>JACEEZ010022103.1:5000-61604 GCA_016584305.1 Chionoecetes opilio
TAATGATCCGTTTTCTGTGATGGTCTTTCGGGGGAGACTCTTCCCTCAGGGGTAGAGGGGGGGGAGGGAGGTTGTCATGACGGCATTTTCAGCTGAGTTTTTAATCGGCCAATGATAACACGAGCCTCAGTTCTGAGGGGTCTGAGCCAATGAGCGTTACGCTACCATACGTGTCTCGGCAGTCCGGGCTATTGCGAGAAAAAAACACAATACCGAAATCCAATACCGACCCCAAAAAATATACCGATACCGGTATACCGATGCACCACCAATACCGATACCGGTATACCGAAAAACAAAAAATACCGGTATACCGGTGCTAAAATAAAGGTATTTCGGTATACCGAAAACCGCTGCACATCCTATTCAGACACCATTTGGACTCGCAACTTGAGGCAACCAATGCACCACCGTACATTGACGGTTTTGGAAAAGCGACTCGTCGGGTGCCTTCCACGCGGCCGCAGACAAAGCCATCCCTCTAACAAAGCCTCCATCCAGTAACTACAAGGACCGCTGGTACTACAACTTGCGGTCAAGAGTACAACCACCGGGTTAACATGGCCAGAAAACTGAATAGGAGAAAATAACACCGAGGGCACCAGAAATCTCGTAAGATCAGCCATCAATATAGCCAGAGAAGTCACCAAAACATCAAAAACCCAGAAGTGGTATTGAGTGGTGTAGCTCCATGGGCTCGCACTCCAACATCGGGCGAGATGTGAGGCAAATTAGAATGGAGCGGGGGGGGACCACAATAACATCCCAACCAGAACACTCAAACCCGGCAGAGGAGGCAAATCGCATCATGGCAGAATTCGCTGGCAGAGGAAGCAGTAGACGACTCTCCCAAAAATTTCGTGACCGGCAAAACGAGCTCTCAGAGGAAAGACGGCAGTGATCGAGCGTGCCTGCCGTCAAAAATCTATAACTAATACTCCTTTCACTAAAAGGAACGACACAGCCGCGGGAAGCGATAAGATCAGTTTCTCAATGATCAGACAGTCAAGGTCTGAAGGGACACGAGGCCCTATTAGATATCATCAATGCCTCCTTTGAGAGTGGAAAACTACCAGCAGAGTGGAAGTACGCCATAATCCGAGACCACCGAGAGACAAGGGCCTGGGGGATCGCCCGTGACGTCACAACCCTAAGGATACAACCCGGGTCCGCTCCCCGTACAAGTTTACCCACCTAATATAATGTTTATCAGTATAAAAGATTACTGCTATCTTTGGAAATGTTTGTTCTATAATATTATCAAATAAAAAACCGTAAAACACACACAGAAAATGCATTATGAGACTTTCAGAAATATGCATAACTTAAACTCTTCGCCATTTAATATTTGGGTCGCATACATTTTACATGGAGAATACAATAGAAGCGGAAATTTAATTAGCTTTCCCTTGATATATCGTTTAGTGATAAATGAATTAGTGGCATGCATAAATAGCGTTAACTAAATATAATAATCATGAAATCGGGTAATTTCCTACCTAATAATGTTTTCAGTATAAAATATATACTGTTTTTCTTCGGAAATGTTTGTTCTATAATATTATCAAATAAAAAACGTAAAACGCACTAAAGAAATGCCATTATGAGACTTTCAAAAATATGCATGAACTTAAACTTTCGCCATTTAATATTTTGTGAAAAAAAAGTTTTTTCATGGAGAATGTCAATAGAAGCGGAATTTAATTAGCTTTACATTGATATATTTCCTTTTTTGATAAATGAATTTGAACCATGCATAAATTAGCGTTAACAAATAAATAACATCATGAATCGGGAGATTACCCGATTTCATGATGTTATTTATTTTGTTAACGCTAATATATCATGGTTTTAATTTTAAATTTTTCAGAAAAGGAAATATATCAATGAAAGCTAGTTAAATTTTCCCCTTCTATTGATATTCTCCATGTAAAAAGTTTTTGCACAAAATATTTAAAAGGCGAAAAGTTTAAGTTCATGCATATTTTTGAAAGTCTCATAATGGCATTTTTTTAGTGTGTTTTTTCGTTTTTTATTTGATAATTATAGAACAAACATTTCCGGAGATAACAGTATTATTTTATACTGATAAACATATATTAGGTAAGAAACTACCCGATTTCATGATTTCTTATATTTAGTTAACGCTAATTTATACATGCCGCTAATTCATTTATCATATCATAAGCTTCGCCTTATCCTCATCCTGTGTGAAAACACACACACACACACACACACACACACACACACACACACTGCCTGGAGTACCACTAACTACCCTTCCTCAATCAACACGAAGGAAGGCACCGGAACTATCCGGATCTCGCCGGGGTTTTTTCGAAATCAAAGCTGAGTGAAGCACCCAGGCAAATACGAGGCATTTATAAACCTCGTTTTCTTTTGTTAGTCAGTCATCTGTATATAGCTGAAGCGTTACTACTCTCTCGAGGAACATAAACAGAACACATTCTTGTGCCTTTAAGTAAGTACCAACCAGTCAACATTAGCACCGGGGACTCTACTCAAGTCAACTCACATTATTATTAGCTTTACTACCCGGTGGTGAAATTCATCTTATATTCTTTTTGTGTTTTTCCTAGGGTTTAAATTTTCTTTTTTTACATTGGGGGANAGGGGTTTTCCTTTGAAAATTTTGCGGGACGAACTGTTAAAAATTTTTTTAAAAAGAAAGAAAAAAAACCCGTCCCAAATTTAAAAGTACCAACAAAAGGAATTATAGAAAATTTGAAGGGGGTAACTTTTGTAATTTAGTTATTTTCGTTGCTTTTAAAAGTGATCAATAAAAAGTATATAAATTTTAAAACCACTCAGAGGATGTTTTTTTCTTCCAAGCAGAGGAAAAATTTTTGTATTTGGGGCGAGGGAAAGCCCTCAGTAGAAATTATTAATAAAACTCCTGCAGCTCCTCAGTCCTCCCTAGGGGAACACGTTCCCCACCACACGGCAGCCGTCCAGGGGGGGGCACCTGGGCGGGCACCGGCTTCCGTGGGGGGGGCACGTGCCCCCAGGCCCCCCCGTAGCTACCCCCTCTTCCTATAGCATCACCTACGCCCCAACACCCTCTACGGGCCTTTAATGGTAGAAATTTTAGTGACTTAAAAAATACCGCCACGACTCGATAGGGGGAACCCCTGGGGACCCCGCTATAAGATTCCACTTGAAAACCTTTGCAAATAGCCTTTTGTCGGGGGGATTGTAGCGCTATATGGTAGAGCGGGGAGTGAAGGGGGAAAAGTAAAGGGGTAATGGTGTGTCAGGGGTACAAAAGGGAGAAGTAAGGAAAGCAAACGGTTTTATACTGCAATTTTTTTGATAATAGCGAGCGGGAGTGACCATGAGACGAGGTAGCGTCATCGTGACGAAAACGGTGACGTCACGTAAAAAGCACGTAACAAATAGGGAAAGTCGAACCGGGTTTTGAGTTATTTATATATGAGAGAGAGAGGTGTGGTTTGGGTGAAAAGAGAAAAAAAAGTGGGGGTTGAGAGAGAGAGAAGAGAGGAGAGAGAGAGAAGAGAGAGAGAGAGAGAGAGAGAGGGGGAGAGAGGGGGAGGGGGGAAAAAGGGGAGGGGAAAAAAGAGGGGGAGGGTGTTGGGTTTAGTTACAAGAGAGAAGAGAGGAGAGAGAGAGAAAAGAGAGAGGGGGGGAAGTGTGTGTTTTGGGAGGAGAAATAAAAGTGTATGGGTTAGAGAAGAGAGAGTGTTAGTTTTTTAGAGAGGTAAGAGGTTATTTAGTTAGAGGAGAAATTTTTTTTTAAGAGAGAGGGGTTTTATTAGTTAGAGAGAGAGAGAGGTTTATTGAGAGGGGAGAGTTTTTAGTTAGTTAGAGAGAGAGAGAGTTTTGTTAAGAGAGGGGAAAGGAGTGTTAGTTAGGTAAGAGAGAGTTTAGTTGAGAGAGGGTGTTAGTTAGGTAAGAGAGAGAGTGTTTATTTTTAGAGAGAGAGAGTGTTAGTTAGGAAAAAGGGGAAGAGTTTTTATTTAGTTAAGAGGAGGTGTTAGTTGAAGAGAAGAGAGTGTTTTTATTTTGGGAGGAGGAGAGAGAGAGTGTTTTTGGGTAAGGAGTGTTATTTGTTAGAGAAGAGAGAGTGTTATTTGAGAGAGAGGGTGTTGTTATTTTAGAGAGAGATGTTTAGTTAGAGAGAGAGAGAGTGTTAGTTTAAGAGAGAGAGAGTGTTAGTTAGAGGAGAGAGGGGAGAGGAGAGATGTTATATTGTTAGAGAGAGGGTTGTTAGTTAGAGAAGAGTGTTTTTAGAGAGAGAAGAGAGAGAGAGAAAAAAAAGAGAGAGAGAGGAGAAAAAGGGAAAGGAGAGAGAGGAAGAGAGGAGAGAGAGAGAGAGAGAGTTAGTTAGAGAGAGGGGGGTTTTTAGTTAGGAGAGAGGGTGTTATTAGGAGAGAGAGAGAGAGGTTATTTAGGTAGAGAGAGAGTGTTAGTTAAAGAGAGAAGAGTGTTAGTTATAAGAGAGAAGTGTTAGTTTAGAAGAAAGAGAGGTTTAGTTAGAGAGAGAGAGTGTTAGTTATTAGAGAGAGAGAGGAGAAGGGGAGAGAGAGAGGAAGGAGAGAGAGAGAGTGTTGTTGGGAGAGAGAGTGTTACTTAAGAAAATTATTTTAGTCAAATTTTTTAATTATATTTCTCGACAATAAAAGAAAAAATTTGCTTATACTGTCATCAAATTTTTATGGGAAAAAAATAATAGAAAAAATTAGGAAAAAAGTAAGGGAAAGGAAGGAGAAGGAAAAGGGGGAAGGAAAAAGGAAAAAGGGGAAAGGGAAAGGGAAAAATTTGAAGGAAAAAAGAAAAAAAAAAAAAAAAAAGGGAAAGGGAACTGAAGGGAAAGGAAGGAAAAAATGACGTCCAAAAATCCCTCAGGCCCCGGAAGACATCGGGGCAGACTTCGAGAGATTTAAAAAGGGCGCGGTGTTTAGTTTAACTAACTTCCCTATTTGACAACCCAAAGTCGCGGGGATTCGGGGTACGAGAATGGGGAGGGGCGCAGGGTGTCACTAGGGGGCTTCGATAGTGATTGGCGAGCGAGTACAATTACTCAAGCCTCCCCAGCGAATCACATAGTATTTCAAAAGTTTCACCCAAATCAAAAGGTTTCCCACGCTCTCAGTTTGTTTATAAACAAATTTATCATCCCACCCCAAAATGTTCCCCCTTTTTCCTCCTCCTCCTCTACCCCCTAGCTTCCCCTTCCCCTTCCCCTCCTCCTTTCCTCCCCCAAACCTTTTCTTATAGCATTTGGTAGAGTTTTAGTAGGATCTAAACTAGCTCTTAACAGGACACCCGTGTGGGCCCTCGCGGCCTCTTTGTAGCTTCCTTATTTTTTTTTATTTCTTATGGGGGCAGCAGAAATAAGCCGTGTTTTTTCGTCCCCACCGTCTGGTTTACGAAGACCACCCAAATAACACTTGCTGAAAGTGTGTTTTGCGCTTTTGATATTGTTTCAATGTTTTAGACTGATTTTTATTTCGGCCCCTCCCAAAGTTTGTTGTGTTTGTTGTCGCAGAGCCATCGTTTTCAATTTCGAGAAAAAACCCCGGGCTTCGTACCCGCGATGCTTGGACGCAAAAGCAGGCTTAGTAGTATAGCCAGTAATATATAGTAGTGTAGTAGTATAGTAGTATAGTAGTAGTATGTAGTAGTAGTAGTAGTGATGAAAGGGGGAGGAATTAGGTAGAGGAAGAAGGGAAGAAAAGGGTAAGAAAAGGGATGAGGAGGAAAATACCTTGTCTGTCGCAGAGCCGTGGGGGTGAGTCATGGTCGAGCCCCTCGTTGCCACCGGCTCCCCCTCATAACAAACCATCACGAGCGGAAGGCTTTTTAATAGGCCTAATTCATTTTTAATTGCCCTGGTTTGTTCTTTTAGTCAGAAAACACAATTATCAAATTTTGGTATTTTTTTGTATATTTCGTGTCTACAACTCCAGAGGAGTGTGGTTTTGACGCTCAACGTCTTTTAAAAACTCATCAATGTGCCTGCAAATGCCAAAAGTTGCCCAGAACGCGTTGGGGAAGTCCTAGGTCGTGCAGACCGGAAGTAAGCCCCCTCTGAGTTGCCCCAGGGCAAAAACATTCAGAAAGATTAAAGGGCACGGTTTTTAGCTTAACTAAATTTCCCCTATTTGTAAACCCCGGGGTGCGGGGGTTCTGGGACGAGATATGGCAGTGGCGCTAGGTTCACTAGGGTGATCTTTTTCCGCTTATAATCTCTCTATTTGTACTGGGCTTCCTGCCATTTGGGGGAAGCAACCACCCCCGGGGGCGGGTCACAAAACCCCCCAACACCCCATACCCATCACGGTGGGTTTTGGGCAAGGCTTGGGGTTTTTATTAAGGAAAAGGGGGCCCTTATCCTTTAGTCTGATGGTGCGGTTGTGGCAGCTACCCGCCCGGGGTGGTAGGCGAGGGGGGTCTCGTCAGGGTCTCGGTGAGGTGCCGGCCCTTCACCCCTAGGCTCACCCCCATAATAAACTCACCAGAGGGTAGGAGATAGTTTAAGGCCTAAATTTAATTTTTATAACCCTTTCCCTTTTCTTCTTTAGTCAGAAAAAATCATTATCTCAATTTTATTTTTTTAGTAATTGCGTGCTCTACGCCACCCTACCGTGGGCGCTTTGTTTTTAAAGCTTAACGTCTTTAAAAAACGGCTGAGAATGCCAAAAATTTCCGAACGCGTTGGAATCGCTGGGGCGTGCAGACCGGAAATAAGCCCTCGAATGTACCCCAAGGGGGGGGATGCGTGCCTTACGCTCCCGGGAAGCCACCTTTTCTACCCATTATCCCTTCTAATCCATTATTTTAATCTTTTCAAGTTTAGTGTTATACATGAAGGTTATGCTGAGCGTGTATAAATAGTGAAAATTGGATTTTGGAAAAATTTTTAACTTTTTTTTTTTACATATTTTACGGACATTTAAATTAGTTAGTTAGTTTTTGTTTTGTTTGTTATTGTTCATGGTGGTGATTGTGGTGGTCATCCTCCTCCTTGTTAACTATATGCAATTGCCTCGTTAAATGGTTCAGAATAGCTAAGAGGGGGAGGGGAAGAAGAGGAGGTGGAAGAGAAGGAGAAGGAAGAGGAGGAGAAGGAGAAAGAAGAAGGAGGAGGAGGAAGAGGAGGAGAAGTAGGAAGAGGAAGAAGAGGAGAAGGAGGAAGAAGAGGAGGAGGAGGAGTTGATAAGTATGGAGCTATTTCATTTTTAAATATATTCATCTGTTTGCTTTTCTTATATATCTTTTCTATCTATCTATCTATTTAAATACATCTATATCTATCTGTATCTATCTGTTTGTCTGTCTGTCTACTTCTCTCTAAGTCTGTCTATCTATATATTGTCTGCCTGTATGTATATGTATCTGTCTGTGTATCGTCTATATCTATAGATCTATCTCGGCTATCTGTCTATGTATCTGTCTATATTTTAGATCTATCTCGGTCTATCTGTCGTCTATATCTGTCTATCTATATATATAGTTCTGTCTAATTATATCTGTGTCTGTCTGTCTGTCTGTCTGTATATCTGTCTGTGTTCCCGTCTGTCTGTTTGTCTGTCTATCTGTCTGTGTTTACTGTTTGTCTGTATCTGCCTGTGTCTGTCTGTCTCTGTCTGTTTTGGGCTGTCTATCTGTCTGTGTGTCTGTGTCTATTATGTCTATCTGTCTGTATTTCTATATGTCTGTCTGTCTGTGTGTCTGTCTAATTCTGTCTCTGTCTAATTCTGGCTATCTCTGTCTGTCTGTGTGTCTGTCTAATTCTGTCTGTCTGTCTAAATTTTGTTATATGTCTGTCTGTCTGTGTGGCCTTGTCTAATTCTGTGTCTGTCTAATTCTGTTGTCTGTCTAATTCTGTCTGTGTCTAATTCTGTCTATCTCCCGTCTATATGTCTGTGTCTGTGTGTTTGTCTAATTCTGTCTGTGTCTAAATTTTGTCTATCTCTTTCTATATGTCTGTGTCTGTGTGTCTGTCTAATTCTTGTGTCTGTCTAATTCTGTCTGTGTCTAATTCTGTCTATCTCTGTCTATAGTCTGTCTTTTCTTTTGTGGGCTGTCTAATTCTGTTTGTCTGTCTAATTCTGTCTATCTCTGTCTATATGTCTGTCTGTCTAATTATGTCTGTCTGTCTATCTCTGTCTAATGTTCCCGTCTGTCTGTTTTGTCTGTCTAATTTTGTGTCTGTCTAATTTGTCTGTGTCAAATTTCCCTTGTCTGTCTAATTCTGTCTATCTCTGTCTATATGTCTGTCTGTCTGTGTCTGGTCTAATTCTGTGTGCTGTCTAATTCTGTCAATCTCTGTCTATATGTCTTTTCTGTCTTGTCTAATTATGTCTATCTGTCTGTCTGTCTGTCTGTCTATATCTTTTCATATGTATATATTTTTCTGTGTGTCTGTCTGTCTGTCTATATGTCTGTCTATCTATCTATCTGTCTGTCTGTCTGTCTATCTGCCCTTATATATATCTATCTATCTATTATCTTTTTATAATTCTGTATATGTCTGTCTGTTTGCCCATTATGGTCATGAAAGTGGCGTACTACGGGGGCCCGGGGGGTGGCGCGTACCCCTCCCGTGATAATCCTGTGCCACCCCCCCCCCTGGCCTGGCTGAGGTATTCTGTACAATGCGTTAATACCCACCACTAATCTGATCCTAGACTATGCCCTGATCCCCTTCTATGGGGCATCACAGTGGCCCCGCTTGCCTAGTGGCCCCCCCCAGGTACCCCCTCATTGGTAGATACCCAGCCACGCCACTGCTAACAAACCAATTCAGTCCTTTAACAACCCGTAAATTACGTAGCAAAAAAAAAAAATATCCAACCCACAATCCTCGCGACGCTGTTAACGAGTTCGAAGCACTAACGAACCCTATCACTATAAACTTTAACAAAACTATACCCACACTATTACTAACTCACATTTACTAACATTTAAGACTTAGATAACGTTACAGGTCAAAAAATATTGGTCAAAGGTCAACAGTAGGGCGTGGGAAGGAAATAAGGGAAATGTTTAGTGTTTCGAAGCAGTGTTGAACAGAGTTTAGCTGCTTGCGTATTCCCGGGACGAGGACGACAGTCGAGGGCGCGCCAGCGATCAGCCAGGGTGTGTGCAGGGCAGCTGGGAGGAGGAAATAGTGGTGTAGCTACCCCCCCCCCCCCATGAGAATCCTGAGACCCCCCAGGCCCCCAGGTGCCCCCCCACTGGCCCTGGCTGCCGTCATCTGCTTGGGACCCTGCGACTGACGCTATGGCCCAATACCCTTCTATGTGGCATCAGAGTGGCCCCTGAGCCCCCCTTGCCATAGTGCCCCCCCCCCCAGTGTTTTCCCATTGATACCCCTTAGCTACGCCGCTGCTTGCATATACTGCTCTCTCTCTCTCTCTCTCTCTCCTCTCTCTCTCTCTCTCCTCTCTCTCTCCCCTCTTCTCTCTCTCTCTCCCCTTCTCTCTCTCTCTTCTCTCCCCTCTCTCTTTTCTCTCTTGTTTTCCTTATTGCTTGTTAATGACCAATTTTATTCCCTCCGTATTATAATGATCTCTATTTTCCTTCTATTTATTTCTCACGGGCCTCTTGTAGCTTCCTTATTTTCTTATGTTCTTATCATCTTATGAGTGTTATGTAGCTTCACCACCACCACCATACCACCAGTGTGTCGCCATAGCAAAAACCCTCACCACCACCCTTGTCTACAGAACCACCATCACCACACCACTACCAGAACCACCCCCACCTCCACCACCACTAACCCCATCCACCACCAGTCAACCCACCACCACACCACCATCACCACCAACCCCACCACCTCACCACTACAGTCAACCATCACACACCACCACCACCACCACCAAACCCCACCAAACCCTTTACTACCAGTCAACCACCACCACACCACCATCACCACCACTACCACACCACCATCACCACCACAACACCCCCACCACCATCATCACCACCGACCACCACCACCACCACAACCACCATCACCGCGACCAACTACCATCACCACCACACACCACCACCACCACCACCAACCATCGCGACCACACCACCACCATCACCACCACCACCATCACCACCACTACGGTTTGATTTTATAAGTTTTGAATTTTTTTAAAGTAGTATTGATGACATTTTTCTCCTGGCCTTTTTATTGAGGGAGTGGGAGGAGTTTTTTTCACCCTTTATAGCTACCTTCAAACCATTAGTAAAATTTAGGATATTCAGCTATGTGGTGTCATAGAATGTTATGATGAGATTATGTGATAGCAGATGATGTATGTGACGATAGGGGACTATTAGGACATATATTACGGGCGGGAAAGTACAGCATACTGTACTTAAGAACAGACGTCAGAGAGAGATAGACACAGACATTATTCTGCTAGAAGGTGTATATCATTAACCCTTCACGCCCAGATCTTTCCTGGGCAGACATTCAGAGAGAGTTAAAGGGCACGGTGTTTAGCTTAACTAACTTCCTCTATTTGTACAAACCCCGGGAAATCGCGGGGATTCTGGTACGAGATATGGGGGGTGGCGCTACGGGGTCACTATGGGGTTCGATAGCTGATTACTGAGCGGTACAATGACGTCACAGCCTCGCCAGCGAATCACATAGTATTTCTCAAAGTTTTCAGCCAATCACAAGGGCTTCCACGCTCTTAGCTGTGTTTATAAACAAATTTATCATCCACACCAAAATGCTCCACCTCTTCCCCCTTTCCCCCTCCACCTCCTAGCTTCTCCTTCTCCCCTTCTCCTCCCCCCTTCCCCTCCTAACCTTGTTCTTATAGCAGTTGGTAGTAGTTGTAGTATAGCAGCAGTAATAAGCCGTGTTTTTATCGTCCCAGCCCGTCTTGGATTACGAAGACCACTCCAATAACACTTGCTGAAATGTGTGTTATACTGCTTTGTGATATTGTTTGCAATGTTTTAGACTGATTATTATTTCGGCCCTACCAAGCTGTTGTGTTGTTGTCGCAGAAACCAATCCGTTTTCAATTGCAAGAAAAAACGGTTCTTCGTACCAAGACGATGCTCTTGGACGACAAATACACGGCTATAGTAGTAGTAGCGTAGTATAGTAGTGGTAGTGGTAGTAGTAGTAGTAGTAGTAGTAGTGGTGATGAGGAGGAGGAGTTTTTCTAATAAGCTCACGCTCAAGCCTGTTTCTCGCGCTCTCATATCCTCTGCCCTTTGAGCCTATCATTTACCGTAAATTCCCTGTACTTTTTCCGGACATATCAGAATTACCCTTCAATACAACAACTGAAACAGTTCTTAATAAAAAATGTAGTTTATCATTTTATTTTGTCTGCAGTGATGAAAATATTGGCAAAAGAATTGAATATTTGAAAACTCAATCTTTAAAATCGTCTTTTCATGAAACACGCAAGTCAAGCAGAATGAGGCTTCAGGAAATATCTACTTGTAGGTAAGCTTCACTGAGTACCTGTTTTAAATGTGTATATTTTCCTTTCGGCGAACATTTAAACCAAGAAGAAATTTTAAAGTGTTTGGGAAACTCAACGTACAGTCCCTGTATGCAAAAACAGTAAAATGTTTTTTTTACTAAATATTTTCCCCCCTACGAAACCCTTTTCGACCTAAATCCCCTTCCCCTCTGAATAAATTAAATCCCCCTTTTAATTTCCCCTTCTGAATACCCTATAGTCCTCTGGTTCATCCTATTTTTAAACGGGTTTTATCTGTTGAGGCAAAGACAAAATAAATTAAGTGCGAAACGGGGTTTTAAATTTTTTAAAGACAATGAGTTTTTAAGGGGGAAAATTTTAACGTTTAGAGAAACATAGGGTTGTTTTGGAGGGAAACCCAAAGGCAATAAGGGGAAAATAAAATCGAAATTTTCGAAATAAAGGATATGGGGTAAATAAAAAAGTTTTTTCGAGGCAGCAAAACTTAAAGGGGCCCTCAGAACACAAAAAAAAGGGAAACGAAGTCTCCGGTATGGGGGATCGGATCCCCGCGAATATTCCAGAAAGAGGACAAAACAGTGTAAAGAGATCAGCGGGTGAGATGGGAAAGGATGACACCCTCGGGGGTTGAGGGGTTGGGAGATCGGGGATGTGACCGGAGGAAAGGGGGAAATGGGTTTTTTTAAAAGGTGTGTGATGAAAACCCGGAAAGTGGCTATAGCAGATCCTCCCGGCGGGTTGGTTTCTGTGGAGATGCGGAACCCCAAACACTGTTTTTTTGGTTTAATTTTCGTCGTAAGAGAGAAAAGGGAACCAAAAACCCGGGAAACCGTAAAATTGAATTACCTAAAAGTAGATATTTCCTGAAGCCTCTTCTGCTTAAAACTTGCGTGTTTTTCATGAAAAAAAAGGGATTTTTAAAGTTTGATTTTTTTCAAATATTAAATTTCTTTTCCCAAATTTTTTCATCCACGGGCGAAAAATAAAATGAAAAACCTCTTTTTTTATTAAAAACCCTGTTTCAGTTGTTGATTGAAGGGTAATTCTGTATTTTCCCAAAAAGTACAGGGAATTTGGGAAAAATGTTTAGATCAATTTGGGCCCTCAAAGGGCAGAGGATATGAGATGCGCGAGAGACCCTGGCGGCTTAGCTTTGAAAAAACCCCCCTTTTTGGGTTTAGAGGAAAAAAGGAAGAATAAAGGGTAAGGGGAAAGGTGAGGTAGGAAAAACAGGCTATAGAAAGTAGTACCCGCAGAAATATTTGGGGTTTTGGTAGGGGGGGTATTGGAGTAGTATAGTAGTATAGTTTTAGAAAGTAGTGGTGATGAAGGAAGGGAAATTTTGGGTTAAGGAAAAAGGGGAAGAATAAAGGGTATAGGAGGATGAGGGGAAAAATACCTTGCCCCGGGTCGGGGACCGTGTGGTGAGTCATGGTCAGATGCCGCCTTTTCGCCACTGGGCCCTCCCCCATAACAAACTAAATCACGAGCGCAGGGAAATTGTAATATGGCCAAATTTTTCCATTTGTAACTTGCCCCTGTTTAAAGTTTTTTTGAGTAAAAAAATCTTTATTATTTAAATTTATGAGTATTTTTTATGTATTTTTGCGGCTTACATATTCTGGTTATGATAGTAAAAAATCCCTTTAAAATTTTGTTCCTTTTTTTTTGTTTTTGAGTTAGTGCTACTTTCAGGGTTTTTAAGTGTTATTTGGGACGAGCCAATTAAACTCTTGGTCTAAAACCAACATCCCCAAAACCTTTGCTTTGTTTATCTTTTACTCCTTCCATAAACAAATTGAAATAACCACGGTGAAAATTAAACCCTTTCCTTGTCTCATGATACCTTTCATGGTCCCTGTCCGTCTCCCGGGATTTTTTTTTGCCCCTACACCAAATCGGGAAAACTCGCCGCCAGAAAAGGGTTTTAGGTTGGTATCCGGTCATTTCCCCCAATTTATGGAGTCTATGGGTAGCGGGGAGGTTAGGTTATATTTTTTTTGGGTTGTGACGAAAACCCCCCAACCCTCCCCTGGGAGGTTAGGTTGGGGTTTTCCCTTTAGGTTTAAAGGGGAAAGGTTTTTTTGGGTAGTTTGGTTAGTTTTGGGGTTTTTGGTTGGGGTTAGGTTGGGTTTAGAAAAGGGGTTGGGTTAGGATGGGGTTAAAAATTTGGTTTTTGGGGTTAGGTTAGCTATGGGGTGGGTCAAGCCCCCTGCTAGGGTGGTTTTTTTGGTTAGGTTAGGTTTTTTTTGGGTTTAGGAAATTTTGGGTCATTTCGCCCCACAAGACTTTTTCGCCCACATGTAAGTAAAAATTCGCCCAATATAAGAGTAAATTCGCCCCACGACCCAGGGTCCGGAGCCCATGTCCCTATATCTTCCTCTGGCAGAAATGGAATAAACCCCTTTTGGGGCGAAATGACGGAAAATTTTTAGTTTTTTGCCCCTACTCCCCATTTCCCCCCAAACCAAGTTTTGGGGACCTGGGGGAGTGGGGGGGTTTTTTTCGGGGGGGGAAACCCAAATTTTATGCGTGGGGAAAACACTTAAATTAAAGAGTTGTGAAGGGGGGGAAAAAAATTTTCCTAGATCTAGGGAAATTTTTCCTTATTTTTCCTAAAGAAAATTGCCTAACCACAATAAACCTAACCAAACCCAAAAATTAACCTCCCCTTAGCGGGGGGCTTGACCCCCGATAACCTAACCTAACCAAATTTTCCTAAGCTAACCTCCCCAAACCCCAAATCAAACCCTTTATTAGTTTTTGGTTGGGGTTTGGTTAATTGGGTTTTTGGGTTAGGTTAGGATAGGTTAGTTTTGGTTTTAGGTTAGGTTTTTTGGGTTTTTTCAACCCCCCTGTTTAGTGTGGGTTTTTTTTTGGGGTTAGGTTTTAGGTTTATTTTGGTTGGGCAATTTTCTCTAGATTAAAAAATTCCCCTAACTGGGGAAATTTTTAAACCCCCTACACCTCTTTAATTAGGGGTTTTCCGGGACGAAAAATTTTGTTCCCCACCCAAAAACCCCGCATTCCCACAAATTCCCCCCAAAATTGTTTGGGGGAAGTGGGGGGAGTATGGGCAAACCTTTGAATTTCCCGTCATTTCGCCCAAGGTTTTCTGGGGTTCTTCCATTTCTGCCAGAGGAAAATATAGTTTTCATACTCCGTGACTTGGGGTCGGTGTGGGCGAATTTATTTAAGTGGGGGAAATTTCCCTTTTAGGGGGGCGAAATTTCTTCATGTGGGCGAAATGTTTTTTGTGGGCGAAAAGACGAAATTGGGCCCAACCCCAAAAAAACCTAAAACCCAACCAAAATTAACCCAAACCCCACAGGGGGCTTGACCCACCGATAACCTAACCCCAACCAAATCAACCTTTGCTAACCTAAACCCAAATTTAAAACCCATCCTTTCCCTTTAACCCAAAACTAATCTAACCTAACCTAACCCCCAAAAAAACCCTCTAACCCAAAATACCCAAATCTAAACCCACCCTTAACCTAACCTAAAAAATTTCTAACCTAACCTCCTAGGGGGGGTTGGGGGTTTTTCGACACCTTTAAAAAATATAAAACCCAAAACCCCCTAGCTTCCTATAACTCCATAGTGGGGCGAAAAGACTTTCCCTAGTGGGGGAGCGAAATGACCCGTGGGGGGGAAATGACTATGGTAGGGGGAAATGACCGGATAAACCAAACCCAACCCCCTTACTGTCGGCGGCTTTTTCCCCAAATTTTTGTAGGGACAAAAAAATTTGGGGGAACGACATTTCCAGCAGGTATCATGAAAGGGAAGGATGGGTAAAGTTTTCCGTGGTTATGCAACTTTTTTATGGATGGGGGTAATTGGTAAAACAAAACAAAGGTTGGTGATGGGGGTATAGACTCAAGAGTAATTTATTGGGTCGTCAAGTAACACTTAAACCCTTTTATTGGGGACCTACTACATCAAGACAACAAAAGGCCCCAATTAATAAGGGGATTTTTAAAACTATCTAACCAAAGAATTGGGGACAGCCTAAAAGAGAAAAATTTTAAAGACGATGAAAAAAAAATTTTTGGTTTTTTTTTGGGGGAAATTTTATATTCCCCGGGGGCCCATATTTTTCCCTGCTTTGCCCGACAAAAACTAGAGAAAAACCCCCCGGGTGATTGGGGTTTATGTTTCCGGGGAAAGGGTTTTTTAGACCGGAGGGAAACCCGTCACAGCAAAGTCCCCAAAGAAATAAGCAAGTGGTGGGGGCACATTTTTCGTACCTACCATTTTTTTTTCCCTTTCCCTTTTGGGCGAGGCCCCCTGTTATGACTCCTTTTTTTTTTTTTCCTTGGTTTAGAAGCCCCCTGCACTCAGCCATTACCTCAGGGCCCTTTTTTCCCCATAGTGTTTTTTTCAGCGAGAACGGGGCACGGGAAAAATAGCACCTGGAATATCCAATTTTTGCGGGAAATAAATCCAATTCCCCCAAACGCCGTAAAATTTTTCCCCCCTTTGTAGGGTTCCCCCCGGGGCGCCCCCGCCTTAAACCCCAAATGGCCAAACCGGTTAAACAAAAACCGGGGACCCTTTTGTCTTGGGGGCCCCATTCCCGCACAAGCCCCGGGTTTTTGGAAAGGTTTTCCCCCCCTCCCTGTCTTTCCCGGGGGGGCCCCGCCCTGCCTGCAGTAAGTGGCCCAAAGAAAAGCCCAAAACAAATGGGGTTTGATTTTTTTGAGGAAAATTTTTGGGGCCCCCTATGAAGAGGGGATTTTTTTTTGAGTTTTTTTACAGAAAATGGGCCAAAAATTTCCCCGTTTGGGATTTTTCCTGTGTCCCTGAAACTTCAACCCCTAGAGAAGCTTTTTTTACCCCTGAAAATTAAAACCCAAAAACAAATGAGAAAATTAAAAATGGCAATTTGGGGGATTAAAAGGGAAACTTGCTGTGTTTTTTTTCCCCAATTTTAAAAACAGGGGAGTTTTTAAAAACCTTGATTTTTTGAAAAAATTTTTTTGGTTTTTTTGATTTTAAATTTTTTGCTTTAGAAAAGAAAGAACAGAAAAGAATTCTTCTTAAAGTGAGGGAAATTCCCCCCCCTTTTTTTTGTAGGGGGAAATTTTTTTTTTTTTTTTTGCCCCCGTGCCTTTTTAAAATTCTGGGGGGATTTTTTTTTTTTATTTTTTAGTATCATTTTTTTGTTTTTTTTCTATTTTTTTTATTTAAATGAAAAAAAATATTGTAAATTTTATTTTTTTTGCCCAAAGACTGTTTTAAAATTTTGTTCTCCATCAGCAACTGGATATCCCCTGGGGGACCAACAAACACCCCTAGAATAAAAATAATAATTTTCCCATAGCCCCTTAGGGACATAAAGATATACTCTTGATATTGGCGGGAATGAAAAATATGCAAGGGGGGATTTTTGGCACTTTTAAGGGGAAAAGAAAGGGTCCCCAGCCCCCACCAAAACTCCCCAGTTTGTATGGGTTTGCCCGGCTCACCCTAGTGCCCCCCATAGTCGTTTGGGGCCCTCCCGGGTTTCCCCAAACCCAAACTAATACCCTAGCTACGCCACTGCATAATCTATAAGGAATGTTAGCTTTTCACTACACCCTTTGTATTGCCACTGAAGCCCGGTACATCAAAAAAACAAATGTGCATGCCTCTTCATTGACACATACAAGGCTTAGTGGGGAAAAACTTTTAAATATGGCGCCTGGAAACTTAGTCCCCGTGGTACTATAGTGTTGTGGACGGAGCAAAAGGTAATGATGATACGTAAATCAACTGTTTTTGGATACCCCCCCCTTCTAACCCCCAGCCATGCCCCCCCCCCCCCCCCGGTCCCCCTTTTTAATCCCCCCTAACCCCCCACCGGTCCCCTTTTACCCCCCCTGTATTTCCAGCCCGTCCCCCACGCCAGGGTTTCCCCCCCCCCTCACCAGGCCCCTTGGAAGTCTGCACCGGGGGGGGGGGGCCCCGGGGACTTTCTGGCGATCACACCCGCCACCTCCGCCCCCTCCAAGCTGACACCCAGGGAAGAACCATTACTAGCTGGCACACACAAACAGACACGTGTATTCATGTAGTTGTATTTTACAGGGCCTGAGCTACACTGGTATGGCCCCCGTCTCCATAGCTACATTTTCATTTTTTTGCTTAGTGTTGACCAAAACCATCACCCCCGGAGGCGGGTGTTAGCCGGTGTTGCATAAAATAAGAAACGCCGTGAAATAAGTCCTGCCTAACCTCACCTCCCGCCGTTCCTTACTTATTTTCTCGATTCGTCTTCTTCTTGTGACCTTTGACGCTTATAGCGTATTTTCGCGACCGCTCTGGCCCGGTCTGGACTGGGCTAGTCCCGGGCGGTCACTGTTTTTGCGAGGCAGTCTAGAACGGTTCAGCCCAGTCCAGTCCGGTCCGACCCACATACCAGGACCACCTTGGACCAGTGTGGGGAGAACTGGCGCATGCGCACTACAGTCAGCGGGGAAGGCGACCAGGAGCTTCTCGTGCTGCTGATAAGACATAAAAACACCATGAGGGCCCGACCATAAGACTAAAGTATCACAGGCGTGGTAGTTGTAAAGTCTTCAGCACAGGTTAAAAGGCGGACGACAAAAAGGATATTGACAAGATGGACGCCTGCCGCCTCCACAGTTCAGTTCAGTACCGCCCACTCGATCCCCCAGCCAATAGGAACGACGAATGGGACGGGGCCAGTCTCGATGTATTTTCGCGACCATCAGTCCACTCTGACCCGGTCCGGACTGGACTGAACCAGGGCGGTGAACGTCACGAAAATGCGCTATTAGTATCGCTTCATAGGTCCTCTTCAAACTTGGTCTCTTTCGTTTAAAAGGTTTGTCAACTCTTCCCTTGTCTATTTCACCTGGGATACTAAAACATTTTCATTAGTTTTGGTCTGTGTGAGTGAGGGCGTCAGCTGATGGTTGTGTGACAGTATTATACGTCAATCTCTTCTCTCCTGTCTCCTCCAGTACCTCCAGCAACCACAGTACCACAAAACGTCCTGGTTAATCACTTATAAAAGAGTATTTTTTGGTAAATAAATAAAGACGGCGGGGTGCAAGGTAAGGTGCTACTTATTTCACGGCGTTACTATTTTATGCAACAGCGGAAGGGGATAGAAAAGACTACACTACCCTCCCGAGTTTCACACTATGCGGTTTCGCGATCGTCGAGTTTCGCGCTGAGTCCTAAATTCTTACCATCCCCCACTTTCGCGCATTATATCCCCGAGTTTTCGCGTTTTTTTTTTTTTTTTTTGTGTGTGTGTGTGTGTGTGTGTCCAGCGCCTTTAGGCAGTGCCCCTCCGGAGGGGGAGGGTGGCCCCCTGGAGGTTAATTTGGGGGCTGTGATGGTTGCCCTTTTGCCCTGGTGGCGCAGCAGGAAATTCTATAGTGACGCCTTTGATTAGGGGCTCTTTCCGCCCCCTGTGTCCTCTGTGCACTCGAAAATAGAAGTTAGAGTTAAATGGCAGCGTGGGGGTGTTTTTTAAAGGCCACTCAACAGGCAAAAAGATTTTAAAGGGATTTTAAGCCCCATCAAGGATCGAACTCGGATCACGGAACGCCACTGGGAGCTTTTTCTTCTTCTTGTGACCCTTTTCTCCCTTAGTATCATTTGTGGTCGTCTGTCAAGTTTTCGTGCTCACTTGACATATTCTTACGCTCCCACTTTACAGCCTCCCATAAGAGACGTACGGGACACTCTTCCTTCCTTCCTGCTTATTTAAAGTATTATAATGGCTTAGTATAGCTTGTATTTTTTGCTTTTTTTTTTTTCCATTTGTTTGTTTTTCTCTACAAAGCAGCCGGGGGTCGCATAAGATAAGAAAACTCGAAAAAGTACACCTTACCTTACACCCCCGCCGTTCCTTACTATTTACCCAAAAATACTCCTTTATAAGTGTTTTAACCATGACGTGTGTGGTATGTGGTTTTGGGGTACTGGAGGAGCAGGAGAAAAAAAAAGGAAGGCTTTGTTTTACAGTATTTATTGCCGTATAACACTGTCACACAAAATCAGCTGACAAAGGGAATTTGTAAGCCCCTCACTCAAAACCAAAACAGCATCCGCTGGGTGACTCCCGCTCAAGCTCAATCTCAAGCTCCCCCCTCCCCCCCCTCTTCCTACTAGTGGGCCCAAGCCACCACCCCAGGAGCTGGGCACAAAAACCCAGGGAAAAACCCCGTACCCTTTCCCGCTTGGGGGGACAGGGGGTTGGGGGGATTTTCAGGTATTTTTGGGGGGAAAAAGGGAGTCTTATAAGCTGTAAAAAATATAGGTACACACCCTCAAGTTAACCTTTAGGGCCTACCCTCCCAACCCGGAGGGCATGCCTAACGGCGCTGTACACACACACACCCCACACACCCCCACACAAAACACACACACACCCCACACGCACCCCCGCGCCCAAACACACACACCACCAAACACCACACCAACACAACCCCCCACACACACAAAACACACACACACACACACACCAACACACACACACACACCAACACAACACAACACACAACACAAAACACACCACACCACAAACACACATACACACAAACACACCCCCACAAAAAAAAAAAAACCCAAAAAAAAACATTTTTTTTTTTTTATACCCGGTTTTTTCGGGGGTCCGCGGTTTTGCGCTAGCCTCCGAAAAAGCAAGCGCGAAAAATCGGGAGGGTTGTAGTTTACACACCCCAACCCAAAGGGGGGGGAAAATACAAATCCCCTTTAAAAAAAATTTTTCGACAAAAAGAAAAGTGTGTGTGTGAGACCTGTGTGAGGTTGGGAAGCACCTAGGAAAACGGAAAAAAAGGAAAAAAAACAGTGCAGAAAGGGTATAACAATACGTGTTCCCCAAACGGAGTATTTATCGTGGCATGACCTGCACAAAAGGGTAGAGCAAAGCAGTGTATCTACGAGTATACGGATAAACTTGACCCAGGGGGCAAGGAGACGGGACCCCCCCAGTGTAGTCAGGGGGCCCCCTTTGCCAACTAGGTAAACACACACACCACACACACACACACAACACACACACACACCACACACACCCACACAACACACACACCAAAAACACAACACACCTTTCCTTGGAGTCAAAAGGGCGGAGACAAAGCCACAGTGCAATGCCTGGCCCAGAAAATCTTGCTAGTGTAAAGGAGGTCCCTGGCCAGGCTCTTTCCCCCCCCCCTGGCCACCGCTGAGGGTGCCCACGGGAGATCTGAGAAGTGCCATAGAGGTAAGGCGAAAAGAGCCCTTACCTGTCTTCAGGGGTTTTGAACGGCCCCGGCTAAGGCACCACTCAAAACCCATGGTACGTCGATATTTCGGCGCTTTTGCCCCCCCTTTAAGGCCCCCATTCACGGGACGATTTTGGTCGTACGATCTGACCCACAGACCTGATCCGATGGGTTTCCTACCACCCCACTAACGATCCGACCGCACCTCAAGACTAGTTTAGTTGGTGATAAGAAACGGCGGAGGGCGGTTCTCATGATGGCTCTCTGCAACGAGAAATTACTTTTGATGGGGTGCTGATACCACAGCTAAGGAGCGTAAACATCGTCCGCACTCGCACCAGATATCATAGAGACAGTTATTTTTTTAATTTCTTTCCGGAACACACAAATTATAATTCTCATATTATTATTTTTTTTTACTGTTTTTCACATTAGCCTCACTGTCGCTCACTGTCACGCTCACTGAGTTTATCTACCAATACTTCATAAGTTGCATTTTATATTATATTTATCTATTTACTCTTTGCTTTTTATTTCCCACAAACCTTCATAGTTTTCTATATATTGGATGAATTATGTCCAAAATGTGCTTGTTTTCAAAGAAACAATTCATTTTGGTAACCCTCTCGCGACGCTGTCAGTGGCGAAACTGACGGTTGGCCTCACGATCAGCACACGCACGATGCGATCTGGTCTGAACCGGATGATCTGTCGGATCTAAAACCAAACACTGCTTGGTCGCATCCGACCAGCTGTTCAGTCGGTCGGACAGACCAAAATCACCCCACTCACGATCCAATCTGGTTGGATCCAACCAGATCTGTCCGATGGTCGTACGACCAGATCGCACCGTGGATGGGGGCCTTTACACGTGGCCACCGAGATGATAAGGCCTGGTGGATCGCCCGTGACGTCACACCATAAGGATACCACCCGCTCCGCTCCCTGTACAAGTTTACCTACCTAATATAATGTTTATCAGTATAAAAGATATACTGTTATCTTTGGAAATGTTTGTTCTATAATATTATCAAATAAAAAACCGTAAAACACACAAAGAAAGTGCCATTATGAGACTTTCAAGAAATATGCATTAACTTAAACTCTTCGCCATTTATATTTTTTGCTCGCAAACATTTTACATGGAGAATGTCAATAGAAGCGGAGATTAATTAGCTTTCCATTGATATATTTCGTTTAGTGATAAATGAATTAGCGACATGCATAAATTAGCGTTAACTAAATATAAAAAATCATGAAATCGGGTAATTTTCCTAACTAATATATGTTTATCAGTATAAAATATATACTGTTATCTTTGGAAATGTTTGTTCTATAATATTATCAAATAAAAAACCGTAAAACACACTAAAGAAATGCCATTATGAGACTTTCAAGAAATATGCATGAACTTAAACTTTTCGCCATTTAATATTTTGTGAAAAAACTTTTTACATGGAGAATATCAATAGAAGCGGAATTTAATTAGCTTTCCATTGATATATTTTTTTTCTGATAAACTAATTAGAACCATGCATAAATTAGCGTTAACTAAATAAATAACATCATGAAATCGGGTAATTTACCCGATTTCATGATGTTATTTATTTAGTTAACGCTAATTTATGCATAGTTCTAATTCATTTATCAGAAAAGGAAATATATCAATGGAAAGCTAATTAAATTCCGCTTCTATTGATATTCTCCATGTAAAAAGTTTTTGCACAAAATATTAAATAGCGAAAATTTTAAGTACATGCATATTTCTTGAAAGTCTCATAATGGCATTTCTTTAGTGTATTTTACGGTTTTTTATTTGATAATATTATAGAACAAACATTTCCGAAGATAACAGTATATATTTTATACTGATAAACATATATTAGGTAGGAAATTACCCGATTTCATGATTTTTTTATATTTAGTTAACGCTAATTTATGCATGCCGCTAATTCATTTATCACTAAACGAAATATATCAATGGAAAGCTAATTAAACTCCGCTTCTATCGATATTCTCCATGTAAAATGTTTGCGAGCAAAATATTAAATGGCGAAGAGTTTAAGTTAATGCATATTTCTTGAAAGTCTCATAATGGCACTTTCTTTGTGTGTTTTACGGTTTTTTATTTGATAATATTATAGAACAAACATTTCCGAAGATAACAGTATATCTTTTATACTGATAAACATTATATTAGGTAGGTAAACTTGTACGGGGAGCGGAGCGGGTGGTATCCTTATGGTGTGACGTCACGGGCGATCCACCAGGCCTTGTCTCTCGGTGGTCTCGCTTTACACCTCCAAAGCCTATGGCGTGGGCGTGGTCCGAGAATCCTACTAGCCAATCACGTTGCCTATCTATCTGAGTGCTGCTTAGCCAGCTTCGACCAATCACAAGGCTTGAACACTTCTTTGCTGAAACAAGAAAGTGTGTCTCTCCCTCCCTCACCAAGCACTTATGGCAAGGATGCACCCCCGCCCCNAATCATTAAAAAATTTCCCATTTGGTTAAAATTTTAGGAATATTCTGAAAAGTCAATTTCAATTTTGACTAGTTTTTATTGTCTTTACAGAATTGAAACATTCCCGCTTTCAAATACCGTTTTGAATGCGAAGTCCAACTATAGATTTCTCTGGTTGAGAGTTTGTTTCTTTAGTTTTTGTTTTTAAATTGTTTACAGATAAAAAATATCCTTTCTGCTGTGGCACTAGAATGAGGAAGACGCATACCCCAGAAACAAAACTTGACAAATTTGGAAACATGGGGGTTTCATCACCACTCTTTATTTCTCTAACTGTCTCCCAGAAGCCTCCAACATCATTAATTTCTGAATCAGCAAGATCGGTGTTTCTTAGTACTCTCCATTCTTTGTCTAGGTGATTATTTTTGTAGGCCTACAATTTCCGGGAAATACCCTAGCCAATGACCAATGGAGACCCGTTTCTTGACTTACTTCTTTGGGATAAATGAAGCTCAAATTACTTCTTCCTTGCCGTCGGTTTAACCTCAGTTTTCTTTTAACCTTCATATTAATAGTATTATTTAAGTGAAAATACATGTTTTTTCCAAAAACCCAAAGTCCCCAAATCGAGAGTGAATGTCCCCATGTCCCCATCAGTGCCCCGAATCCCCAAATATAGGGACAAATCCCCAAATCTGGCAACTCTGCTCGCCTCTCACCCCCTCCGCGCGCCCACGCCTATCCCTCTGCGCGCCCACTCGCCAGTGCGCCCAACACCCCCGCCCACCTTAGCTGGGTCTCTCTGAGCGTCCTGCCGCCCACCCCCACGCCCTCGGCGATGCCTCCTTTGGCATCGGTAAAAGCCGTCTGTATGTAAAAGCCTGCGCCTGAGATTGATGACGTCACGGACAGAATCTTACGGGGGCCACCGAGATGACAAGTTTCCTACCTAATATATTTTCTGTATAAAAGATATATTGTTATCTTCGGAAATGTTTGTTCTTTAATATTATCAAATAAAACCCGTAAAACACACTAAAGAATGCAATTATGAGACTCTCAAGAAATATGCATGAACTTAAACTTTTTCGCCATTTAATATTTTGATCGGAAAACATTTTACAAGGAGAATATAAATAAAAGCGGAATTTAATTAGCTTTCCATTGCTATATTTCGTTTTCTGATAAATGAATTAGAACCTACATAATTAGCGTTAACTAACTAAAAGATCATGATATAAGGGAATTTTTCCCGATTGATGATGTTATTTATTTAGTTAACGCTAATTTATGTATGGTTCCCAATTCCTTTATCAGAAAATGAAATATAGCAATGGAAAGCTAATTAAATTTTTGCTTCTATTGATATTCTCCATGTTAAAAAGTTTTCGAGCAAACTATTAATTGGCGGAAGAGTTAAGTTCATGCATATTTCTTATGAGTCTCATAATGGCTTTTTTTTAGTGTGTTTTACGGTTTTTTATTTGATAATTTATAGAACAAAAATTTCTGAAGATAACCCGTATACCCTTTTATACTGATAAACATATATTAGGTAGAAATTACGGCGCCTACTGACTTGTGGAGCGGCTGGAGCCGACTCTGATGATTACGTTACCGTCCACTCGCCTCCCGGACGCAGGCTTTTACATAGAGACGGCTTTGATCGTGTCCGCCTCGTCCCGCCCGCGCGCCCACATGCGCCCACCTTGGCTGGGTCTCTCTGAGCGTCCCGCACCTCACGCCCACGCCCACCCCACTCCTCAACTCATCTCTCCTTCTTTTGCTTGACAGAGCTTTTGGCGGGTGTCGAGATTAGATACCTGCAAAATCATAGGGGGGCGTTATCGCGATAAATTATCGCGATAACGATATCGGTTATGGGTTTTATCCGATAATTTTTTTCCCCGCGTATCGATTCATCGGTATGGGCCGGTACTTTTTGGTTCCAAACTAGCGGATAATCGATCATTTTATTTTTTGTTCGCTTCTACTGATTTCTATTGTTTTGCTTGTTTTGTTTGCGTTTTGTTCTCCCTTGAGAAGGACATCAACAGGCAAGGGAGGAGCTCCCTGTCTGATGAAAACTTCAACATGCTCATTTTTTATGAAGGGGAACATGCTGCAGAACTGGTCTAAAATTTTGGCTGTGCAAAAGACTTTTTTTAGTAGTTTATATGTACTTTCAAATGTAGTTATTTTATTTAAAACAACAGTACTTTTCATTAGTGAAGAGACAGGATAACTTTTAAATTTAGAATATATTAGTGTGCCAAAGGTAAATGAAGGTTTTCTAACAGTTTACTGATAGCATTAAGAGTTTTTATTTAAAATTATCAATATCGTTATCGCTAGTATCGGAAATTTTGGATTTATCGATTTATCGGTTTATTTGCCTTATCGGGCGAAAAATTTTTCGCCAGTTTATCGATTATCGGTTATCGCCGATAAAGGTTAGCGTTATCGATTTTTCGGTTATCGTGATAATTTTGTTCGTTATCGCGCCCACCTATGACCACAGCCACACTATACCACAACCACACTATACCACAACCACAACCACACTATACCACAACCACCTATACCCCAAAAACCCCAACCACACTATACCCAACCACACTATCCACAACCACACTATAAACCCCAACCACAGCCACACTATACCACAACCACACTATACCACAACCACAGCCACCTATACCACAAACCCCCAGCCACACTATACCACAACCACACTATACCACAACCCAAAAGCCACACTATACCACAACCACAGCCACACTATACCCCAACCACACTATACCACAACCACAGCCCAACTATACCACAACCACAGCCCACACATATACCACAACCCACAGCCACACTATACCACAGTCACTATACCACAACCACCTATACCACAGTCACTATGTCACAACCAAGCCACACTATACCACAACCACAGCCACACTATACCAGTCACTATACCACAACCACAGCCACACTATCCAAATCACTATACCAACCAAAAGCCACACTATACCACACCATAGCCATACTATACCAGTCACTATACCAAAAAACCACCAAAACCCCAAAAATTACCACAGTCACTATACCAAAAACCACAGCCACACTATACCCGTCACTATACCACAACCAAGCCACACTATACCACAAACCCTAGCCACACTATACCACAGTCACTAACCAAAAACCACAGCCACACTATACCACAGTCAATATACCACAACCACAGCCCCACTATACCACAACCACAGCCCACTATACCACAACCACAGCCACACTATACCACAACCACAGCCACACTATACCCCAAAACCCCACAACCACACTATACCAGTCACTATACCACAACCACAACCACACTATACCACAGTCACTATACCACCAACCACAGCTACACTATACCACAACCACTGCCACACTATCACACAACCACAGCCACACTATACCACAACCACAGCCACACCATACCACAGTCACTATACCACAACCACAGCCACACCACAGTCACTACACCACCAACCACACTATACACACCCACCACAACACAGCCACACTTTACCACAGTCACTATAACCACCACCACCACAGCCTTGTCAACACACACACACATGCCCACCACATCACATCACGCTGCCAGCCACATCAAATAAACAACAACAAAAAAGGTCACATCGCACAAAGGACGATGACAACACACTCATATTTCAATTTGTGAATTCATCTGAAACAAAACTATTTTAAAGGGCATGTGTGTCTCTTCCCCCCCCCCCTCCTCCTCTTCCTCCTTCCTCCTCTTCTTCCACCTCCCATTCAGCCCTTCCTCTTCCCTCCTCCCTTCCCCTTCCTCCTCCTATTCTTCCTCCTCCCTCCTATCCATCCCTTCCCCATCCACACCCTCCCTCCCCCCCCATCCCTTCCTCTCCTACCCTTCCTCCTTCTCCTCCTCCTCCCCCCCTCCATCCCTCATGCTTAGTGCTTTTCCAACCTAACACAGCATAGCACAGCATAGCACAGCATAGCACAGCATAGTTTGTACCTCATTAAGACTTTAACAGTAAATAAAAACCACCTGCACTGATACATAATACACTGTTGAGGTTCTACAACTAATACAGCATTAATATTTGCCTTCCTTTTATGGTATCCTGAATTTGGCTGACATATAACACATACCTAATAATGTGTTTGTGTTCTTATACAATTGTGCCTTTACCTGACGTGCAGTGGCTGAATATCAAAGGTTTGGTTACACTGGGTTTTTAAAGAAGCAAAAAATCCTGCCCCCTTGCTGCTTACTGACTGATATTTGATGCCAGGAGAAGGAATACTACGCTTTCTTCTAAATTTCAGTATTTTATCATAGTTAACCATAGTATCAGGTAAACATAGTGCATAATTTTAAGCATGAGACCTTAAGATAGAATGTAATTTTTGCCTCGTTAAAAAAATAGACTATAATAATATGTTTGTGTTCTTATACAATTGTGCCTTTACCTGACTCGCATTGTGTGAATAAACTGAATATCAAAAGTTTAGGTAATTATATGGTTTCTGAGGATCTCTTTAAATAATTATAATATGTGTATGTACAGCAGTGTATCTATTTCCCACATGTATATATATATTATATTTGCTTTAGTACTTAAAGCATTTTCTGCGTGGGATTTCGCTTGCAAGCGAAAAAAATTTGCTTGCAAGCGGTCACTTATATAGTGCCCATATATATTTTATAGTGCCCAAACAAACATTTCGCTTGCTGCAGCAACAACAACAACAACAAATTCTTGCGGGTCAGGCAATCATCTTCCCTGGATGATTGAACAGCAAGCGAAATTTGAATAATCAATTTTTTTTCGCTTGCAAGCGAAACCCCCCGCAGAAAACACCTATAGGTTCATTTCCTCATGTATGTATGTATATCATGGTGGTTTTTTTCCTGTATGCCTTCGGGTGAGAATAAAATTATTATTATTATTATTACTATTACTATTACTATTACTATTATTATTATTACTATTACTATTATTATATCTCATTTCACGGCACTAATCTAAACTATGAGAAGCTATTTATATGTTTTAGTTAATTGGGCGACATTCTTTGGATATCCAGAAGGGTGGTAGTAGTCATAGCTGTTAAAATACAGCTTAATAGAAAATAATAGAAGAAATAGATATAAATGAAGATCAAAATGTTTATGCAGTAATAAGAATGTACTTCCGGATCTTGCACACACAGACATGATGAGCCATATTGCACCCAGCAGGATTTTATGAATAAATATCTTGTCGCCCAGTAGCTTAAAAAATGTCCTTACTGGGCGACAGTTTTCAATCACTGGGAGACCTTTTGGTCCCCAGTTATGATGTAAAAAAATGCACTGGGGTGTTATCTAGGGGTGTCTGGATCACAGAGTTTATATACACTGTGTTAATTATGTGGCCCTGGCTATGTGTTACAAGGCTGAAAAGAGGGGAAGTAGGGGAGTAAAATACACAAATAAAAAGTTTACGTACTTTTTAATGCCCCTTTACGATTAGAATTAGTCAAGCTCGTTGGTCCTCCAATACCAATTGTTACATTTTTTTCTAAATTTATTTAAAAATGGTTTGAACAAAACAGCTTCCTCTGATAGTGTGTGTGTGTTGTTGTTGTTGTGTTGTTGTTGTTGTTGTTGTGTGTTGTTGTTGTTGTTGTTGGTTGTTGTTGGTTGTGTTGTTGTTGTTGGGTTTTGTTGTGTGTTTGTTGTTGTTGTGTTGTGTTGTGTGTTGTTTGTTGTTTGTGTTGTTGTTGTTGTGTGTGTTTTTGTTGTTGTTGTTGTGTGTTGTTGTGTGTGGTGTGTGTGTTGTTGTTGGTTGTTGTTGTTGTGGTTGTTGTTGTTGTTGTTGTTGTGTTTTTGTGGTGTGTGTTGTTGTTTGGGTTGTCTGGGGTTTTTGTTGTGTTGTTGTTGTTGTTGTGTGTGTGTGGGTTTTGTGTGTTTTGTGTGTGTGTGGGGTGTGTGTGTGTGTGGGTTTGTGTGTTGTTGTGTGGTGTGGGTGTGTGTGTGTTGTGTGTGTGTGTGTTGTGTTGGGGGTGTGGTGTGTGTGTGTGTGTGTGGTTGTGTGTGTGTGTGGTGTTGTGTGTGTGTGTGGGTTTGTGTGTGTGTGTGTGTGTGTGTGTGGGGGGTGTGTGGGGTGGGGGTGTGTGTGTGTGTGTGTGTGTGTGTTTGTGTGTGGGGGTGTGTGTGTGTGTGTGGGTGTGTGTTTGGTGTTGGGTGTGTGTGGTGTGTGTGTGGTGTGTGTGTGTGTGTGGTGGGTGTGTGGGGTGTGGGGTGGGGGGTGGTGGGTGTGTGTGTGTGTGTGTGTGTGGTGGGGTGTGTGTGTGTGTGGGTGGTTGTGTGGGTGTTGTGTGTGTGTGTGTGTGGGGTGTGTGGTTTTGGGGTGGTGTGGGTGTGTGTGTGGTGTGTGTGGGGTGTGTGTGTGTGGTGGGTGTGTGGTGTGTGTGTGTGTGTGGTGTGTGTGGTTGTGTGTGGTGTGTGTGTGTGTGTGTGTGTGGGGGGGGGGGGGGGGTGTGGGGGTGTGTGGGGGTGTGTGTGTGTTGTGTTGTGTGTGTGTGTGTGGGGGGGGGGGGGGGTTGTGGGGTGTGTGTGTGTGTGTGTGTTGTGTGTTTGTGTGTGTGTTGTGTGTGTGTGGGGGTGTGTGTGTGTGTGGGTGTGTGTTGGGGGTGTTGGGGGTGGTGTGTGGGTGTGTGTAAGCAGATATTAGGGGTGTACTTCAGAACGTGTTAGGGTCCCCCCCCATTACTACAGAGGCTCTTGCCGTTGGGGTTTACCGCTCTGTGCCAACGTAGTTTTTAAAATGGCTCCCAATCTTCTCTAGGCCAACGATTGCTTCATTTCTTCTCGTGTCTGAAGGAGCATGCAAACCAAAAAGGAAAAAATCCCAAACACTGAACGGGATTAAAATGAACACAATTTTTTGTTTTCCCCTCGGGAGAAGGGTTCCAGGGAGTATTCTTGGGGGGAGGGAAAGGCGGAAAAAAAACCACACAGCTGGTTTGCCATGTCACCTAAAGCCTAGCTAAACCCCTGCTCGCTAAAGCACTATTACCGGGCACTTTTCTGCTCAGAAAAGCAGTGAGTGAGCATTTTGGGGATTTGCTCGATGAAACCTGTTTGGGGTTTAGCAAAAGGGAAATATTCGAAGCTATTTTTGTCGTATTTGAGTGGCAAAAACGTTTTCGTTAAAAGGAGAAAAATTTGTATGACTATAAATTTATTTTCAAGATCATTTTCTTCTAAAAATCTCAAAAAAAAAATCAACATGCTGCTGCTGGTCAACAGATGGAAAGCCTTACTGATTGTTTAGTTCAGGGACATCCTACAAAATGAACATATATAGCCCCTTTTTTTGTTAAAAAAAAAAATTAAAAAAAAAAAACATTCAAAAATTAAAAAACCCGACCTTCCCAATCATTTATTTCGGTGTACACGGCACGGGTGTTCGAGGCCGTACAGGTTTGGTAGTGAAGGGTTTTGGTGTATATGGTAAATGGAGAGTCTAAGAGTGCAGGGGTTCCCCCCAGTGTGGTGTCACCTAAAGAGCGAACCCTGTTCTCGCCCACTATAAAAGGGCCACCCGTACCGCCACGGCCACGGGTACGGCGCGGGCCACAGTGGTCCATAGAAGTACTCTCGGGGATTACGGGAAAATTTAAATGAATCAAAAGCCTTTGGCCTAATCAAAAAAACTTTTTTAATTAGGTATATGGATTGAAAGTAGTTGTTTTCGTACACTGATTTTGAGTATTTTCGTACATACCTGGTGTCTTTTCGTAACTCTAGTAAGTCAATTTTTAACTCTGCGCTGAGTGTACGAAACGGCTATGGTTTATATAGACTACGAAACAACTTTTGGTAATAATGGACGAGAGTTTCGGGGTTTCGTTTTCAGAGACACCAGCTATTTTTTCTTGGCCTAAATAGGTTCTTGTTCTAATGGAGATAGTTTTATTTGCGCAACCCCCACCCCCCCCAAAAAAAAAAATTAAAATATTAAAAACCTAACCTAACCTTATGGGTTTTTAATGAAACTTAAAACCTAACCTTAAAGGTTTTAATGAAACCTAACCTAACCTTAAAGGTTTTAATAAAACCCTAACCTAACCTTATAGGTTGTAATGAAACCAAAAACCAAACCCCTTTAACCACAAAGTACACTTTTTTTTTCTTTTTTTGGCAAAATAAAGCTATCTCCATTACAACAAGCACGCTTATTAGGAAGCGCTATAATAATTTGTATCATAACCGCACTCAGGGGCTGTATGCATTTTGCTCATCAAAACACAGATCACCGTGGGAATAGTTTCGTTGAGCAGCTCAGTGAAATCTGCTCAGTGAGCAGCTGCTCACTGAGCAGAAAAGTGCCGTGTAAATGCCCTTAAGAGTAAAGGAGTGGGGGCAGATGGAATGGGGGCGCTAATATACCCTAAATTGACCTCTTATCGCCTTTATTTTTGGCTGAGGTATGGCGGGTGCCACATGTCATGTATCGTAGCAGCACAGATCAGAGTCTCGTAGCCTCAGTGTGGTGGGTCACGGCTCCTCCAAATGGAAATCAACCCGCCTACAGGTGCCTCTTGCAGGGTCACGAAGATAGTATACCCGTCCACAACCCGTGTTAGTGAACCTTGCCAGAATCTACCACCCAAGGCCAAGTGACATCACCGCCCCACCACCACACATCACCTGGATCTACCACCCCAAGGCCAAGTGACTTCACCGCCCACCACCACACATCACCTGAATCTACCACCCCACGGCCAAGTGACTTCACCGCCCACCACCACACATCACCTGAATCTACCACCCCAAGGCCAAGTGACTTCACCGCCCACCACCACACATCACCTGAATCTACCACCCCACGGCCAAGTGACTTCACCGCCCACCACCACACATCACCTGAATCTACCACCCCACGGCCAAGTGACTTCCACCGCCCACCACCACACATCACCTGAATCTACCACCCCAAGGCCAAGTGACTTCACCGCCCACCACCACACATCACTTGAATCTACAACCCCAAGGCCAAGTGACATCCAGCACCTCGCCGCCCGCTGTCACGCCCACGCCCTGTGTCCCTACAGCTGACAGAGGGAGCAGTGTGGTGATGGGTGGGTGGTGGCGCGTGCTAGTGGTTGTGGCGATAGCGTTGGTGGTGACAAACTGGTTGTGTGTCAGATATCAAGGAGGCGAAGATCAGTGATGCCACGTGAGTATGGTGTGAGTGTGGTTATAAGAACAGCAATAATAATGACAATGATGATACTGTTACTAGCATCAATATCATTAAAGATAGTAATTTGATAATAATAATAATAATAATAACAATGATAATAATGATAGTAATAACCATAATAATAACAATGATAATAATGATAACACTGGCCAACAAAGTTTTTTCATCAGAGATAATTTTGTGGCTTGGATAGCATTTTTGACGCTGATTCCAAAACTGCAATTGGATTTTCTCTAGCACGTATAGTTTTTATTATGAAGGCATATATGTAAATACACAGATTTAACCATTTTATATAGGCATAGTACTACTTTTTTCAACATTTTATTGGGTTTATCTTATGTATTTCTTAGTTTTAGGGGTAATATATGGGCAAAAGTTATAATGTTTAAATATTTGATAGGGTTTATCTTGTCTAGTCTTGTCTATTCTGGCCTATGTATTAATTTATCTATTTATTTTATCTGTTTATTTCTCTATTTATTCAGGCATCTTATCGTACGTCTGGCAACATGCGCAATTGATACCTCCCGTCTCTGAGAACAGCGTGCACATTCTGCCTCTGGCTACTGTCGTGTGAAGTGCTGTGTGATGTTAATTCGTTTCGAATCATTTGCTCAAATCAATCAGCATGCCTCGAGAATGTAAGAATCACCCAGACAAGTTTTTGTTATGTATGTGGTAATTTCACAACTAAACTACAACGACGAACTATTACAACCGACCTTAAGAAAATATACAAGCTATACTTTGATACCACCTAGGTGACCAAGATAAGCATGGGCGCCACATCAAATTTGTTCTTCTTGTTCAAACGGATTACGCGATTGGGTGAACAAAAAGAAAGCTTCAATGCCGTTTGCCATACCCATTGATATGGAGGGAGTCGAGAGATCATCATGAAGACTGTTTATTTTGTAGTGTAAACATAATAGGGTTTTCTACAAAGAACAAAAACAAGATTGTTTATCCAACCATGGATTCAGCACGTAGACCAGTGCAACATGGTGAAGAATTGCCCATTCCAATTCCCCCAGATGATGGTGTAGATTCTATCGAAGATGACATGGATGGTGATGAAGGTGCAATTGGTGGCGTTCCCGGACCGTCTGCAGATCCAGATAACACATCGGAAGGTAGAAATTTCGAGCCAAAGCTATTCACCAAGGACATTTGAATGATCTGTTAGAGACTTGTCACTGTCTAAAGAGAAAGCAGAGCTTCTAGCCTCAAGACTACAGGAGAACAATTTACTTGAAAAAATGTTCGTGTCAGTTACTACCGAAAGCGGAACTTTAATTTAGCAACATTCTTTACAGTAGATGGTCCTCTCTGTTATTGCCATGATATACATGGACTATTCACAGACTTGTCTCAGCGTATGTGGCATCTGACTGCGTCTCTTCATGATTCATCGCAGAGAAGCTGAAAGCCGTTCTTTGCATAATGGAAATGTAAAGCCATCCATCCCTATTGCCCATTCTGTCCATCTAAAAGAGACATATGACAATATGGATATACTACTTAAAGCAATCCAATACGACAGTCATCAATGGAACCTTTGCGGAGATCTTAAAGTTATAGGTATGTTAATGAGTATGCAAGCAGGATTACAAAATATTGTTGTTTCCTTTGCCTGTGGGACAGTCGTGCCACAACGGAACACTACAACAAACGTGACTGGCCACAAAGGTCCACATATGTCCCAGGAACAAGCAGTGTCCAGTCTGTCCCTTTAGTTGATCCCCAAAGATCTTCCTACACCTCTCCACATTAAACTTGGTTTAATGAAGAATTTTGTTAAAGCAATGGGTAAAGTCAATTCACAAGGGTTCCAATACCTTTCTAAGAAATTTCGAAAGTTAGTGCAGCAAAATTGAAAGGGGGAATTTTGTTGGGCCACAAATCAGGAGGTTTTAATGGATATGGAATTCACGGGCCCTCATTCCGCTGGAATTGAAAGCTTGGCAGGCTTTCAAATGGATAGCGCAAACTTTCTGGGGAATATAACAAGTCTCATGCATATAAGGATGAGTTGAGAAACTCCTCGATGCTTATAAAGAAATGGAGTGGTCGAAGTCTTTAAAAATGCACTTCCTGCATTCCCATTTACATTCTTTCCCGAAACCTTGGTGCAGTGAGTGACGAGCAGGGGAACGCTTTCCCAAGACATTCAGACTATGGAAGTTCGCTACCAAGGATTTTGGAACGAAAGCATGATGGTCTGCTCCATTGTTGGATGTTGTATCGTGAAAATCCAGACCAAATATTAAAAAAAAAGCGTACTCTCAACGCTTTTAAGATCTTGTACTGTGTATATTCTTACTTTACAAGTATGTTCAATGACCTTTGATGATGTAAATTGTGCTTACAATTCATTGCGTTGTATTAATTTAGTGTATGATGTATATTTAGTTCTTACCTAGTAAATTATTTGCATGAAATGTAATTTATTACACCCGTAGATTTTCGTAAAATTACGAAGATTTTCATAAAATAAAAATAAAAATAATTCAAACACTATACGTGCTAGAAAAAAACTGTACAGATTGGAATCAGCATCAAAAATACGTTCAGAAAGGCTATTTATGTCTGTGATGTGAAAATAAAGTTTTGTTTGTTAAGCCAGTGTAATGATGTTAATAGATAATGCAATACTACATCCGCAGCTATCATAGGTGGCGTCCCCAAGCGGATGAGGTGCAGCGCCACAGCAACGTTAGCGTCAACAGCTGTACGAACCCTTTGATAACAAAAAAAAACTAAGAAAATAAGGAAGCTACAAGGGGCAGTGCTTTTTTAAGCAAATATTACTGGCCACATTTTTTGGGATATCCAGAAAGGTAAAGGCCCTACCTTTTAAAAATATAGTTTTTTGGATACATCAACTTCACCCTTTTGTATGTTCTATTAAATAAGATCATTTAGAAAAATAAAGTTCGTATTTTGCGTGTTTTTAATTTTTTTCATGTCACTCTGAAAACGGGACCCATCTCCTGTGCTTTTTTGATATTCTGTGCGTGCCCTATATATTTTGCCCTTATTTGACAAATTTCTGTGGTTATCTTTTTCATCTCAGCACAGTGTTGCTATATTTTTGGGCTGTTTCTATCATTCGAGTGCTTTTTCTGTAATATTTTGGGGCTAAAAACGATTTTTTGCTTGATTTTCTTTATCTCTGTTCATTCCCGCGATTTCTGACCTGCGAGTCACTTCCCCTGCTGACCCTCGTTGGGCTGAGGGTAGGATTTCTTGGTTTGCCTCGGCGCGACCCCGCTTGGTGGGCACCCGTGGTTCACCCCCCACCTCCCTGAAAATGGTGGACAATGTTGTTGACCCCTCCCAGCGCCTGGGGCGACGAAGCCTGCCGCATCCGCCGCTCCCTGATACCCCCCCCCCTACTGAGTCACGGTCGGGCTAGGGTCAGGTCTTGGGCCTCCATGGCCTGTATACTCGCCCCCTGGGCGACCCCTCACCCTCTCTCTCCAGCCGCCCACCTATTAGTCCTTGAGCCAACCGGCCATTTTTTGAAGTGAATGCTCCGGCGGGGGGAGTAATTCTCATTATGATTTTCCATTAGGGCAATATCCAGGTATCAGAAAAATGCATGTGGACATCTGAGAACGGTAGCTAGTGCCCGGATGGACCCCCATCTTTGAAACCACCCAGCGCGAAAATGCCCATTTGGTGGGGTACATTGTTGCACGTGTATTGGACTTCTATACTAGCTATCGATGTGCGGTGGACGACTAAATATACGTCCAATGTGTCCCGTCTAAATAAAAAATAATATGAAGCATTTTGTTATAGATTAATTATTATAAAAATCAATTATCGAAAAAAAATCATATATTTTTCAATATTTTATTATTAGACTTGTACTTTTTTTAGTGAAACAACACTGGTATGATTTTCCAAATTATGCATTGTGCTACACCGTTTTATCTGTCTATAAAAATAACTCAAAAACTAAAACATATCATCCACCACGAGTGTACACAAAAAATATATGAAAAGGCATGCACTTTCCAAAAACCGAAACTATGTCATTTGGGAAATTTTCCCGCCAAATAATCAACCCACAGAACCCAGTGCCGAAAGTGACGCCCAGTCTTTTCTTATCTATATTCTTATTCTATATCTCAGTCTGAGATTTGTTGCGGTGACCTGATTAATTTCTGAGGGGGGGGGGGGTATATATAACTATGCTAGATACAAACCAGGGGTACTATGCACAGATGACGAAAATCCACGAAACATGCCCCGAGTTGTACAGGCATTTCAATCAAGGCTACTTCTCCGTACAGCTTAGACCGGGGAATCCATTTGCCAGAATCGCTGTTGATCAGACAACAGAAGAAACCAGTCAAAAAAGATACGCAAACAGCTGGAGGAACACGAGGTTTTAGTCTTCGACAAGGGGCGGTGTCACGAACTATCTAACTGCGGGACAATCGGCTGCTGCACTGGGCAATACGAGAAACTATCCTTGTAAATGGCAGCGACACATCTCACGCCAAGCACCCGATTTGTCTACTTCTCGCATCAAACTGATGATCTGGCCGTCACACCCTATCTGTGATCTACTGGAAATGACTGGACCAATCCATTCGCCGATGATCCGTCATGTCTTCTCAGTATATCTCCCGGGGAGCGGCTGCGAGGGAGGCGTTTCTAATGACCTACTCAACGCCCTGCAAAAGGGGGAAGCGGCGTATCAAAGCTTCCAGAAACGTCTTAAAGAGGGAACAGGCTTTTATGACACAGTGAAGAAGCAAAACTGAAGACCTTTGGGTAAGATCAAGCAAAAAGTTGTGAAGGCCACAAACAAGGAGATCGTCCTGAGAGCTGACAGACAACTGTTTGCCACCATGATACTCATCGCCAAGAAAGGGAAACCCTCGACATGCAACTTGTCCTTTGTCACCCACTAGGGCCGTTACCATGGTCTTTGGCAACGTTTGATGGGTCAATGAAAAAACGAACAAAGTTTGCACTTGCGAAACACATGGAAGGTCTTGTGGAACCAGCCGATAACGTTGACAAGCGAAGTGCAACAATAATTGATGCGATGGCTCTCATACAAAAGATGCATGGCGAGAACGACACGTTCGAAGAACTATCTGACCGCATCCTTGCTGCAGCGCTTCACGCTGGTCAGGCAGTGAGCGCATCGATGTTGTCTTTGACACATACACAGAAGAATCCATCAAAGCAGCTGAGCGTGTGAACCGCGGTTCAAATGAAGGCATCAGTTTCAGCGAGATCGACCCCCACACAAATCATGAACTGCGGCGTCTCCTTGTTTGCAGCCAGACAAAGGAGAAACTGGTTGTGTTTTTGGCGGAGTCGTGGAACATGAAACAAATCGCGAAAAGCTAGGCAAACAGAACACTGTATGTCACCTGTGGTGAAAAAATGTTGGTACTGACCCGCGATAGGTGGAAGTTGGGGCAAGCACTCGAATGTAGCCACGAGGAAGCAGACACGCGTATGTTTCTCCACGCAAAGCACGCCGCTACCCACTACAAGACGATCATCTTAGTGGCAGATGACACCGACGTTCTGATCTCAGTCTTCATCTCAGCAGAACCATCGATAGTCAGCCTTCATCAGACGAGGAACAAAGGTTCGAGCAGAATGATTGACGTTGGAAGTTGGCTGCGGTATTGGGTCTGGAGTTTGCAGTGCATTGCCAGGGCTTCATGCAAAGGAGCGGGTGTGACACTGTTAGTGCTCTGGCTAGCCAAGGAAAGATAAAGGCTTTGAAGCTTGTCAAGCGATGAAACTGTATCTTCAAGCATTCACAGATCTGGGATCCTTCGTGGAATGTACCAACAGACGTCTTCAATAGCATTCAGGCCTTCACGTGTCAGCTGTACGCCAGGGCACCGAAGATCGTCGGTGCTAATTCACTCCGTTTTTCACATGTTCTTGTGCAAAGAAGGGCCAGATCGAATCTGGGGCAATTGCCGCCCTTTTGAAGACTCCTTGATGCCAGCATACGCTTAGGGCCAACTATCAGCGGCTATCTGGCGACGCAGCCTTGAAAACCTGCCCCGGGCCCAGCACCATCAGCAGGACATGGCTGGGAACCCCGATGAGGCGGTTCGCTCAAAATCCGATGGATGGCGGGTCTACCAGCTCCAGAAAGTCGTCTTGAATCTCATCTCATGCACATGCAGAAGGACGTGTCGACCGTCAATTGCTCCTGCATACTGAATGGGTTGAAGTGCACTGTTGTGTGTAAGCTGCAGGGATGCTCCAACATGGTGCAGGATGATGCTATCGTGGCTCAGGATGCCAATGACTCTTTATGGCCGACTCTGATGATTAAATTTGTGTGCACTGTATATTGTATAGCATATGTTGTTTTTCTATTTTAATGCAGGCCAAATTGCCTGAAAATCTTTATAGACAGATAAAAGGGTTTTGCAAAATGTATAATTGGAAGATCATACCGGTGTTATTTGACTAAAACATGACATGTTCAATGATACCTCCGCTTGCTTATTAGGAATATACATCGTAAAGGTGTTAAAATCAGCTCCCTACTCTTTCCAAACTCTAGTAATGAATAAATTAATATAATTGGCGGCCATTTTGAAATCCAAGATGGGCCCCCAAAGTGCAGATTTCCTATGTTTAAAAATTTCCGCCTGCTTTTTAGATATCGTATGGTGTTTAAAATCCTCTCCGTACGACATTCCTAACTTGCGTTATCGTCAGAATAGATTTAAAGCCAGCGGCGGCCTAAGTCCCTTTTATGCCTCCCTTTTCATTTTTTTGTTGTAAACTCGTGGTGGATGATATGTTGTACTTGTTGAGTTATTTTTATAGACAGATAAACGTGGTAGCAAAATGCATAATTTGGAAAATCATACCAGTGTTGTTTCACTAAAAAAGTACAAGTCTAATAATAAATATTGAAAAATATATGATTTTTTTTTCGATAATTGATTTTTATAATAATTAATTTTATAACAAAATGCTTCATATTATTTTTTATTTAGACGGTACACATTGGGCGTATATTTTGTCGTCAACCGCACATCGGGTAGCTAGTATAGAAGTCCAGATACACGTGCAACAATGGACCCCACCAAATGGGCATTTTCGAGCTGGGGGGTTTCAAAGATGGCGTCCATCCGGGCACTAAGCTACCGTTCTCAGATGTCCATCACACCTTTTCTGACACTTGAGACATTGGTCTAATGGAAAATCATAATGAGAATTACTCCCCCCGCGGAGCATTACTTTGGGCTGGCTCAAGGACTATATCTCCCCAGCGCGCGCCTCCCCGCTCGCCCACAGCGTTGCCAGACAGCCTGGTTTTAAAATCCATATATTTGGGGAAAAATCCCCAGAAATCCCCATTTTTATATATTTCCTACTTGTTTATAAAAATGCTGAAAATTTTATGCTACATAGCTACTCCACATGTAAATTAAAATTGCTATGTTGATTTTAATGTTGATTTAATGATATTTAATTCATACTTTGTTTTTCATAAATATTACATTACACATGAAGTAGCATAATTCACTTTTTATTATAATCATCACAAAGACTGCAAAAACAAAAAAAGGCAGTAAAAGGTATAGCCTCATGAGCATTTTAAAAAAAATACATTTTAATAAAATTTTTCTACTTAAGGCTGATGGGGATGATATATTTCCTTAATTGCTTAGAAATATGATACAGAAATAAATGAAAATATTAATGCTCTTAGCCTCTTGGGGATCTTAAATAATCCCAACTAATATTCTGGACATACTGTACTAAGCCAGAAAGAAAGAATAGAATAACACATTTGCATACTAAATATATCATCACTCGAATCGTCATTTGCATGGTATTGTAGATATCTGAAGTCATCATGTTGACTAGTTTATCATTTACAGCAAAATTGAAACATTCCCGGCCTTTCAAATACCGCTTTGAATGGAGAAGTCCAACTATAGAGTTCTCTGGTTGAGAGTTTGTTTCTTAGTTTTGTTTTTAAATTGTTTACAGATGAAAATATCCTTTCTGCTGTGGCACTAGAATGAGGAAGACGCAATAGCCCAGAAACAAAACTTGACAAATTTGGAAAATGGGGGTTTCATCACCACTCTTTATTTCTCTAACTGTCTCCCAGAAGCCTTCAACATCATTAATTTCTGAATCAGCAAGATCGGTGTTTCTTAGTACTCTCCATTCTTTGTCTAGGTGATTTATTTTGTCAGGACCTACAATTCCAGGAAATACACTAGCCAATGGACCAATGGAGACCACGTTTCTTGACTTAATTCTTTGGGATCAATGAAGCTCAAATTACTTCTTCCTTGCCGTCGGTTTAACCTCATGTTTCTTTTAACCTTCATATTAATAATATTATTTTAAGTGATAAAATACATGTTTTTTTCAGAAACCTCAAAAGTCCCCAAATCGAGAGTGAATGTCCCATGTCCCCATCAGTGCCCCGAAATCCCCAAATATAGGGACAAATCCCAAATCTGGCAACTCTGCTCGGTGAACCCACTCCTAGCCCTCACACGGTCTACTCGGTATTTCCTAATCAGCTGTGCATCACTCAGCTCACTCAACACATCCCTATTTAGGCGAATATTCCTTCACTGAGGCTGTTATTGTGTCTCGGCCCTGTTAACAGCTGGAAAGTTTATCATAGTCGCGGGGCCGTTATCATAGTCGCGCTAGAAACTCGGTGAACCCACTCTTAGCCTCCCGCGCGGTTTGTGATAGTCCCCCCCACAATTTATGATATCGGCCAGCCAGTTGTGACTAAAATGGGCCATTTTGTCCAGCTATGATAAACGTTTCTTAACTATGATCTCTTTGGTAATACCGGTCCTGAGGCTCTGAGCCAATGAGCGTACGCTACCATACGTGTCTCGGCAGTCGGAGTAGTCAGTTCTTGGTCTTGGTACTATAGTCTATTCACTTAACCCTTTCACGCACGGTGACGCGATCGCGTCAAAACGGGCCCGTCTGCAATCTGAGCTTTTGACGCGAATTGCGTCAAAAAACAGTAAACAATTCGCCAAAAATAGTGTTTATCAGAATTGCGTCATATTTTTCTGCGTTAAAGATCCAACCTAGACCTATAAAATAAAACTAATTTTCAACTCTCTCGTGTGAGTGGATGTGAAATTATAAGGGTTTGTGTGTCAGTTTCCACTCAGCAGGCAGCCTAAGCGCGCGAATTGTCGTCCCTTTAAAACGTGTCCCGAGCTGGCCATAATGGCCATATGAAAATTATAATGGTAGCGTTGGAATCCTCATAAAAATCTGCTTTTATTGGCATATACACATAAAAAGTTGACTCAGGAAGTTTCGAGCTACGAAGTGGTGAACGTAAGTAATTCTTATTTCTCTTTACTCAATATTTTTTCGGAGTCGGTAAATTCCGCTATTTATTTGCATTTCTTGTTATTTTTTTCTTCCATAAGGCAGAATAATCTCTTGGAAAACCAATGATATATAATAATGCCAGGAAAAAAGAATACACGTTGGTGAAATTCATAACATAAAATAATTATTCGCCGCACAGTCTGGCCATTCGCGGGGCCCTTAGGGAGCATAAGACGGATGTTGCAGTGGACGGAAAAACTTATTAAACTTTTCGTGCGTGAAAGGGTTAAAGTAATCGTCCAGACCATTTCATCATTCCTGATTTAACGCAGTCAAAATATAGCCATGATCGAGTATATCAACAATATGTTGTCACATTTGCATCCAGTCACCCGTTTTTAAATGATCCGCATTCAAAATCTGTAAATTCCCCGTGCTCTCAAAACACAACTGTTTATCAGCAGACGACGCACCATGGTCGGCGACGTCACAACAGGGAGCCTCCCAGCACCGCCTGATACATATGCGCGGAGACTCTGAGAAAAATGTAGTACTTGGGGAATTTTGGGTGTTTCTGATATATTTTTGTGCGATGTGGCATGTACTTGCATCCTGTGTGGGTGCAGCGTGGGGGCTGTGCCTTTACCGAGAGCTTAGCACCCATTTGCAAACTGTGGGCGACGATATATGTGTGCAGATATGTTGCAGCGGCGGCAAGCGGCGGGGAGAGCGGCGGGTAGTGCAGGCCACCAAGATGAGAGGGCGTGCAGTACCCTGGCTACATACCAGCCGATCCCCGCGCTCCAAAGGGTCTGACAACACATATATCGTCGCATGTGGGTTGTGAATGGGTGCTAAGCTCAGGAATGGCACGACTTCTTGCCGGGCCCATGAGGATGCAAATATGTGCCGTGTCGTAACAAAAAATATACAAGAAGCACCCAAAATTCCCCAGCTACTAAATTTTTCTCAGTATCCGTGTGTCTGTGTTCGGGCGGGGTCTGGGCGGCTCACTCGTGTGACGTCGCCAGCAAGTTTAGCGCCACGGCGGGAATGGGCTGTTGTTTTTCACCGCGCTTTTTACAAAAGCCATGTTTTAGGGAAATAAGCGTGAAAATGAAATATTTTTTTGTGGATTAGGTATTTTGAATGAAACATTCAACATATTTATGCAAAGAAAAAATGGGGATGGACGTTTTACTTTAATTGGGATTTTTTTTGCGGAGCTGACTCGATGCCTACCCGAGTTTGTATCGGACGTCGCGGATTGGCTGATAGGACACGGGCGGGTGGTGGTGGTGGTGGTACCTGCCTCGCCGCTACACAAAACCCTTGCGTTGCCTCAGAAAAAATATTCAGATTCTTGCTTAACTCACCTCTTAACACAAGATAGGCCTATTTGTTGTATCAGTGAATCAGTCAGTGATGGGTCAATAATAACACGCTCATCGTAACTCAATAGGGTAAAAATAAAGTGATGACTGAGTATCAACAGGAGTAGGCGGATTTCAGGTTTCAGTTGCATTGAAATGTTGTTTTTTTTCTTTTTTTTTCTTTTTTTTGTTTTTTTTTTTTTTTTTCTACTCCTACCCGATATTACCAAGCTACCAATTTGTATATTTAGGTTAAATGAGCCTACTATCCTATTCAGATACAATGGCTGCATATCTTGAGCATAAAAAAAATTCAGTTAAGACTACACCAATATTAAGATGAATTGAAGGAAAGTAAAACAGTGTATAAAACATTTGTTTGCTATTTGCTTCAAAACTCGCTGTAACTCCATCAGTTTTGCTCGCATTAAACTTTTTAATCGGTTTCAAAAGCCTCACAATGTTCCGATTAAGGTAGTAAGCACGTACCAATAAGGAAAAAATTTATGTGGTCAAGTGTAATAAGTAAAATACTGAAACTAGCATTGCTCCCTACATGAGAGACGAGTTTGGAGTGCCTATCAGAGGGCTCTACAGTCACGGCGCAGTTCAGTAGTTTTACTTATTAAACACTTTGACCATATATTTTTTTCCTTATTGGTACGTGCACATACCTTAAGAATCGGAAAATTGTGAGGATTTTGAAAGAAGCTATTCAAAATTTAATGCAAGCAAAAACTGATAGGAGTTTACAGCGAGTTGAAGCAAAAAATCAAGACAAAATGTTTATATACTGTTTTACTTTCAATCCATTATCTTAATATTGGTATTTTCAGTCTTACTGAACTTTTTTTATGCAAAGATTGCATCAATGTTCCTGAACACGCTAGGGTAGGCTCAGTTTAACCTAATATCATCTGATAGCTTGGTAATATCGGTAGGGAGTACACATTTCAATGCCACTGAAACCTGAAAATCCGCCTACTCCTCGTGATACTCAGTCAGACTTTATTTTTTACCCTATTGAGTTACCAAAATAGCGGGTTATTGTTGACCAATCACTGGCCCCTGATTCACTGATACAACAAAATAGGCCTATCTTGTGTAAGAGAGTGAGTTAGGCAAAGAAATATGAATATTGTTCTGAGGCAACGCAAGGGTTTTGGTTAGCGCCGAGGAAAAGGTACCACCACCACCACCACCACCACCCAGCCGATTCTAATCAGCCAATCAGCGACGTCCTTACAAACAAATACGGTTTAGGCATCGAAGCAGCTCCCAGCCCGGGCAGACATCAGAGAGAGTAAAGGCCCCCCCCCCCCCCGGGTTTAGCTTACTAACTTCTCTATTTCTACACCCCTGAGAATCGGTGGGATTTCTGGTACGAGATATGGCAGTGGCGCTACGTTTCGATATGGGCTCGATAAGCTGATTGGCTGAGCGAAGTACAATGACGTCACAGGCCTCGCCCAGCGAAATCACATAGATTTCTCAAAAAGTTTCAGCCAATCAAAAGGCTTCACGCTCTCAGCTGTGTTACAAATTTATCATCAACACCAAATGCTCCCCCCGTCTTCCTCCTCCTCTCCTCCACCTCCTAGCTTCTCCTTTCCTCTCCTTCTCCTCCTATTCCTCCTCCTAACCTTTCTTATAGCAGTGGTAGTTAGTTGTAGTAGTAGCAGGTAATGCCCGTTATTAAGGAGAGATAGTATGGAGAAGTATATCATATAATTCCCGAGTTATTCTCTAATCAGTTCATTTTTTTTAGTTTCACGGGTGACTCATCGCCCTTCTTTCTTATCCGCCATTTTTTCTCATTTCTTTCCTTCCTACGCGCCATTTTGTTTATCTTCTTCATTCTGCCCCTGCCATTTCTTTTCCTTTTTCCACTCCCCCCCCCCCCCCCGCAGGCCGTTGCGAGTCAAAAATTCGTGGAATAATTATTCCGCGATCAGTGATAACTAATGGATTCAATTCTTTTCATTTCTCCCCCAAACCATCCTAAGCAAGATTAGGAACCCTCATAGATTCTTAATGTCTTTTCAAAATAACCCCATCGTTATCGATCACGTTCATAAATGGATATCTTAGTAAAAGTATAGCTAAATTGAAAGTCTCAAATTTCTAGGCACACACTCGATACCCTCTTCGCTCAAAAGACGCGTTCGGACCTTTGACATGAAAAGAAATCACACCCTTACGGATATAAGATTAAACATATTAAATTCTTCTTATAATCAAAGTAAACAGGTCGTATTATATGCAGCCTTGTCTTAGGTACCACGAGTTTCATTATTAATTAGTAGTTCGGGATATAAGCTCTTCATTTGAGGTCACCGTCAGACATTCAAACAACTCCCCTTTTATGCCGAGGCATGACCCGTGAGACGGCAGTCTCAACCCATCCTCTAGTAGGTAAGTCGCCGACGTTACGCTCCGCTTTTCCCCTCCCCCCCTTTCCTGTTATATATGATCTATATTTCAAATATGGGTATCGACGTTTAGTTTTCCGCTAACGTAAAGGAGGCATGCCCATCTTATAAGATTAATAAAAGAGTCTCAACCCACCTTCTCGTAGGGAGAGGCTTCGGACGGGAGTGACTCGCTCCTTTCAGCTCAGGCCACATGGTCTTATGAATCCAACACCAACCACTCATTACTCTCACCATTTTCTTTCCTATATATATATATATATATATTCAATGTATACCTATAGTGCTCAGTTGATACGGACATAGGTGATAATTCTGTGTAGAATGATTTCATTGAGGAAGTTTTTATGCTATTAGAGCTCAAGCTTCATTCCAGGGAGAATTTCCCCTAACTCAGGTGGAAGGTTCTTCTTACACGCGTTAGATTTTTCCGGTGTTGGATAACCCCTATAGTGTATGTGATCTCAAGCCAGAGACATAACTATTTCAGTATGAATAAAATAGGAGAGTTTTCAAATTATAGGTCTTGTGTTTATTATAAAACCCCAGGTGATTTTCTGTGGGTAGGACAGTAATTCACCACACTTCCAAAAAGAGTCAGCCTTACTCGTATAGTTCCACGTATCAATCACGACTACAAAATAAATCTAATCTTAATATTATTCAAACGCGACCCAGGGAGTTACCCAGGAACTATCGCTGAGCTGGTGGCAGCATCCCCTTAACTCACCACCCTGTTCCCTTAACCAACCCTTACCCTTCCTTAAATACATCCCCCATTCAGTACTCTCCGCAGTGAGAAGTGGTCAAACTTAATCACATAGTGAAGTCATAAGACTAAGTTAAATCCTCCATGCAAGTTGTAATCAAATGAAAAATCACAATCAACTAAACCATTCAAGTAACATTGGACCAGTTATAAACTCACCATCGGAGTTTGGCATGACACTGGGGGCAGCGGTGGGATATTATTTCCTACAAAAGAAAACAGCAACAAGAATCTCACTTCGGGAAAAATAGCAAGATAGTCAAATTTCAGTAAATTTTCATATAGTAATCGATCATATAGTAGGCCTCATTAGATCTCCCCCCATATAAACCAAACCACCCTACCACACATGAACCATGACCATGTGGGCGTGAGCTGTAAGAAGCAAGCCATCCCGCCAGCCGCCCGCCGCCCTGCGCCGGCCGCCGCCCTTCACCGCCTACAGCCGCCACGCCCGCCCCCTCTGTGAGGCCGCGCGACTAGCCGGTCATGCTCCGCGCCAATCACAGCAGGCCGCAGCATGCCCGCGCCCTAGCAGCGACGCTCGCCTCAGCCTCGCCGCCCTTCACAGGAACTGCCGCGCCCTTCACTGCCGCGCATCCCCGCCACGCTCACTTCAACTCCGCCGCCCCTCACAGCCAGCCGCGAGCCGCCGTTCTATAGGCCGCTACAGGACGCCACATCTGCCGCAACCACACCATGGCAAAGAAAGGAAGTGAGAGCAGCGTGGGAGGGAAGTCTTGGATCTCTCTCAGCGTACCCACTGACGTCGTCAGGAGTTACGCTAATAAACCCCAGCGCTAAGAACATCTACATCATCGCCGCTGTGAACGACATCGTGGGACGCCACCTCCAAGAAGGGAGAACAGACTCAGGCAAGGATTACGCTCTTGTTTCCAAGATCCTAGAGGAGTTTCAGGGACAAGAAAATGGTTACCTCTCGGTTGTCCCGTCGCCTAGTAGCCGAGCCATACAGCGCCAACTATCCATTCCACCGTCTAGACCAAGGACGCCAGGCGACGTGCTGCGTCGATAGCAAGGAGCTCGACGACATCTGCTTTTCCGCACTCTCAAGCTTCAAACCCGACCTACGGAGACCTCCTAGAAGGAATAATGGAGGAGGTTCAGTGCCAGTGTTAGTTATGCAATCTAGTTAAATGTTAGAAAAATCAAGGAGAATTAAGTCCTAAAAACAAATCAAAATTTTGACCATGGAACATTGAAAATTTCTTTATGAACTTGAAAGGTGAATACCTACCAACCCTTTTTTTCCCGGGGGTAGGGTAGTTGTCGTGTCACCGGTTATTACCTTGGGGAAATCAATTCGAAAAGTGTTAAATGTAAAAACATTGACCAGGATCCAAACAAATTGAGGGTCAGTATGTTCTAATATATCCAGGTAGAGGTTGCTTGGCTACAGTCTCTCATTGAATGTTCATTAAAACAGATACAGTCTGGTTCGGTGAGGCTTCAAGGGATTTTAATTCAAGTTTAACAATCAACACGACTTGTGGTGTATCAGGTGAAGATTGAGCGAAAAGTGTAAATGTTAAATTATTGAGTCAAGGGTAGTGTAGTGTCAGACTAGATGAAACAATTTGGTCTAGAGATTTCTCATGTCTAGAAGTCGGGAGCGTGTGGTTTCACGGCTCAGCTGGTGCATGGGAGGAGTATTAACTCGAGATAGTAGTACTTGCTTCTCACTTCACAGTCAAACCAGCTTGCGGTGTGGCGAGCATTTCAGGACGCGTAGGACTCCGTTATCTAAACCTGAGAGTAGCCGGAGAGCCCCCATGGGGACGAACCTTGCGTTGAAAATGTAGGGACTGAGTCAGGGATCGGGAAACCCCACGTCACTACCCAGGTATCAGGTTGATTGGATTATTCCTTTCATGAATATTGTGTAATCTAAACACAAGCAGAACCCCCCCCCCATTCAAAGAACAGAAGAATTTCCATTAAATTCACTCTAAATTCGTACCATACACACCTCCTCTTGACGCAGCTTTAAACACGAAACAACGATCCGTGAGTAGTTAATTTGATATTGAAGAATTTAATTTTTCCCGGGAGAATAGACGTGTGTAATGCCCTTTATTCAGGAGAGATAGTATGAGAATATTATCATATAATTCCGAGTTATGTCTCGTAAGCAGTTAATTTTTTTAGTTTCACGGGTGACTCACTCGCCCTTCTTCTTATCCGCCATTTTTTCTATTTCTTGCCTGCCTACGCGCCATTTTGTTTATCTTTTTCCTTCCATTCCCCGCAATTTAGTTTCTCCTTTCTTCACTCCCCCCCCCCGACATGCCGGTTGCGCAGTCAAAATCGTGGAATATTATTCCGCGATCAGTGATAACTAATGGATTCAATTCTTTTCATTTCCCAACCATCCAGTAATAGTAGTAGTAGTAGCAGCAGTGAATAAAGCCGTGATTTTATCGTCCAAGCACCGTCTTGGGTACGAAGACACTCAATCACCACTTGCTGTAAATGTGTCTTATACTGCTTGTGATATTGTTTGGAACAATGTTTTAGACGGATTATATTCGGCCCCTACCAAAAGCTTGTTGTGTGTTTTTTTTTTTTTCTTTTTTTTTTTTTTCTTTGTCGCAGAAACAACCGTTTTCAATTGCGAGAAAAACGGTCTTAGTACCCAAGAAGATGCTTGGACGACAAAAAACACGGCTATAGTAGTAGAGCAGCAGTAAATAGTAGTAGTAGTAGTAGTAGTAGTAGTAGTAGTAGTAGTAGGAGTAGTAGTAGTGGTGATGAAGGGAGGAGGAATTAGGTAGAGGAAGAAGGAAGAATAAAGGGTGAGAGGAAGGATGAGGAGGAAAAAACACGCTATAGTAGTAGTAGCAAGCAGTAATAGTAGTGGTGGTAGTAGTAGTAGTAGTAGTGTAGTAGTAGTTCAGTAGTAGTGGTGGTGATGAAGAGGAGGAATTAGGTAGAGGCAGAAAGGAGAATAAAGGGTAAGAGAAGGATGAGGAGGAATATACCTGTCGGTCGCGGAGCCGTGCGTGGTGGTGTATGTGTGGTGAGTTCATGGTGAGATTGCCACCGTTCACCACTCAAGCCCATCAACCCATAACAAACTCATCCGAGACTAATGGCATTGTTATATTGGCCTAATTTCATTTGTATACTTGCCCTGTTCAGCTTGCTTGAGTAAGAAAACATCATATATACTCAATTTATGAGATTATTTATGTATGTTACGTCCTCTACACAACACCTTAGGCAGTCTAAGTTTAAAGCTCTTCTTAAACGTCGTTAAGTACGTCACATCTGCCCGCAGAATTCCCAAAACAGCTGAGGGGTGTCGCTAGGTCGTGAATCATGACGTTAGCCTCTTAAAATATAGCCCAGGAACCCGTTTAAGTGAATAGACATAGTCAGGAGTCTGTTTCGAGAAAAAAAAAAAAAATAACCCGAAACCCAATACCGACCAAAAAAATATCCGATACCGGAATACCGAGCAATACTAATCCGATACCGGATCCCGGAAAAATAAAAATACCGGTAATCCGGTGCAAAAAATACGGTTTTTGGGTATGGGATCCCGGGTGCACACCCTACTTTCAGTGTGCCGGTGCCTTGGTCATTTTGGGATGGGGGAGAGGTAACGCTCGCACACCCCCCTGCCACTCACCTAATCAGCCTCACACACATGTGCTGGGGTGCCGCAGCGAAGGAGCACGGAGCGGCTGGAGGAGGTAAAACGCCACCTCCCATGTCATACTCCCAAAAAACGCGCCACCACATACGCGCCATCCCACTAAAATCACGTTTGTGGGATTCGTGCATGAGGAGAAAAGGGCCCGTGGTGACATGAGGCGCAAAGGGTAATAAAGGCAGTGTCGCTTTCCCCCATTTTATTATCTTCAAGTGCGTAAATACGTTTTATTCTAACAATAGCGGTATCCTGAGCGATATGGATAGGAGGGTGTTTACCCAATCTGTCATGTGGGAAGCTCAGGGGTAATGCCATATATATTGCCGATACTAATTATAGCTGCAACTACTGAACATGAACAATGAATAATGATGAACAATATGAAAGAAAATAATTATAAAAAGTATTGATAATGTACTAGAACTCACTAGAGAATAACATTGAAAAGGGGTCACATCGGGTAGCCACGAGTAGGCCTACAATAATGATAGTTTTAAACAAATACTAGAAACAGTAATAATATTGATAATGATAATGATCATAACAATGATAAACATAATGATTATAGTAATAATGATAATATAAATTTTAAAAATGATAGAATATAATAATAAAAAAATAATGTCGTAATAATAATGATAATAATAATGATGGCAGTAATACTACTACTATTACTACTACTACTTTCACTACTACTACTACTATACTACCGTAGATTATACTTTAGTCGCCACGGTGAATTAATGTCGCCAGGCGCCAAAATTTTAACGATTTAGCATCACTACTGATTTGTTTGGGCCAATGAGAGTTTACACAGTAGTTTATATCATGACTGCATAATTTACCTTGTTTCAGTGTTGTTTTATGCTTTGTATCTACAAGTATATATGGTTTCAAATTACGCTACTCGTTTTTTTCGGGCGACGACGACGGCGGGAGGCCACTCAGAACATAAACACAAGCTGGCGATCTTAGTGCAGGTCGCCCCTCGATTGATATTTTTTTAATTTGTTCATTTAAGCCATAATATGACACAGATGAAGACACAAAATGGCACGAGACTCTTCAGTAGCCCTTCTAACTTTCTGAAATCATGGATGTGTACTGTAAAGGTGCGTAGGTATTTATGGCAACCATCTTTTATGGCAACTCGCCCCCTTTACCTCTCCCTATAAATATTGTTAACACGTGACCCCCGGTGGCATACAAAAAAAACGCACCCCAAAACCTACCAGATAATGCGATAATCAAACTATGTCACATATATAAATTTAACCTATCCGCAAGATATTTCCCCGACATGTGGAAACAATCAACGATCAGATTAATCCCAAAACAAAAGGCAAGAATTCACATCGTGCATTAAATTACAGGCCCATCTCATTTTTAAAAGTACCGGGAAAAAATTTCGAACGCTTTAAAAAACTAGGGGGGTGGGGCACTCGTAGAGGCATACCTCGCCCAATATTTCATCAATTGGTTCCCTAGGGGCAACAGTTGTGATTATATATATTATATATATATATATATATATATATTATATATAAAATTATATAATATATAATATATTTTATAATAATAATATGCATAGTATGAGGCTACCCCCGGCCCAATATTTACTTTGGGTTCCAGGCAACATTTTGGCTAGATTGCACCCAAAAAAAAAATCAGTTCCCCCTATACCAAAAGACTTGGTATACTTAAGTTGGCCAAATCTATGGAAAACTTTTCGAGAAACCTTTTTTTACACTAACAGACAGAACAGACAGAAACAGACCCAGACAGACAGATCGGGGTAAAAAAACATAACCCTCCATTTGTTGGGGAGGTAAAAAAAATACACAACACCTTAATGACAAAAAACTTATATAATAAACCCAACGGTTTCCCAAGGCTAAAATCCCGAAGCCATTGCACCTAACAGACAGATAGCTCAAAACAAAGCGGGACAATGGACAATGTCACTGATAGAGATATCACACAAGATTTGAAAAAGTTGGACCATTGCCTAAAATACAAAATACTCCAAACAACTCCCAAAAATACTAAAAAAACTACTTTTGGGATTTTTAATGCCCGTGAGGAAAAAATTTAAAATAGGACATATTTAGTGGCCGTAAAAAACTACCTGCGGCGTCCCCCAGGGTAGTGTATTATTCCGACGCATTCATCACTACACCAGAGAATCCCAGACCCAAAATTACAGGGCAAAAAACATATCATACGCAGACGACTCACTAAAAATACACTACCCGGGTAAATAAAAAGGAAATGCTCACCGAAAAAACGGCGAGGAATCAGCCGCATAAACAAATACAACGACAATGGAAATAGAAAAAAAATACAAAAAAATTTTTCCCAGTTTTAAGACTGGGAGCAAAGCCGAAGAAGAAGTACTCATCGGGGAAAGGGAAAAATCTTGCAACCCATGAAAGGGGAAAACACTGTTCACAATTAACAACAGAGGATATATACCCAAAAATAAAAGACGACAAAACAAAACCCTTTGAAGCTCTAACACGACTATTTCGATTTGAAGTATGCCTTCAAAATTAAAAACCCTCTAGTCAAAGCACTGTTCCACCAAATTTTGGCTACCACCTATCCCCCCATTTTCAAGAGCAAAACCCCAAAATTTGCAAACACAAATAAACAAAACAAAGCCTCAAATTTGCTACCGAAAAAGATACCCCTACAACACAAATACAAAAAAAACTGAATGAACAAAAACAGAATCGATTAAAATAAGATACAAAAGAGCCGAAAAAATATGGAAAAAAACTTTAGATGAAGGAACCTTTACCCAAAACACTAAAAAAAATAGCAAGAAAATATCAAAAAAATACAAAAGGAAAAATTTCCCCGTACTCAAAATAAAGGAAACTTACCAAAACCCCAATTCATTAAAAAAAATAACATGATTAGCTAGATATACACATAAAATAAGCAAAACACCCATTAAAAAAACACGATGCTAAAAACTTTAAACATATATCACAAGAACGCAAGGGGGACTGCCCACCAACTATCTACTTCTACTGTCTTTATATTTTACCTCTTTCTCTTTTCCCCTCTCTTTTTTTTTCCCCCCCCCAAATTTCCCTTAAAAAAAAAGAAAAAAATAAAAATAAAAAAAAACCTCGGGCCACTCAGTTTCGCTTTCAATTTAGGGTACATTCCTTTCCCGTCGTGGGGGCCACGTGGACCCCAATTACCCAAAACATCCCTTACTGTGTCGGACTACAAAATTTTATCTGTCGCAATTACCGGGTAAATTAGAGGAACTGCAACTCCAAAATGCCAGTGGTCGGGGGCATTTTTAAACTCCAATTTGGGGAAAAATTTGGCCCTTTGAAAAAAAAAATATGGGCTTTTTCCCACTGCATTAAAACACAAAAGTATAATATTAAAACGATTTTCTTCTATATGTATATTGTAAGAACCCTGATTCTGTAAAACATTGAATATAACCAAAAACAAGTAGGTTATATTTTGAGGGGCGGGGAAAATGCTACTCTATGAATTATATAGTCAATAACGTATTTTTTAGAAATTTATCTAACCTAGGCAGTCATAGTTTCTGTTATTATTGTTATAAACGATAAAAACCCGGAAGGCAATGAGTCGACGCGTGAAGGGCAATGTTTTGATTCAATCTCCCCGCCACAAAACCCCCGCCCCCCCACCCCCGCCGCGGCGTGTCGCCTCACAATTATAAAATACATTGTCGCACAAAAGCCCATTTCGGGATTTTTTATTTTTCTTTTTCCAAGGCATTGCTTATTTTTATTTTTACAAGCGTTTGCAGACCCCGCATACTGTCTTAGAAAACATGTGAACACGCCCAAATTTAATGCCACAATAACATGTAAAAAAAAATTAAGTTGTTACCAGGGGAAATAATTTTCATTTAAATTCTATCTTAAAACTTCAATCGTAATGCAGTCTGCATAAATTATAGAAAACAAAGAAAAGTTTTTTTTAGTATTCAGATGCGGTGCATCAATATTCATTGCGAAATTTGATTTATGAAAAAAAATTAGTCGCGGAGGGAAAACACAGTAGCCCAAACCTTTGAGTTAAAACTGCCAGCGACCACTAGCATTTCTCGATTTTCAGTTCTCTCTAATAATTGACCCCATACCCCACTCTACTGAACACAACACACGTAAGACAATACACAGATCAGACCCCACACTCCATGCCTGCCGCTCGCCAGCTACCCACCGCCACTCTTCATTTATGTTCCCACCCCCACTCTACTCATCTATATTTTCAAGCAATGTACCACCTTCACCGGTACAAAAATGGTGGCACGCGGTCTAGATATATTTGTCTGTGTGTTCCTTGTGTGGGTTTTTTTTGGTCACCACGTGTCCCCTGATGCCCTTTGATGTTTTTCCTGATGTTCTGCCTCGTTGTATCTACGTTCTCCCCCTACCCCCATGTTTGATGTCGTGCCGCCGCCTGCACGCCTATCCTCTCAGCCCACGGGCGTTCTATCTTAGTTTGATGTCCCCCCGCCCGCCCACGCTATACGGCTCTCGTGCCCTGATATTCACGCCCACGGCGCTCTATCCTGGTCTGGTATGTCACGTGCGACTCCCTCATCTCCTTCCCGAGCACCTCATGGTGTGCTCGTAAAATCTGTTCCTGTTCTCTAATATCGTGCGGCTTATCTCATATCTCTGCTCCACTTGAGTCGATCAGCGAAAGTTTATTATTTTCACGTCACTTGAAAACTGTGATCGTTCATATTTTGCGTGTATTCATATTTTCATGTCGCTCTGAAAACGTGACCTATCTCATGTGTTTTGCGATATTTTTTGCGTGCCCCCATATATTTACCTTATTTGACTCATATCTAGTTATATCTTTCATCTCTGCACAGTGTTGCTATATTTTTAACTACTTCTAAACTCGTGTGATTTTTTGCGTGAATTGGGCTACAAACGATTTTTGCGTGTTTTTCTTTATCTCTCTGTTCATTACCGCAATTTCAGACCTGCGAGTCCCTCCCTGCTAACCCTCTTGGGTTTGGGGTAGGATTTTCAGGGTTTTGCCTCGGCCGACCTCGCTTGGTGGTGTTCACAACGTGTTCACCCCTATCTCCCTGAATGGTGGACAATGGCTTGACCCACCCTGCCTCAGGCTACGCGGCCAGCCGCTGCTGCTCCCTAATGCCCCCCCCCCCCCCCCCTGGTGAGTCACGGCCACACCCGCGTGGGTCAAGTCGGGCCGACGTGGGGGAAAGGTCGGACAGCTTATCCCCCCGCTACCCCTCCCCCGTCTCCTGCCCCCCGCCTAAATCTCTCCCGTGCCTTCCCTCACGCCGCGGCCCAGTTTGCCGCCTGTCTCGGCGATGCCTCTAGTGGCATTGTGTCCCCCTCATCCTCACCACATGGTGTCGCCCACGTGCGCCCACCTCGGCTGGGTCTCTCTGAGCGCCCACGCCCATCGGCGATGCCTCCAGTGGCATCGTGTCCACCTCATCCTCCCGCGGCCTGCTACGTGGCTCACGCCCACGCCCGCCCCCCCTTCCTAAATCTCTCTCCTTCGTTGGCTGACAGTTTTCAGCTGGTGTCGAGATTAGAAAACTGCAGAATGTCTATCTTCTCACTTTATTGTTTGCCTGTATGAGTTTTCAGCGTGTCTTATAACGGAGTAAGATGTCTTTCCTCATTTATGTGTCTGTGTTGCCACATGGTGTGGGAAATACACTTCATTTTTGGTCATAATTTTCTACTTGGTATCTGCTTTGAAGACTTTAGATCTGCAATCTTAGTCTAATTTCTACTTTGATATTGTATACTGCTCTCACGACCATTTTCCCTTCGTGGCTAAAAACCTAGTGTTTCAGCTGGTGTGGAGCATAGATAACTGTTTTATGGCTATCTCTCACTTCGCTGTTGTTGTGTTAAGTTTCAGCGCCTCTTTGACAAAGGAGTTAGATGTCCTCATTTTTTGTAAATGTATACGTTTCTCAAAACCAATGATGTAATTTTTTCGTACTTTTGTTGTGATTTTTTGCCCCATGCTTATCTTTAGCATATGTGCTCATTCTATTTTCTGTCACGACAAAGTTGCGTGGTTAACGTATTTAATTTCTGCATATTTCAGTCCACGTCTTGCATGTGTGCTTGAGTGGTTAACTAGGTAATACCTGATCTGCTTTTTTTCTGTACACGACCCTTTCTTGGTGGTTAACGTATTTCCTGCTCAGCTTATTTCCGTCCCTCCTTGCCTCCATGGCAGAGTGGTTAACTTAAAGTAGTCGTCCAGACCATTTCATCATTCTGATTTAATGCAGTCAAATCATAACCATTGACGAGTATATCAAAAATACGTCGTCACTTTTTGTATCCAGTCAGCCGTTTTAAATAATCGCAATCAAATCTGCAAATCCCCGAGTCTCAAACGCACTCAAATTGCAGCGCTCAGGTCAGGCTCCCTGACGTACATTTGGGAGGTATCTCCCGCGTGATCGAGGCCGTAAAACAGAATAAATAATAGTACTTTTGCAATTTTTT
>JACEEZ010022104.1:0-15818 GCA_016584305.1 Chionoecetes opilio
AACCCATACCCCTATTTCCCCCTTCCAAAGGGTTTATCAGTAAAATATGATATACCGTTATCTTCGTAACTGTTTGTTTTATAATATTATCAAAAAAAAAACTGAAAAAATACACTAAAGAAATGCCATTATGAGAGAGTGAAGAAATATGCATAAACCTCAATATATACTTAAACTCTTCGCCATTTAATATTTTGCGAGAAAACGTTTTAGATGCTAGCGATAGAAAGAAGCGGATTTTCATTAGCTTTCCATTGATATATTTCTTTTTCTGATAAATAAATTTACCACCATGCCTAAATTAGCGTTAACTAAAAAAAAAAAATAACATCATCAATCGTATCAGCAAGTAAAAAAGTGTTCCATGAATACAGTAGACCAAAGACTACTCTTTGAGTAGACTATGGCATATCAGTATAAATGATACACTGTTATCTTCGTGAATGTTTGTTCTATAATATTATCAAATAAAAAACTGTAAAATACACTAAAGAAATTCCATTATGAGACTCTGAAGAAATATGCATGAACTAATATTCACTTAAACTCATCGCAATTTGATATTTTGCGTGAAGACTTTTTACATGCAACATATCAATAGAAGCGGAATTTAATTAGCTTTCCATTGCTATATTTCATTTTCTGATAAAGGAATTAGAACCATGCATAAATTAGCGTTAACTAAATAAATAACATCATCCATCGGGTAATTATCCCGATAGATGATGTTATTTTTTTAGTTAACGCTAATTTATGCATAGTTATGTTTAATTTATCAGAAAACGAAATATATCAATGGAAAGCTAATGCAAATCCGCTTCTTTCTATCGCTAGCATCTAAAATGTTTCCTCGCAAAATATTAAATGACGATGAGTTCAAGTGAATATTAAGTTCATGCATATTTCTTAACTCTCTCATAATGGCATTTCTTTTTTGCATTTTACTGTTTTTTATTTGATAATATTATAGAACAAACATTTACGAAGATAAACAGTATATCATATATACTGTAAACCATAGGAAGGGAAAAGGGAGTGATGTTCGAAAATGGCAGGAATCGCAATACTGGCCTCCACTGGAAATAGCCCAAAATGAGTAGCAAGTCCAGTATAGAGTAGTCTTTGGTTTAAGGCATTGGACAAGCCCGCCTCGAAGAAGGAAAATCAAGCGATTGGAGGGAAAAAAAGATGACGATTTTTTCCTCCCTCTCGTCCTTCGTCACTTCGAAGACACGGTCCTCTTTCAGAAACTCAACGCGGACGAGGGCTTCCGGGCAAAGGACCCGGCTTTGTGGGAAGGAGGACGACCGATTAAAGGACGCTCGGAAACGGGCACGGCCTCCGATGGTAAAACGAGCCGCGGATCAGGGCATCCCCCCTAGTACGCTTCCGAAAAAAACACAGGGAAAATTTCAACGTGCTTCCCAAGGTGGAAAAATAAAGTAAAACTAAAAAACCCACACAAAAATTAATATTTGACGAAAGGCCCTCTTCACTTTCCAATAAGTATACTTATGAAAAAACTTTTAACCAGGCAACCCATAAAACCTAACTTTTTAAACCTAACGTCACTGCATTTGTTAAATTTTCATGTGTAGCTATTGTCTTCAGGGGAAGTTTTAACTATCCCCAAACAACCTCTTTTCATTGCTACTATACTAATTTTTTTTCAGTCTTGATTTCTTTTATTCTATTTCCGTTCTTATATATACCTTTCTTTTCATTTCTTTCTATTATAGTTCTTCTTTTTTTCTATTTAAGTTCCTTTCTATTTATATTACCATTATTATAATTACTACTTTCTTACTCATTATATGAAATCTCTCTTTTGTGTTATCATTAAAATTTATTAATTTTTATTATTATTATTATATTATTATTTTTATTTTTTTTATTATAAAATTTTTATTATCTTATTTTATTTTTAAACATTTCATCATTGCCGTTATGGCTATACTACATTGTTATTATTATTTTATTTTTATTATTTTTATTATCATTATTATTATTTTTATTATTATTATTATTATTATCTTTAAATTTTATATTTATTGTCTTCCCCGTCACTTACATAGACAACTCCCATAAAACTATTTAAATGTCTGATAGACAGAACCCACTTTACATTTATACTAAACTCGTGCCATTATTGCAAACAAAACGTTTTTTTCCCCTTGTAACTTGCATTTTTCCTATCCGCTTGGATTTACCGAGTCTTAATGTTTTTTCTGTGTTAAAGTTATCATTGCCGTTACTATTATTTTTATTATTTTATTTTTTATTATTTTAGTTTTATTATTACTTATTTTTATTCTATTATTATTTTATTATTATTTTTTATTATCATTTTATTTATTATATTATATTATTATTATTTTATTATAATTTTTTTATATTATTTATTTTATACATTATATTATTATCATTATTATTATCATTTCACTATGGTGATATTTGTCATCACCCTTACGCGTTGTGTACTTAATCAACTTCTGTTTTCATTATTACATCATTATATTATGTTATCAAGTTATTTATTATTTAACTATTATTACTATTATTACTATTTTTTGCTATTATTATTTTATTTTTTTTGCTATTTTTTTTTTTGTATTTTTATTTTATTTTATTTTTATTTTTATTATTATTATTTTATATTATTATTATTATTTATTATTATTATATTAGTATATCTATTTTATCTATATTCATTATATATAATTTTTTTTTTTTTATAATATTGATGTTATGACTTATCATTGTGTTATTTTTAATTATTGATGTTTATTGGTCACTATATTCCCATTCTTTTCTTTTTGTTATCTTTATTTTACTGTTATTATTGCCTTTTATTATAACTATTACTTTTTTTATCATTTCTACTATACTACTATAGTAGTAATGGGGGTAGTCCCTCTACATATGTCACGTTACTATTATCATTGTTACTTAATTGTTTGAGCTTTACTGAAATGTTTTTTTTTTTTTTCTTTTTCTCTTTTTTAATGCTAACACACTTATTAAAATTATTTTAATATTGTTATTATTATTATTTTTAGTTTTATTTGTTATTATTTTTTATTTTTTTAGTTATTAATATTATTTTATTATCAATCACATCATCATCTTTATTTTTGTTTTTTGGATTATTTATTATGGGAGTATTATCGCTTTTATTACCTTTTGCCAAAAATTTGTAATTAACTTTGGTATATTATGCTGCTATATTAACTTTTTTATTGTTCAAAGAAATGGTGTTGTTTATTATGGAGGGGGTTTTTATCATGTTAAAATTTAAATTTTAAATTTTTTTTTCGGTATTATTTTTATTGTAAAAAATTTTTTTTTATTTTATGCATCTTGTTATGATTATCCTATTATTATTATTTTTATTTTTTTACATACATTATTTTTAAAATTTTTTATTTTTTTTTTATACTATTCTAAAGGACCGTACATTTTTTATTTTTTATCATTGCCCCACTCTAGTATTATCATTTTTTTCATTACTACTATACCTAATTATTATTTTTTAAAAATATTACTTTAGTTTTTTATTATTACTATTACTATCGTTATTTTGGGTTTTAGCTTTATTATTTTGTTTTTATTTTTTATCATCATTGTCATTATCATTTTTATTTTCACTACTATCACTACTACCACTACTCCCAACTTTGAACAGTTTAAAAAATATTTTTACATTGCCCATGCAATGTGATTATAACTTTAATTGTTTTTGTTATGGTGTTGATTGCTTTCACTCAAACTATTTTTTCATTACATGGTCTATACACTTTCCCTTTTATTTTCCCTTTTAGCCCCCGGCCGGCAAGACGGGGCAATTCTTTTTATTTTGCGCTTTTTTTTTTCTTTTTTTTTTTTTTCCTCACTTCTCACCTCAAATTTAACCAACATGCCCAAAATTACACATACATGATCTTAACTCTGAACTCAGACTAATCTCTATTCATCCTTATTTAATCTTAATGATAACCCTAACACAACAAAGGGGAAATAGCTAAAAAATTAATCTTTCAGGAACAGACTTTAATAAATTTTCACAGTATTAGAAATTATGCGTATAATAAAATTAATTCCCATAACTCAAATAAACTAAATATATTAAAAATTAAATTCAAGATCTTTACCTAAAAAAATAGATAATATTGCAGCTTTCCCTTTAAATTTTTATCCGCATCCCCAGATATTTTGGCCTTTTACTGAGCCCTGGCCTCAATGATACTAAAAAAATCTATTTAAAGCTACCTGGCTATAATTCATACAGGTTTTAAAACCCCTAGAGTAACGGGGAGTCACACTCTTTATATCACATAACATTTCTTGAACAAAAACAAGAATTAAAAATTTTAAAAATTCTATAGAAATTAACACAATTAAAGTAACTGATAGCTCCTGTATTTCAATTATGGCAATATACAGACCCACAGTAAACTGAGGCAGTCGAAGATTTCACTAATATTTTTATATACTCTTTTGCAAAAAGATATCATTAAGAAAAATAAAACCGTAATTATTGGAGACCTGAATATCAACTTACTTGAAAAACAGTACACATGCTCCAACAAATAATTTTCTTTGCACGTTGCAAACTATAAACTTTTTCCACAATCTCACGACCAACACGCTTCCCCCGATAGCTTAATTTTTAAATAAACCCTCTTTTCTGGACCATATTTTACAAAAATTTTAAAAGAACTATACATCTGGAATAATAATTTCCAATACAGACCCCCTCCCAAAATTCCAATATCTCTACGCCAACAAATCACATAAATCACAAAATTGTATTTAGCGAAACTAAAACGAAAAGCTAAAATTTTTTGAACAAACAAGTGCTATTGAATGGAATGATTTTTTTAATATTACCTTAAATTTAACTTCAAAAATTTTTTTGAAAACTAATATTATAATGAAAAACTTTCCTTTAAAAAAAAAATTTGTAAATGAGAAAGTTTAAAACCCCTGGATCACTAAGAGTTTTCAACTCCATAAAAACTAAAAAAATCTATACAAGGACTATAAAATGGGCGTTACGAAAATTATTACAAACACTATCGTAACAATTTTAACCAAACTATTAGACAGGCCCCAAAAAATCTTATTAACAAATATTTTGATTAAGAATGATACTAAAAAAAAATGGAACATTACAACCAACTTACCAAAAAAAACCCTAAAATTTTTAAGATAGAAAAGTCACATAAAATAAAAATAAATAAATACTTCTCTAGATATTGCTACAGCGTTTAATGAATTTTTCACAAAATTGCCCCTGAAATTTAGACCCCGGTTTTAACAATTACTACTATCCCTTAAAATTCCCCTTTGAGGTGACTATCCTAATTCCATGGTAGTTTTTCCCCCGTCCCTCACAAGATGTTTTTTAAGAGCATTAATTTCCCAAAAAACAAAAAAAAGTAAAAACTTATGAATTCTCAACATCTATTTCAAAAAAAACAGAAAACCCAAATTTGCAATACCATTACGATCTTATTCAAACAATCTATTAACAGAGGGGGAATTTTCCCCAGTGCCTTTAAACTGCCACTGTTTCCCCATCCACAAAAAAGGTCCTAAAGATGTCTTAAGCAATTATAGACCCATATCCCCTGTTAAATATTTTCTCTAAAATTTTGAAAAATTAATGAAAAAATCCCCCACTAAATTTTTTTGAGTCTAAAATATTATTGACCCAGACAGTTTGGGTTTTCGTACAGGCGGAACACTTTTACAGCTTTAAAAACTTTCCCCAGGAAATTAAACTACTTTATTCACAGCATTTCCCTTTTTTTGCTCTAAAATTGATTTCACTAAAGCATTGCACGTAAACATGATATACTACTTCGAAAATTACAACATTATGGGATACGAGGGAAAGGGAAATGATTGGGTTTTGAGTTACTTTTTCAATAGAAAACAGTCAACAAAACTACTCGATAGTATATCACCCTCACTAACCCCTTTTATATGGGTTCCCCAAGGGAAGGGGTGTTAGGTCCCCATTTTATTTCCTTTTTAATTTTAATGATATTTCCTTATCTTTTAAAAACCCTTAAAAAATACTCTTTGCTGACGACCAACCCTCTACTTCAGATACAAAAACCAGCAAAATGATACCACTGCCCTTCTGGGTCCAAATTCTTAAAAAAATGTGTCTAAAATAAAAGATTTATTATAAATTTAAATAAAACTTTCTCATGTTATTACCAAAAGGCCACTAAAATTGCTTCCACCTAATATATAACAACTCCTCTTAAAAGAACTGAGACACACACACTTTGGGGGTAACACTGGGTGATAAAAACATTCAAACCTCAATAACAAAACCCCATACGAAATTATCAAGAACATATCCCCTTTTATACGAGTAAAAGATTTGTACCCGACTATAAGAAAAAACCTTTTACGATGCCCCTGCTTACCATTTCCATTACTGTTTCACCAACTGGGCCCCCCACTTTCCCCCCGCATTTATGCCCCCTTTTTAAGAATCAGAAAGACTAATTTGGGTTATTACTGACAGTGACTCTACGCACATACACAACCCTTTTTTTAAAAAATTACACACATTAAAACTTTTTGATATCAACAAATTAGAAATTGCAATCTATAGTTTAAAACTATTAACAGTGAAAATAATGCATTACTGCAACAACCACATCACAATTTACCACAGCGCACCCAACATAACATCCGTATTCACACTACATAGCCTAACATGTTCCAACATTCACTCTCTTAGCTTGGCCCTAAAACATGGAATGCTCTTCCCACGATGACGTAAAAAGTTCTTTCTTCACTATATTCTTTTAAGGAAACATCTTAAAAAAATACATGCTGATAATACTATCACGTCACAAATGATTCAAATTTTGTGATTCTATTCAGTATTTGGTTTTTTTTTGTTTGTTTTTGTGTTTTTTTTTTTTTTTTTTGTTTCGTGAGTTTGTGCCACAACCTTGTTTGTTTGACAGTGACACAATGATGGAGGTGTTGGCAGTGTTATCTCGTGTACTTGTTTATGTTATATATATAGTTTCTACTAGATTCCATTTATACCAGAATTGATCAATTATTGCCCGAAAGCTTGCTTCCTATGGCTAGCCTTAAGCTACAAATTTGTATAGATAATAGATATATGTACTGTTACTGCATAATAAAATGTTTCGAATGTGTTCAAATGTTACCTGGGTCTCACGAAGTCGGCCGCACAGTGAAAAGTATCTCCTCCAGTAGTCCACACCATCGGAAACATGTGGCGGCGGGAAAAGACGGAGGACCTTCAAAAGAGGCTTTCTGAATGGAACAAATGAACGAATGTTCTTTTTGGGTTTCCTTATAAGTTTCTTCTAAAAAGTGGGATGTTTTGGATTTATTTTATTTTTTTTAAGTTATTAGAAAATTGTTCAGTATTGTCTTGACCCCTAAATATTCTCCGAATTTTCCTCTACTTTCACAGACTCTTCTATCGCATTGTAACAGAAGTAAAACACGAGCAGTGAAAAAAACATGTTTCTTTTTTCCCTCCATGATCTTGGGACACCCTAAATATAAATATATGCTATAATATAAGTAATCATTATAATATAGGTTTCTGGTAATAAGTGTTAGTTCTTTGAATGCTATAGGCGAGAGAGAGAGAGAGAGAGAGAGAGAGAGAGAGAGGAGAGAGAGAGAGAGAGAGAGGAGTGAGAGAGACGAGAGAGGAGAGAGAAGAGACGAGAGGAGAGAGAGAGAGAGGAGAGAGGCGAGAGAGAGGAGAGGAGAGAGAGAGAGAGAGTAGAGAGAGGAGAGAGAGAGAGAGAGAGAAGAGAGAGAGAGGAGATAGCGGAGAGAGAGAGCAGAGAAGAGAGAGCAAAGAGAGATAGAGATATTGTGAACTATAGTTATATCTTACACCCATATTTCTAAACACTGAATTATTTTAAATAACTTCAATTCCTATGAATAAATACATACATTAAATCATTGACGTATATAATTAGAAAAACAATATTAACCCTTAGGCCCAGACGTATTTCCAGGGAATTTGGTACCATTAGACGATTTTAGTGACTATAGCAATGTTTTTAATAGCTATGCCCTGTTTAGTATCCTTTGTGCCACTAACTACTGTGGTATAGTCAGTACTTTCCTTAGTTTATGGCTGACAACAGACCATTTTAGAGTAGCAAGGAAAACTCTGGCCTGAAGGGGTTAATGATATCATATTTAACCCCTTCACGGCTCCAGATCTTTCCTTTGCTATAAAAATATTGTCTGTTTTAGCCATACATTACGAAAAGTAACTGAATATACGCAAAATTTACTAGTTGACAAGGATACTACAGTTCTAGCTTATTAAAACATTGCTTATATTCACTACAAATTGTCTGTTGTTACAGCCATAACATAACGAAGTCACTGAATATACCAGTTACAGAAAAAAGTATTTCAGATATTAAGTTGAGAGAGAGGAGAGAGAGAGAGAGAGAGAAGAGAGAGAGAGAGAGAGGAGAGAGCGAGAGCGAGAGAGAGAGAGAGAGAGAGAGGAGAGAGAGAGAGGATAGATCAGATATATAGATCATCCAAGTAGATATACTCTGTCGATAGAGTGAGAGCGCTAGTGATATATCTGAGAGAGAGTCGCGATGTATCTCGAATAGATACGCTAGAGAGAGAGAGCGCGAGAGTCTCGCGATGTCCTCTGCTAGCGACTCTATCTCTCGCTATATGCTACATTATCGTGATCGAGAGAGAGAGACGACGATAGAGAGCGCGCGATATAGATAGTAAGAGAAGAGAGAGAGAGAAAAAAAAACATACTTAACCATAAAGTAAGCTGACAATATGCTGAGAGACCTACCCTTTAGTATTTCCTGTTACTTCAATCACTCACCTACATCCACCTTTCATCCCCATCCATAACACTGTCCAGCCTCCTTTAAAGCTACTAATGAATCCATACTAACTACCCACGACTGAGGTCTGTGTCTGTGGCATAATTTTCCAAACTGTTTCCAAAGGGTGCAAAACATGTTTCCCTGTCCACAAACTATCGTACTGTGTTTCTCAGAATGTCTGTGAGTGATGAGGATGGCATGCACGCACTGCACGCACGCACGCACACTACCCCACACACACCCAAACACACACACAATGCAAAGCATACGTACACACACATGCAAGAAGTCCACACTAACCGACCTTGAGTGTAATACTAATGTTAAGATGTGTATAATGTAAACACTACCTTTGTATGGAAGATGATAACGCCTGACAGCCAGACTCGGTGATAGATGGTGATCCTCCCCCACACTCCACCCAGGGCTCAGTGAATGCTGCGGGCGTAGGCTGAGGCATGGCCAGGCTGGTAGCTCCTCCTGCACCTGGCTCCACCACCACCGTGATTCACCACAATTCACATCGGCACGTCCCCAGACATGCCACATAAAACTTAGACTTGGTCTAGTGCGGCGTTGATGCTCGGCTGCTTCTCGGGACATCTTCGAAGAAGAAGCTGACACTGAGGGAAAGGAAGAAGATCTCTTGATACCATTTATAGTGCATACTCTAGTGTTAAATAGTAGTAGTCAATGCTATCCTAACATAACATAAGCATAAAAACGTAACATAACAATCTCGGACAGTGGACACTCGAAGAAGAAAGCTGACACTGAGAAATAAAATAAAAGATATATTGATACATATTGGTTGCATAATCTAGTGTTTAATGTAGGAGGTCTGGTGTCATCCTCTACATACAAATAAATAATGCACTATATGCCAAGCAGCATTACGATAAGGAACCTTTGATGTTGTTGAGTTACTGAGAGGTTTTTGTCACATACACATCCATCATGTCTTAAGTAGGTTCACTGTTTAAGGTCGTGTCAGAATGCAAGACTCAGAGCGTCATGGATTATCTCTGTTTGTTTAACCCATTGATGCATTTCCTCATTCGTGTATTAGAAATTACTTTTTTTTATAGCTTTCGAGGAGAGATTGTTCATATGCATTTTTTTTGAGGTTCGTTTTTAAGTCCATTCCAATCATGGACCCCATTTGTGGAACCAGTTTCTCCCTATTTCCCTATTAAAGAATCAAAAGTACTACCCCAACTAAATCATGCCAAAAAAAACCACTAAAAAATATATAATAAATACTAATCCATATATGAATCAATAGCAATAAATAAATAAAATAGAACTCACCGCGGATGGTGGGAGACGTGCTTCGGCGAAAATTTGATTGTGATTTACTTTTGCTGTCCGTCCCTTCCCTCCGGGGCGTTCCCTACCCCCTCCTGCGGAATGTGAAAGGGGATTAAATAGGTGGCAATGTTTTATGATAGGGTGAATGAGTTCTTTAGTGCATGGGAATATTCCAATACTTAAAAGTTTAACCCTTACACCCAGATCTTTCCTTGCGATACTGAATCATCTGTTGTTAGCCATACAAATGACGAAAAGTAACTATATACCAATTAGCTAGTGAAAAGGATACTAACAGATCATATCTATAAAATACTGGTTATATTAATTAAAATCATCTAATGGTACCAAAATTACAATGGAAAATTACGTTTCTGGTCTCAAAGGGTTAATAGAAAACTAAGCAACCTTAATAACATGGTCTACTTAGGTCACTTGCATTACATTTTGACTCTAGAACAAGCTTTTAGTCACACCTTTATTTTTATTCTTCATTAATATCGTTGACGCCTATGTATTCATGAGACCTTTCCCTATCGACACCATCACTTAATTAATATCTTCACCCTTTATTTCTTCATTTAATAATCTGTTGTCCTCTTCTTAATATCTTTTGGACAACGTTCCCCTATACCCACCGTGGCGGGTGTGTTTTCGCGGGGAACCTTCCAGCTGCAGTGGGAACACCTCGCCAATGATGGGGTTTTGTACGGCTTCTTGGCCACCGAGCCGTTGCGTCCCACGTGTATGCTGGTCAGGTACCCAATTGACCACCTCCTGCATGCGCTCTCGGTCTCTGGTCGTCCCCGATTCTGTGAATGTGAGAACATAAGATAAGAACATAAGGAAGCTACAAGAGACCGCGAGACCTACACGGGTAGTTCCTGTTCATCCAATGACCCAAGAGATCCAATGCTCAGCCCAACTTCATTTCACATGACAGGAATATGTAGTGTTGTTTTGCATCTACATGAAGGTGCACAGTGAAGCTACTACTCATCATCTTCCCTAAAGGTATGATATCCATGTTGCAGGGTAATTTGTGACCGGAATATATATATACGTATATCAAAGTACTAACAAAATATCCAAACTACAGAAAGAATTTGGTTCTCGTCGGTGATTGAAACTCGGTGATACAACGGTTTATAACAAATAATGAACAACGAAAATGCGATAACTATGACTTAAAGATATTATTATATCATTACAATATATTATATTCTGCCTGCAAAAAAAAAAAAAAGTCACCACGTCGTGTACCACTTCACTTCATTCAACCACTTCAATCGTAAGTGAAGCGAAAGTACTAATCACCTCATAAAGTAGTACTGATGTCCTAAGAAAATCAGCAAACATTTCCCGGGTGACCGGCGTTCATGATTGGAAGGTTGGCAGGGTGACGCGCGTGTGGTCCATGCCGAAGCGCAGCTGTGAGATGATGTGCAGTGAGATACATGCGAGGCGCACTGGTGAGATGATGTGCATTTGAGGTCAATGCGAGCGCAGCTGTGAGATGATGTGCATGTGAGGTCCATGCCGAGGCGCAGCTGTGAGATGATGTGCATGTGAGGTCCATGCCGAGGCGCAGCTGTGCGATTATGTGCATGTGAGTCCATGCCGAGGCGCAGCTGTGAGTGATGTGCATGATGACCGAGCGCTGGCCATCCGCGACTCCTCCAGCTCACCCTCACCGCCCTGCACCCTCCTCCTCATCGCTGACCTCAGACATCATTCTCGCTGTTTGCCTCGTACATATTTGCACGGGTTATTATTTAGGTTCTTCTTAACACCCAATACTGTAATAGATTTGGCCTTGAATATAACTGTTTTTTCCTCACTACCTGCACCTTCTCCTTCATTCTCGCTGTCCTGGTAACGATTTGTATTGTATATATATGTTTTTGCTTTACACCAAATATTTAGTTACATTTGGTTGCTTTCTTCCCTTCTTATCATAAAAACCATTCCCCAATACTACATACATTTTCTTCATCGCTCACCTCCACTCATTCTTGTCTGGGTCCATGGTAACAGATTGGCATTGGTATTATAACACGTTCTTGCTTTTAACACAAACATAAGAATATACACATAAGAAGCTACAAGAGGCTTTGGAGAACCTACACGTTGTATGTCCTGTTGACTTACACTAACCTACTCCACCTTTCATCCCCATCCATGAAATTACCATCCTCCCTTTTTAAAGCTCCCTATGGACTCCGCACTACCTACCTGACGACTGAGTCCATTCAATCATTTATCACACTATATTGACCCATATTTTCCCTACGTTTATGTTACAAATTTTTTTCCAACTCCTCAGAACATTAGGTGTTCCCCACTTTTATACATTATGGCTCCTGGATTCGTCCAATATTATCCTTGTATCATACTGAATATTGTAACGTACTTCCACAACGTGGAAAAGACACCCGTCGCCACCACGCCGCGGCGCACTGTCCAGAGAGGTGCTAAGGTTCTGGGAGACCGCGAGGATCCACGATGACGGCAAAAAGCGCGTTCGCATGGGGGGTGGAGGTCTTGTTTTCCAAGGACTTGGAATGCGCTCGTGAGAGCAAGGGGAAGAGTGACGAACAATACAAGGAGGAAGAGTTCAGAGGGCCCTCTGCGACCTCTTCGACGTCGCCCACGGCCGACGCAATGACCCCTGATGACGATCCCGGCTGATCGCGGAGTTCCTACGGCGCAACGCGAGACAAGGGTCGCGAGGGAGTCATACAGGAGCTGACAGGGTGCTGGAGCGCCGAGTTCAGCGCCGGGAGATGACAGTGGCGGCAGAGAAGCGATCACGAGAAGCCTCGACGTCGCAGCTGGACGAACGCGCGGTGCTCGCGTCCTCCTCCTCCTCATCGGTTGAGTCCAGTCCAGCACGCGGCGGGGCGGCTGCTACCGCTGAGCCGACCGGTGCAAGCCCTCCGAAGCGACGAGCGCGGGGGTCACAGGTCGTGCTCTCCCAGGAGTTAGCGAGCGCCCTCGACCGGACCGGCGTGAGCGACCGCAAAGCGCTCCGCATCGTCACGGCGACCGCCAGTAGCCTCGGCCACAATCCTCAGGAGCTGATCCTGAATGCCGAGAGCATCCGGCAGGCTCGCGCTGGCTACCGGTCCCAGCTGGCCGCGGAAGTCAAGACAACCTTCGTCCCTGACACGCCTCTTACCATTCACTGGGACGGGAAGATCCTGCCGGATTGCAACAGTACGCGGGTGGATCGGCTGGCTATCCTCGTCTCCGGCGACGGCGTCCAGAAGCTCATCGGCATTCCCAAGCTGGCAAGTGGGACTGGAAAGGCGATGGCGAGCGCCGTGGCTGAAGCGCTCGACGACTGGGGGCTCGCAGAGCGTGTGGTGGCTATGTCGTTCGATACGACCGCCGCCAACACTGGAGCCCTCGCCGGTGCCTGCACCCTGCTGGAGCAGAAGCTTGGTCGGCGTCTGCTAAGCCTCGCCTGCCGGCACCATGTACACGAGCTGGTCCTGACATCGGCGTTCTCTATCTGCATGGGGCCGTCGTCGGGTCCTGACATCGGCGTCTTCAACCGATTCAAGGAACGGTGGGCTTTCATCGACCAGAGCCAGCCGGAGCCGCCAACGCCCGACGAGCTGCCGCCCACCCTCCTGAACAAGCGGGACACACTTCTGCAGGAGTGGGCCGCGCTGTTCAACACCAGCCACCCGCGGGACGACTACAAGGAGATGCTGGAGCTCTTCATCGTCCTGCTGGGTGGCGAGGGCGACGTCCCGAAGGTGAAGTTCCGGCGACCGGGCGCCATGCACCGCGCGCACTGGATGGCGCGTGCCATCTACGCGGCGAAGATTACGCTGTTCACCGCCCAACTGGGGGAGCTCTGCTCGCCGCACGAGTTGTCCAGCCTCCGCCGGTTCACCTTCTTCGTCGCTGAGGTCTCAGTGACCCGCTGGTTCGAGGCGCCCGTGGCCGCCTTCGCGCCGGCGAATGACTTGAAACTGGCCATCGACCTCCGCGACTTCCACGACGCTGAGATCGGCAAGGCGTGCGTGAAGACCTTCTCCCGACACTTCTGGTACCTGAGCGAGCCACTGGTCGCCATGGCTCTCTTCGACCACCGCTTGCCAACCGCCGAGAAGAAGGCGCTGGCGGAAGCGATGCAGCGGAAAGAAGGATCCGAGGAACCGCCGAAGCGCATCACCGTCTCCGACGCCCGCCTCGCCTCGTCCACGCTAGCGTCGTTCGGAAGCCAGGCTTCCGGCGCCCACCTTGACGCCGTCGGAGCGGAGAGGGCGTTCCTCTCGAAGGAGCCGGAGGAGTGGCCGAGTGACACGGGGTTCATCGCGGCGTCTCGGCGCGTCGCGAGCCTACACGTCACCAACGACACGGTGGAGCGAGGGGTGGCGCTGTTCCAGTCCTTCAACCTCAGCCTGACGAAGAACGAGGATCAGCGCCAATTCCTCTTGCAGGTCGTCGAGAGGCACCGTCGACAACAGCCAGGAACATCGAAGGCTTCCCTTCCCCGGCCAAGCGGAAGACAATGAGTGGCTTGGGCAACCATGATACCCCCCGCCCCTAGAGGGGCTAATACTCGCTTTGAAGAGCGAGGGGGACCAGCAGCCCAGCTGGAGGAAGGGGAGGTCTCAAAAGGCTTCAATATTGCCAACAAACACCCCAGAGACGATGTCCTTCCTTGTAGTCCCTATCGGAGTCTATAGGGGGAACAATCAATCGACTTGCGCCACCTTTGAATATACTTCGATTGCGCTCAAATTATACACACGTTGTTTTCTCACCACCCCACAGTATTCCACTAAGGACCGTTCAAAAAATCTAACTTTCGTTTTTTATTGGCACCCTAATAAGTATGTATTATGATGAAGGAAAGAGCCACTTAATGAATGCACAATTAAACTTGGGATCATTTAAGCTTTATGGATGGGCAGTCAGGGAAAAGTATATGACACGACAGCAAGACATGGATCATATACTTCAGAATTTCGCATTGCTAATCAAAAGATAGTGAGATTTCAAGTTACTTAATAGAAAATATATAATTGCTAATAAAAAAATAGTGATATTTAAAGTTACCGAATAGAAAAAATATAATAAGAATCATTCCTCAAAATTAATGATGTGAAGGTATTTTGTTTTCAAGTAACCCAAATTATAAAAAAAATTCTGAAATCGTGAATATTGAGGCAAAATTTGTTAAAAGATCTGTATCTTCAGATGATATCCGAGAATACTGACAGCACTATTTCTACTACAAAATATATGAAAGTACATGTATATCCACCTAAGGTTCTATCAGACAAGATTACATAAGTGACGTTAAGACTGGATAGCAAGCCGCAGGATAACGACATAGCAGCCGTAGAAGGTCACAGGGAAGGTAGTAGTAGCAGCAGTAACACTTAATACAGCTATATATTACCATGTTAACCCCTTGAGACCCAGAACGTAATTTCCATTGTAATTTGGCCACCATTAGACAATATTTAGTGACTATAAGCAATACTTTGAAGATATGACTGTTTAGTATCCTTGTCGACTAATTAATTTGGTATATTCAGTTACTTTTCGTTATTTCATGACTGCACTACGAATCAG
>JACEEZ010022104.1:16098-26119 GCA_016584305.1 Chionoecetes opilio
TAATAATTCTGAGGATAAATTGTTAAAATGTGAAATTCGATGAACATGTTTCCAGTGATTTACACAGTAACTACCCTAACCTTTCTGATGGTAAAATCAACAACAAGAACAATGGACAATGTAACCACACTATTAAAAAACCAAGCTTTGTCCCACATGGAAAGCACAGTAATGATGGGTGACTGTGGCCTCATGAAAAGCAGAGTTATGAAGGGTAAGTGTTGCCTCATACCTGACGCTGGTGACGGGCTGGGAGGGGTGGTGGTGGGGGGCAGACATGTGCTGGGTCCGCAGCACGCCAAGACACTGGTCAAGGAACAACAGTGTGGCCTGACTGGTGGCCTTAAGCAGCAGCAGGTTGGGATCCGTACACTTCATGCTCGTGCCTGAAAATGTTACTTGAATGAAGGTGTATCTTCTTCAGTAACCCTTGTTATACTCAGTGCATAAGAACATACAGAAGAAAATAAGGAAGCTACAAGAGGCTGCGAGACCTACACGTGGTAGTTCCTGTAAAGCATTTAGATGATGTCAGCTCAGCCAATGCAGTCACACATTACCATAGGAACATAAGATTGATTTAATGCCCAAAATAAGGGGGAAATGTGCCAGACAGCAGAATATAAGAACATAAGAACATAAGGAAGCTACAAGAGGCTGGGAGACCTACGCGTGGTAGTTCCTGTTACTTAACACTACCTACATCCACCTTTTATCCCCATCCATGAATTTATCCAGCCTCCTTTTAAAGCTCCCTAATGATTACAATGATTACACAAACCATTACAGACAGCTGGAGACATGCAGCGAGAAATGAAAGCCTGGAGATTTGAGTTTAGGTAAGCAATGGACATCCTTTGTGACCACCAGTGCTGTAATACAAATACACGAGTTCTTCCATGAATGCTACATCCTTACATACTTACATGAGCAATACATACATACATACATACTTATGCCTACATACTTACATGAGCAATAGCCCGCGTGTGCATCTCGGCCACCACCCTGAGCCTGTTGAGCCACATCTGCCGGTCTTGGGTGTCCACGGCCCTCAGCTTGTAGGACTCCCCCGAGGCGGGTGACACAGTGAAGGTGTAGGGGCCCTCGTCGCTGGGGGAGATGACAGCACCCGCCAACTGTATGCTGCCGCGGGCCCTCTCATGCTTGTCACTCTCACCCTGCAATGCAACAGTGTCTCATGCATAAGAACATAAGAAAATAAGGAAAGTAATATAAAATAAAAAGAACAATCAACAGTTTTTGGATGACCAGAGAAAATAAGAGGAGAGAAAGATAAATTAAAAGACAGAATAAGAGAAGACGACTAACTAAAGACCCAGACAGCAAGAAGAAACACGTCAGGGAGTGCCCATGAAAAAGGCCAGACTCCCGACCCACAACTGTACTGAACTGAACACCCACCAGGTAATACTCCAAAGTTCCGATCTCTGGGTTGAGGATGAACCAGCGTCCCTGCCACCCCTTGACCACGTTGGTAAACTTGATCAGCTGGCCTTCGTACGGCTGCCGCAGTCCATGTCCCCGTCCTGGAAGGTTGAAAAGACTGACATTCTGGCAATATCATTAACCCCTTGAGGTGAAAAAATACACATTAATATATAAATGATGAAAAAATATGTATTAATATATAAATTATACATTGACATTGTTTTTCTCTTAAGTCTATCAATAGTGGTGTTCCCCAGGGTTCTGTCCTATCACCCACTCTCTTTCTATTATTCATTAATGATCTTCTAAGTCTAACTCAAAGCCCTATCCACTCCTACGCTGATGATTCTACCCTGCATTTTTCAACATCGTTTATTAGACGTCCAACTCAACAGGAACTAAGTGATTCACGGAGAGATGCCACCGAGCGCCTAACTTCTGATCTTTCTATAATTTCTGATTGGGGCAAAGCAAACCTTGTTTTGTTCAATGCCTCAAAAACCCAATTTCTTCACCTATCTACTCGACAAAACCTTCCAGATAACTATCCCCTCTTCTTCAATGACACTCAACTATCTCCTTCTTCTACAATGAACATTCTAGGACTATCCTTTACTGAAAATCTGAACTGGAAATCTCACATCTCATCTCTTGCTAAAACAGCTTCTAAGAAGTTAGGTGTCCTGTGGCGTCTGCGTCCTTTTTTTTCTCCCTCCCAATTGCTTGCTCTCTACAGGGGCCTTATCCGCCCATGTATGGAGTATGTCTCACATGTTTGGGGAGGATCCACTCATACAGCTCTCCTAAACAGGGTTGAGTCAAAAGCTTTTCGTCTCATCAACTCCTCTCCTCTGACTGACTGTCTTCAATCTTTAAATCACCGCCGCAATGTTGCTTCTCTTGCTCTCTTCTACCGTTATTTTCATGTTCACTGCTCTTCTGAACTTACTAATTGCATGCCTCCCCCACTCCCGCAGCCTCGCTGCACAAGACTTTCTACTCATTCCCATCCCTATTCTGCCCATCTTCCTAATGCAAAAGTTAATCAGTATTTTTACTCTTTCATCCCTTTCACTGGTAAACTCTGGAACTCTCTTCCTGTTTCTATTTGTCCACTTTTCTATGACTTACATCTTTTCAAAAGAAGAGTAACAAGACACCTCCCGAACTAAATTGGCTCACCCCTCTTTTTTATTTTATTCTCTTACTGTCTTCTTTATAGGGACTGGCAACTAAGCGGGCTTTGTGTTACCCATTTTTGTTGTGCCCTTGGCCAGTTCTTTGTGATGTAAAAAAAAAAAAAGCAAGAAAAAAAAAAGTGAGCCTCCAGGGCCTGCCATCACTGCCCTCAAATGTGCCTCCAGGGCCAACCATCACAGCCCTCAAGTGTGCCTCCAGGGCCTGCCATCACAGCCCTCAAGTGTGCCTCCAGGGCCTGCCCTCCCAGCCCTGGAGGTCACTGCCTATATACAGTAACAGAAAACTCTGCATACTTACAGACAGAGGGTAATAATGGCTGGAGTGGTGTGCTGCCTGCCTTCATGCTGCTGCTGTCAGGGTCTGTCCTCCACCACCACCACCACCACCACCGCGGCTCTGAGGAAAGAAAGGACGTAATGTTGTAATATTGCTGCAGGAAACAGTCACTGCCTTCCCTACACTCAGCGCTGACCATCACATTACCACCACTACTGCCAGGCCTTCACACAGTGCTGGGAACCAATACATTACTATACATAGTGGTAATCATTCTGTATTCAAAAATAAAAATATTACACTCTAAAACCCCCCCTTTATCCAATCGTAATTTTTATCCAGCCCCCTTTTTAAAGCTCCCTTTTGACCCCGCATAACTCCCCTATGATGAGCCTTTCCCAGTTTTTTCCCACCCTATTTGTAACCAGTTTCTCCCTATTTCTTTTTTTAATCTACGCTTTGACAGTTGAATGTGGCTTTGATTAGGGCAGGTGGCGACTATAGTGTTTTCTAGTGTCTGTATCGGGGGCTTGTTGCGGGGTTATAAGGACGAGAACTTCGCGGTGTTTTCAAAGCCACGACAAATTTTTCCTGGCCTCAATATTGTTTTTCTAATGGGATAGTTTTTTTTATAGGGTTTTTGGGCGGGGCGGTAGCAAGGGGTTACGTCCCCGTGGCGACTCGGTGACCCAGTTGATCCCGAAAACCCAAAAAAAACTTTCTGCCCGTCGAGTGGCCAAGAACCCCACAGCCTCCATCAACGCTCCCTGGATTGTGATGCATGGAGGACACGGGGGGCGGCATGACCCTCAAACACAGTCGCACTATAACAATCCTGTCTGCGGGGGGGGAACAAATTATGCGTGGAAACATAATTTTAAGAGCTGTGTGGGGGGGAAAATTCCCCAGACTAGGTAATTTTTTTATATCAGAGAAATTTGCTAACCAAAATAAATAACCTAACCCCTGGCTTGACCCCGATAACCTAACCTAAAAAAAATTTAACCTCACCTCCTAGGGGGGTTGGGTGGGTTTTCGACACTTCGGTCATCATCTTTAGGGTCGTCAGCTTCACCCGTCTTTGGACTCAGAAGAAACCTGAATTTTTTCCCAAAACTTCTGGTTTTTTTTTTCAAACCCAAAACTCAAATACTATTGGTTCAAAGAAATTTTGAAGCCCAGCCAAATACCCCGCATTCCCCCAGGCCCCAAGCTTTTTTGGGAGAGGGAATAGGGCAAACACTAGAATAATACCATCTTAGGGGTTTAAAGATTGGGTCGGGTTTTCATTAAACCTATAAGGTTATTTATTTATATTACTGGTTAAAATATATTTTATAAAGAAAATAGTTACGGCAATACCAAACCCTACTCAATAAGGATTTAGAGGGGTTATTCCCCGCAAATTTCCCCTCCTCAATAGACTAGAATACTAAAGCCAGGGCCAAGACCCGAATTTTGGGTATCGGTCCACCCGGGGGCAAATTTCTCTTAGGTGTTTTTAGTTGCTACATGTCTCTAGTTTATGTTTGATATGATAGCCCTTCCCCACTGGTAGCTTAATGGTCTTTATCACTTCTTGAATAGACACACCCTCCCGAAAATTTCAAAAAAAATTTTAAAAATGTCAAATTTGGGGACAGGAATCCCAAAAAGTCAAAAATTTAATTAGTAATTGTCACTTTTAAATAAAGCCCCTTTAAATCCACTAACATGCCATGGGCTTGTATTTACTTTTTGGGCCCAAATTATCCTCCTCAATATCATCAGTCAGACTGGGAACTGACTTTGGCTCCCGGCTCTTTTTAAAAAGCCTTGTTCTGGAGTCTGTAACCGCACATGTCCGACACTTCGGGCCCATTGCTGAGGCAAGTGCATTTAGGGAGTTCGCATGACCGCACCACTTGCGGACAGTAGCGCAAAACAGCATCGGGTGCTGGTGAGCCCGATCCGTTGACGCAAGCTTGCCGTCCTCACTTCATCCAGCCCAGTCTGTTGGGGTTCGCAAAAAAATGGCTGGCTTGCAGACTTCTCCTCCAATCGCAGCCGGGTAGTTTGCACGTAGTGCATGCATGAAGAGCGTCCTCACAAGGGGGGAGTTGACTTGACCCCCACCTCCCCATCTCCACAGAACAGCCATCCGAACTTGTTCACCTCAGTTGGTGGGGGGATGGCAGGACATGTGGCAGGTGATTCCTGTAGCTTCTAAAAGATTCAGGAGCACTTCCCATGGGCCCAAGTTCTGAAAGCATCCTGGTATGTTTGCCATCTTCCCCTGCTTGAGTGTCGTCATCTTTCCCCCGGCCAGCGAATGCACTGAGGGTATCAAGCCTGTAAAGGCATGCATACCAATCAATGAATCAACACGCGCCCCCCAGTGTACGGGCCAGTGTGGTGATATCCAGGAATCTTGCCCGGGTTCTTCGTCCCGACTTCTGGAACAGGGGGGATGGGATCTTGTGGACTCCCCAGACACAGGACCATGACGTCTTATCCTCGCATGATGATGACAGCTTGTACCCAGATTCTGCTGAATGAAGTCCCTGGAGAAGGAGGCGTGTGTCTGCTTCTTCTTGATTTGACTTAACTCGGGAGCCTCTTCCCACGCTCTTTGGTATCTTAAAGCAGAGCTGTCACATTGAATACAGCTCCTTGCCCTCGAGCTTCTCCCTGTGCTGGGGTTTTTTCCTTCTTCTACCGGGACTGATGAGACTTCCCTTGTTGGGGGAACCCCCGAAAACTTTCTCCACTCGGGATGTTGTGCCGGTTGAATTTCTTGAAATGGATCCTGTGCCTGCACTTCTGTTGGCTCGTTCGCATCTTGATGGATTTTCCCCTTTGTAGACGTAAAAAAACATCAATGCGCCTCCCTTTTACCCCCTCAGGGACAACGGACTCGTGCTGTGCCGCAACGTGAAAAAGTGTTGTCGTTTCCCTTCATTTTTGGCCCAGGTCACCCCACCCCAATTAGGGTAGAAAGGGGCTGGGGGTCACCCGCAGGAAAATTTTCCCTCCAACTCCCTGTGGGGCATTTGTTGGTTTTGGGCGGGAGCCCCATCACCGGGGCAAGTGCCCATGGCAAAGGCCCCAGGGGATGAGCCAAGACATCATCATTTTGACTTTCTGTTCTCACAAAAAGGACATCGGGCCAATAGGTTCTGTCACCCTTTCAAAATACCCTCCTTGGCAGGGCCCTTGTGAGCTTGGCTTCATTCTGCTCTTTCTCTGCTCTAGCTAAACCCACACGGATGATGGCTCCTGTCTTTGCTGCTTTTTTGTACTTGCTTGATTCCGCAGAAGAGAATACTTTGGATACACCCTGCAGTACAGGGGCATCCCTTGAGCCCCCTCCTGGGGTCGACGCTTGCTGTTCTATCTTGACACCCTTGCAAGGATAGAATCCGTGATTCTTCATTGTAAAGAGATACACATTTTCGGTGATAATTATGGGGTTTTATTTCCCCCTTTTTCAAACCTTTGGGTGCTTCCCAGGCTGATCATGCTGCCCCGATCTCTGCAGCCCTAGCAATGTGTTCCAGGGGTCCAAATCCTTGGTGAACCAGAGCATCGCGTCATCATCAGACAGTGGATGATAAGTCATCCTTTCTCTTTTTCCCGCGATGTTATCATGCCTCGACATCAGCACACACCTCAAAAAAAAAAATCACCATTAAAAAAATTACATGAACAAACAAACAAAAAAAATTTAAAGGAAAAACCTTCTCAATGTTTGCTCCTTCCCAAAAATAAATTCCCCAAAATCACAAAAAAAAACCAAAAATGAAATAAAACCCCCAAATATGGGGAAAATTTTAAATAAAATCTGAATAACTCTGAGAAATCAAATTAGCTACAAGACTGTTGAAAAATATTTTCAATTTCTCCCATATTTGGGGGTTTATTCCGATTTATGGGAAAAAACCCAAAATTTTTTTTTTTTTTGGGTAAATCCCAAAATATAGGAAATTTTTAAAAAAAACCTAGGGAACAACTCTGGGGAAGGAAACAAATTTTTTAATAGGTTCCAAAGTTTTTGCAAGATCGTGTGATTGATTTTAAAGAAAGAGGAAACCCCGGCTCAGCTGAAAAACTTTTTTTATGGGGAGCCCCCATTGCATCAAAAAATCGACTAAATACCCTCGGAAGGCATCATACTTAATGATTTAAGTCACTCTATAAACATTTTTGTCCATTCGTGTTTAGTCACCCCAGGTGGTACCGATATTGGCCTGGCTCATGGCTAAATGGGTAATGGTTATTCAATGGTTACCCGGAAAAAAATGTAGTGTCCAGAAAATAACCGCGCAGTCTCCATTTTTTGCATTTAAAAAAGGGGTTTACCGCGAAGTCCCGTCCATTTCTACCGTGGCTGTCTAAAACCCTTCACGCCTGTCATACTGTCACGCCCCCCCGGGCCCAGCCACTCTATACCCTTGCCACCTCTTCATATATATATAATGTCGCTTGCCAGCCCCGGCCAATTTCTTCACGGTAAAACACTGATCTATATAACTGGATCGCGATCTGGGCTAGCTGTGGCCGAGATATGAAGTCACCACCCCGCCCCCAGCCCCATCTTGCCATCACCAAAACAAATACAGGGCCCGGGCCCCGGCAGTGGCTGGTGTTGGCTGCTGGCATGTGATACCTATATTTCCACACTACTACTATTAACACCCACTACTACTACTATACTATTACCCCTACTACTACATTCCACCTACAAATATATTAAACCCCTTCACTGCGGCTGGGACAAAAACGGTCTCTCAGGTATTTAGGGTTTACTGCCCCGGGTGGGACATATATGGTTTCTGTTTTAAACTGCGCGCTCAAGATATTATGGGTAAATTTTCGTTGTGATAGGTTTGTATGGCCAGTGTCAAGTTTGCGATATAATAGAACCTCTTTTTTTCCTGCGTGGTTATGGACTAAAAAGGTAAAGCGGTACATTTCGACGTGTTGACGCTGCCCCCCTCCCTTCAATGCGAGGCTTAGTAAAGATTTCAATATTCTTATGGATAAAAAACAGAAGTATGAATGAATGAATAAATGAATGCATGAATGAAGCTTTTATGTACCAAAATAAGCTGTTTTAATGTTGAGTAGTAATATTTCATTGGCGTCGGCAGCACGGTCACGGCCCTTTTGCTGCATTTTGACAAAACTTTTCACTTAGCTGGTAGCCTCCACCAAGCGAAAATAGATTTTCTGGTATGGGAATAGCATCCTATTCTTTTAGGCACTTTAAATAATCAGTAATTATTTTATTTTTAATTTAAACCTGCCGCACAGGGGGTAGGCCTTCTTTTGATACCCGCAGTAAAGGGGTTTAAAAACCTACTACTACTAAATTTCCAAACCTAGTGCATCGTCGAACCTTCCAAGTCATTTTTTACGTGATACACAGACAAAGGTGTTTTTGCGGCCGTACAGGTGTGTATGCAGGTTCTTGCGAGGCCGTCGGTGTGTAGGACAGGTGTTGCGGGGCCCGTACAGGTGTGAGTAAAGGTGTTTTGCGGGGCCGTACGGGTGTATAGTGACGGGTGTGTTGCGACCCGTAAGGTGGTGGGAAAGGTGTCTTGCAGGCCTTTCGGGGGTTTTTAGTGAAGTGTTTTGCGAGACGGTACGGGTGTTTTGCGAGGCGTACAGGTAGTAGTGACAGGTGTGTTGCGGGCCGACAGGTGGGGTGTATGTGGTAAAGCGAGAGAGGCTAAGAGTGCAGTGTTAGCCCCCGATGTGTGTGTTTGACCTAAAGAGCGAACGCGCATTCTCGTCTCTAAAAAGGGGCGTACCCCGTACCGCCGCGGCCCGGGTAGGCGCGGGCCACAGTGGTCCTAAAAGCTACTCCCCGGGGATTACGGGAAGTTTAAATGAATAAAAAACCTTTGGGCCTAATCAAAAAACCTTTTTTAATTAGGTATTTTAATTAAAAGTAGTTATTTTCGTACACTGATTTTTTAGTATTTTTTTACATACCTGGTGTGGTTTCGTACTCTAGAGTCAAATTCAACTCTGAGCTGGTGTACAAACGACTATGGTTTTCATATAGACTACAAACAAATTTTGGGAATAATGGACGAGATTTCGCGGGCGTTTTCAGAGACATCAACTATTTTTTTTTGGCCTACAAAAGGTGCTTGTTGCAATGGAGATAGTTTTTTTTTGGGGGGGAACCCCCCCCCCCAAAAAAAAAAAAAAATAATAAAGAACCTAACCTAACCTTTGAAGGTTTTTAAATAAAAAGGGGGTTTAAAAGAAAAAACCCCCCCTTTAATTTTTAAAGAAACCTAAACCCAGGTAACCTTAAAGGTTTTAATGAAAACCCAACCTAACCTTATGGTTTTAAAGAAACCTAAACCCCCTAAAGGTTTTAATGAAACCCAACCCAACCTTATAGGTTGTAAGAAACCTAACCTAACTTTAAAACCCCAAGGTATACTTTTTTTTCTTTTCTTTTTTCTCGCAAAATAAAGCATCTCCATTAGAACAGGCACCCTTATTAGAAGCGCATGAAAATTTTTATCATAACGCACTCAGGTCTTTTCGTTCCCCAAATTGTTAACAAGTATAAAAAAAAATACTTATTCTATTCACCTATATAAAAAAAGTATACCATATCCCCCCATATTTTTTTTTAACAGTAGGGGGTGACTGGGGTGGGTAGATGGATTGAGTGGATGGGCGGGTGGGGGTGGGGTAGGTGTGTGTGTGGTGTGTGGGGTGTGTGTGTGTGTGGGGTCGGGTGTGTGTGGGTGTGTGTGTGTTTTTGGGTGTGGTGTGGGTAGTCGTGGGGTGGGTGGTGGGTGGGTGTGTGTGTGTGTGGTGTCTGTTTGTAAGGGCATACAGCCCAAAAACTTGGGTGCGAGCGATAACAAACCAGACGCAACCGAGCCGCAGAAACAAGGGTTTGTTTGGGATGGCAAGATGGCGGCAGTTGAACCAGTGCTGGGCAGGAACCCAGCAACAAAGGTATTGCGCCCTAACGACCACTCTCCGAAATTCTTTCCTAACGACGAAAACTCAAAGCCTTCCTTTTTTGGGCGTTAACCCGGGGGTCGGAAGGCGCTGACTGGCTAAAGGCGAGTAAAAA
>JACEEZ010022105.1:0-14693 GCA_016584305.1 Chionoecetes opilio
CTAATATTCCTTTAACCTCTCTGACCTAATGTTTTTTTTTACCTTAAAGCCTGTTTTTTTAACCCTTGAACCTACACTTTTTTAACCCTTTGAACCTAACCTAACCTAACCTAAATATTGGCACCTTATAGATACCGGGAATATCGGTACCTCATAGGTGTGGATCATCGGCACCAGGGAACAAAGGTACCTCATAGGAGGCGGGGAACATCGGTACCAGGGAACATCGGGATGACCCCCTATATAGTGCTCGCCAAAAAATCTTTACCGGTTGACATCCTTACGCATGCAACTGCCTTAAACATCAATTAAAACAACAGAATGATAAGTTATTAGAATTCACTGATCAGTTTTACAAATTTACGATATATATACAGTAATAATATGGATGAACTTGAAAATGTAATGCAGTAAGTCTACCACTGTACTGCAGAAGAGAGGGAAGGGGAGGAGGGGGGCGGAGTCGGAGTCGGTAACTTAAAATTTCCTGGAGTCGGATTCGGAGTCGGAATTTTTTTTATCTGACTCCACACCCCTGGATTTACTTATACTATCACATACAAGCTAGAAAATAAAAATGGCTGATGAGCAGTGCTGATGAAGATGATGAATAGTGAGTGTGTTTCTTGTGTGAAAATTAATGTATATCGACAAGTTGTTTTTTCTTATAAATTTCTTTCCAAAATCAGGGTGCGTCTTCCAAGATGCAGCATCTTATAAGCCGTAAAATACGGTAGTTGTATATGAAATACCCATTAAATGCGATTATATGTCTACATTCACCTAGAAAAATTATATTCATAGCATACCAAGCAGTAATGAGCAAGCCTGGAGACTTACTACTACCTCTCCTAATACCAGTCCGAGCAGTCGTGGGCGAGCGTGCAGGTTTACCACCAAATCTACCACCAACACCACACTTGTAGATGCGAGTTACCACCTACTTGGGAGTTACCACCTCCAAGCACGTGGTTAGTGATTCGTGAATCTCCCCCCAGGTGTTCCTACCAAATCCAGCATGTAGCGCCAGTCACTGTTTACTTCCCAACATGGCTACACGGTCTGGTTGTTAGTGATTATTTCTCATTTATTTCACAATTTTTCATGTTTTTTCCTTATTTTTCACACCCTCGGGAAAATACCCTCACACTAACGGACAATCGGCTCTAACGACCACTTCTCCCCCTTTTAGTCTGTTAAATCGAGGGTCGACTGAAGACTCAACCCTAGAATTATGGACTAAATGGGGAAATTAAGTGTTCGTTGCTAGAAAAAGTAGTTTTTTTCACATTTATGGCCTCTAGGCAGCCTATAGCGCCTGTAGGCAGTATGACCTCCACGGCCCGGATGGTAGGCCCTGGAGGTTAGTTGAAGGCCTGTGAGGCCCTCGCCCGTAGTGGCGCATGTAGCATTTTTTATAGTGGCCACTGTGATTAGAGCAGTGGTTCTTAAAGTTATCGTCCAGACCATTTTCATCATTCCTGATTTAATGCAGTCAAAAATATAGCCATGATCGAGTTTATATCAACAATATGTTCACTTTTTGCATCCAGTCACCCATTTTTTAATGATCCGCATTCAAAATCTGTAAATTCCCCGAGCTCTCATAACACAACCAGCAGACGACGCACCATGGCTCGTGACGTCACATGAGTAAGCCTCCCAGCCCTGCCTGATACAAATAGACATAGACTCAGAAAAAAATATAGTACATTCAAACCTCGATATAAACGGACCTCGATGTAACGGACTTCGGATATAACGGACTCCATTTGCGAGACTTTTTTTTTTTTTTTTTTTTTTTTTTTTTTTTTTTTTGCATATTAGACCGCTTATCGCCGCTCAAATTGTCAACTCAACATAATTGTATTACAGGAGAACCTCGTTTATCCGGCACCCTTGGGGGAGAGCGCATGCCGGATAACTCATTTTGCCGTTGTTTTGGGGTTATCCTAGGGAAATTCCCCCAAAATCCCAATAAATACTTTTTTTTTCCCTGGGGGTTTGTTTTTGTTTTTGGGGTTTTTGGGGGCTGCGAGGCCCCTTGGGGAACATTTAGGGGCCCTGGTAAATGCCCTAGGATGCTATCACGGGCCGGTAGTTGACCGCCCTTTCCTCGGGAAGGGCCAGGTGAGGCGGATCCCGGCGTGTTCCCCGAGGGGGGGGAAACGCCCCCCCGCCGCCACCCAGGTGGGCGGGCAAAGGGGGGTAAATTTCCCGGGCCCGGGATTTGAGAAGTAGCCCTAAAAACCGGTTGTGAGGGGAAAGGGGCGGACACTCCCGAAAGAAAGTTTTTAAATATTTTCCCCGGAAAATTCCCCCCACCAAGGGCGGGGGGGGGTTTCCGGGACAGACGGAGGCGAGGGCGGGTGAGCTGTGAGTGCCCCGTGTCCCCCAGCGGAGGCGGGTAAAGAGTGACATCCGGCCCGGGGGACTTTTTTCCGTATCCACGGTTTGGGGGAAGATCCCCTGCGGAAATTGGGGCCCATGGAGGTGTTTGCGGAGGGCATCACCGGTGTTTTAATTCCGGGTGGAGCGGCAGCCCGGGGGATGAGACGTGTGGGGGGGTTTTTGGGGAGCGGGGAGAGGGAAGGGTGTCCGTGGTTTTCAAACTGTTAAGGCCCCCTGGGCAGCAGAAAACAGCCACCTCGTTGCCTGGGGGACCAGCGTGGGGGGGAACCCACTGGAAGGCGGTCCCCCCACCCCACTTTTGGGAAGGTGAAGGCCCTTGGATGGTGTGGGCAGGGGCTAGAGGATCGTGGATGGCGGGAGAGGAGGAGGTGGAGTGAGGAGGGAGTTGTGTAGACCACAGCCTTGCCCAAAATTTCTGCCAATTTTCTCTTTTTTGAAAAAATTTATACACCTATTTGCCGGCCAAAAGCGCACCTCCGCATAAGCCACCCCTATTTTACAAGGATTTTTTAGAAAAAAAAAAAATTTGGTGTTTTTGAGGGGAAAAATAAATTTCGAAAATTTATCAGTTATTAAAAAAAAAAATTTGTGGGGAAAAACAATGATTTAGGCATGTCCCTAAAAAAAAATTTCCAGTGGGGAAGGTGTAAAAAATTATACTATATTAAAATGAAAAGGGAGACGGTATCAAAATGGGTCTAATATTTGCGGATGCCCCCACAAATTGAATTCTAATTTTTTGCACCTTGACATATGTTTAGATTTATTTGTAGGTATCCTTTGTTCTTTTTCTGCTAGTGTTTAATTTTGGGAATTTTTGAATAAAATTTGGTATTATTTTGGTAGGGGGTTTTTAAAAAGTCCTAAACTTTTACCTACCCTCGTGTACTTTTTTCTTCGAGTTTTTGAGCCCCATTTCCATGGCGCTTGAAAAATAAGGGAATTACCGTTACCAAAACAAAACCGTTTTTTAGCCAAAAAGTTAAGTTGGTTAAATCGTTGGTTAGGTTAGAGGGGGGGTTTGGGTTTAGTAACAATATATAAGAAAAACGAATATTCCCAATAAATACAGTTAAGCGTAGCAATGTTTGCGGGGCGGCCCTGAGGGGCGGTTCCTCCCCCCCCCCACACACATGAAAACAAACATTGATGTCCGAAAAAAAGGGAAGCCAGTTTTCAAAACCATAAAAACTATTCGGGACTAATTTCGGCCTCGGATGGGTGGTTCCCCAATAACAAAAATTTTACAAAGATATTTATTTTAACACTGTTGAAAGGTCATCTCACCTTTTTTGTTATTGTTGTAATTGTTAAAGGGGCACCATTGTGGGGATCGACGATTTTTGCCCGGGTTTACACCTATAATCTATCACAGTCGCGAGGGTTGTTTAGTCTTTTCGGAAGGTGCGGGTGAAGGCTGTTCATACTCTGAAATCACGGCGCTTTCCCGTCAGCCGTGCCTTGTTTCACACTTTTGTCATTTCCGTCTTTTCGGCGTTCCTGCTCCCCCTCAAACAGCTGGTGCCTCGGGTTTGGGTTTTGAAAAATTTGCATTAATGCATTCTATGGATAAGAAGGGGAGTTGAACTTAAAAAACACTTTTTTGGGGACTAAGCCTTGAGAAAACAAGATTTCAGCACCCAGTCTCTTACTTTAAAAATTTTTCCCCCAAAACCTTTAAAGTGCAGGACGGTGGTGTATTGGGCCGTACGCGGCGCCCGTTTATGTAACACTCTATTTTTTTGAATGTGAATTCTAACGGATTGATGAAGGTGCATCCCCGTGTCCCCATGATGGTATGGTGTATTCCCTTAGGGGGACATGTGGCCCATGATGGGTCCCTTTGGGCTTGGGGGACCCTATGGAAAATTTTGCCCTCTACATCTACCGTTGCAGGGCCTTTTTTCAGCACTCTTTCATACATTTTCCCTTTTCCTTAAAATCGGGGGGAGGATTGGGGGTCGAGGTGGGACAAACCCCATGCTTCTCCTATCCCACCTTGCTTACCACTGTACGGCCTAAAACAAACTCACACACACACACCTGCATCGGTTTTTGGCCACCCTCCTGTCTGGGACCAAGATTATGGGGACCTACGCTGACCTGACTTGTCCTCGCCGACAAACTGCAACACCACCAGGGAATTCGTCAGCCCAGGACACACATAGAACACAAACCCCAGCCCTCTTATCCCCACTTTTTTACAATATCCTGTCAAAAACTACGAAGCCCGACCCCCTTTCTCCATCCTTTTTGTATAGCAACTCCCCAAAATATACACCTTCCTCTCACCGCTCCACTAAAAAAAAAACTTTAACACTCTCTTTTATTTACTTTCCCTTTATCAAAAATACCCTTCCACGAAAATTCCATCACCATTTTCTGCCCCCCTTCATCATCTCCTTTCCAAATTTTGTCAAATTGTTGGCCCCAGTCGAATGCGGTTAAGGCTACAACTAATATCGGGGTGTTTGTCTTTTATGGGGGGGATGACTCTGAGTGGTAATGACCCTGGGGGGTGCGCGGAGGGCGTCCCGGTGAAGTATCCAGGTGAAGCCCAGACCCGAATATCAAGACGTTTTACCCTGAGAGCAGCAGCGGGGTGTGGATGTGTTTACTCGACACCCATCTTGGCGCAACAAACCCCAATCTTTTTGCCCCACTCTTGTTTTTTCTCTTTAAAAACCACCTTTTCTTATATTATGCTTCTGTTGATAACACAGTTTCTATTTGTGTTCATGGACTACTGCTCAACACAGATCACTCCAGACCCCTTTTTGTAAACCCCCGGCTTTTCTGCTTCTCTGCCCGACCTCTATGCACTAAATGGCCGCATTTAAAGCAGGGGGAACTTTGCATTCCTTTTAAGGAAAAAACTGGGTTTTTGCGCCGGCAAATCGGTAATTAATGCTGGGTCGATTATGCCGTTGGTTTTTAGGCTGCCGTTTTTTAAATGCCCTTAATGAGGTTCCCCTGTATTTTCCATTTTACTTTGGGAAAGCTTGGGTTTTAAGATTTTGATGTATCACATATTAAGATATTATTATAAGGAATGAGCCAGTGTTGCTATGATTTTGGTACACGAGAGGTGTTTTGTTTAAAAAAGTGACATTATGTTTGGCGTGGCCGCTGCTACGTCTCCCCTTTACCTCAACACCCAATCTAATAATGAGTGCTACACTGACCAAATATGACGGTATAGAAATCACTTCACAACCATATATATATAATAGAGCTTTTCACGATAATGCAAAATTTTGGAACCCGCTGAATCTGGGCTCGATAATTTGTTTCAAATTTTACTAGAGCTTGAGCTTGACTAGCTACACGGTCCCCGGTTGTGTTTGTGATTATTTCTCTTTATTTCACGTTAGGAGCGGACCAAAATTTACAGTTGCCAGTCACTGTTTACCTCCCAACAAGCTACACAGTTTGGTTATTTTTTTATTTTTTCTCATTTTTTTCACAATTTTTTTTCCCTTTTTTTCATATATTTTTTACCCTGGGAAAAAAACCCTCGCTATAAAGGGCAATCGGCTTTAAACGGACCACTCCTCCCCACCTTTAGTCCGTTATATCGAGGTTTGACTGTACTTGAAGAATTTTGGGTGTTTCTGATATTTTTCTTTTGTGATATGGCATATACTTGCATCCTGTATGGGTGCAGCAAGAAAGCTGTGCCTTTCCAGACAGCTTAGCACCCATTTCCGACCTATTTGGCCATGATATGTGTGTGCTGCGCCTGGGAGTGGCAGGGTGAGAGGAGCGCGGTGTGAAACACAGTGTCTTGCCACACTTCTTTCACCCGCCACTGCCAGGCTCTGCACACACTAATCACGGCTAAATAGATCGGAAATGGGTGCTAAGCTCTCTGGAAAGGCACAGCTTTCTTGCTGCACCCATACAGGATGCAAGTACAGTCAAACCTCGATATAACGGACCTCTATGTAACGGACTCCATTTGCGTGACATTTTTTTTTATTTTTGCATATTAGACTAGACCGCTTATCGCCGCTCGAATTGTCAACTCGACATAATTGTATTATTTTCTCATTTTACTTTGGAATGCCTGGGTTTTAAGAAGTTTTGATGTATCACATATTAAGATATAATATAATAAGGAAGGAGCCTGTGTTGCTAGTGATTTAGTGGTAGAAGGTGTGTATTGTTTAAAATAGTGACTATTAGTGTTATGGCGTGGCCGCTGCTACGTCTCCCTGTCACCTCAACACCCTAAATCACCCTTATCTAAGGTGACACGCAGTGCTACACTGACCTAAATAGTGACACATGTATAGAACTGCACTTCACAACCATATAATATATATAATAATGAGCATTAGTCATGATAATAAGCAATACCTTTGGAAGCCACGGCTGAATCTGGCTCGTAGTAATTTGTTTCAATTTCACTAGAGCTTGAGCTTGACTAGCTACACGGTCTGGTTGTGTTTGTGATTATTTCTCATTTATTTCACGTGTAGGAGCGGACCAAATTCAGCATGTAGTGCCAGTCACTGTTTACCTCCCAACATAGCTACACAGTCTGGTTGTGTTTGTGATTATTTCTCATTTATTTCACAATTTTTCCGTTTTTTCCATATATTTTTCCACCCTTGGGAAAATACCTTCGCTATAACGGACAATCGGCTTTAACGGACCACTCCTCCCTCCCTTTATTCCGTTATATCGAAGTTTGACTGTATATGCCATATCGCAAAAAAAATATATCAGAAACACCCAAAATTCTTCAGGTACTATATTTTTTTCTGAGTCTACGTATATTTGTATCAGGCAGGGCTAGGAGGTTTACTCATGTGACGTCACCAGCATGTTTCCTGCAACGGCTGGAATGGGGCTGCTGTTTTTCCCGCGCTTTTTACAAAAGTCATGTTTTAGGGAAATAAGGCGTGGAAATGAATTATTTTTTGTGGATTAGGTATTTTGAATGAACATTCAATATAATTATGCAAAGAAAAAATGGGTCTGGACGATTACTTTAACCTATTCATCAGTCCGCACCCCTTCCAGACTTCAAACTATTTCTTGCAACCCCTTCTCAAAAGGTTGGTAAAGAAGTTTTAAAATACCCTGTGAGCCCCAGATCGATCTTTATACAGGGAGGTCCCGAAGATACGAGCAGTTAGGTTCCACCTGGCATACTTGTAAAGCGAAATCTCGTATAACGAAACACATAACTAATGGTAAAATATAGGTTTGGTTCCAGGACCCCATCAATTAAAAAAAAAAAAAAAAAAAAAAAAAAAAAAAAAAAGACATGTTTTTCAAGCTAAAATAAATTAAAGCAAACACAACAAACACACGGCGTCTATATTACCTACACTGTACTACCTATTCTGTAGAAAAAACATTCTGAAAGAGAAAATAGCACACAAAATAACAACTGCACATTAATTAAACATAAACATAAATTACGTCATCAAGCTCATCATCAGTCACCAGCCAATGATAAACTGTTTTTAAAACTTCTCGACCAATCACAAGTCATCGAAACATATTTCCGGGCAAGAATGGCATGCCAGACTGCCTCTTGCCACCTTCAGTCCCCGTCATCTCAAACTAATTCTCGTTTTATTTGGAATGCTTGCGTTTTAAGGAGTTTTAATGTATCAGATAGTAAGATATATAAGTAAGGAGCCTGTGTTGCTAGTGTTTTGGTGGTAGAAGGTGTGTATGTGGGTTGAAATAGTGAATATTTGTGATATGGGGAGGCCCGGCGGCTAGAATTTCTCCGTCACTCACTGCCCCGCCAGCAGTCACCTCCATCATAACATCTTTAAATCACCCTTATTTAAGATGAAACACGGTGCTACATTGATGTAGATAATGACACGTGTATATAACATCTCATCATAATCACCAAGTTGTATAATAACGAGTAATAAGACGTTATCCAGCGGCACCGCCACTCAAAACTTTTGAGTAAAAACCCGCCGTCATCCGCCTCACCTGTGCCTTCCTGAAGAAGACAGTCAGCTTCCACGCCTGTGATAGCACCATAGGATATCACCAGGGATCATAGGATTCCTCAAGGGGTTCTCGCTCTCCTACTAAATATTACCAAAGACTTCTATCTCCCTTGGTTTAATGGTGTTGATATCCACCTCCCGGGCTTCATGGGCCGGCTTATGCTGCTGCTGCTGCTGCTGCCAAAAGCCGCGCTGCCAAAAGTGGATGAGTCCCTTGCTTGTATTTCATCTCTTTACTCATATATATGAATGATATCCATCCAAATGCAATCATATGTCTACATTCACCTAGAGAAATGATATTTCATAGCATACCAAACAATAATAAGCGAGCCTGGAGACTTCCTACCTCTGCTAATACCAGTCTCGAGCAGTCGTTGGCCAGTCTGCATGTTATTTTCAGATTGATTATTTATCGTACAATCTTAGGTAAACTCATATAGTCAGTAAATGTTTATAATTTTAGTAAATAACTTGTAATTTACCTTAGTAAATAACTTGATAATTTTACTCACCCCAGTTTGAATGTCGTATCATTGGATTTTCGATCTCGTATATTGAAAATAGACCCTAATTTACACATCTCGTATCATCGGATTCTCGTATATCGAATGCTCGTATAACGGGACCTCCCTGTATATATATATATATATATATATATATATATATATATATATTTTATATATATATATAATATATATATATATATAGGAGGTCCCGTTATACGAGCATTCGGTATACGAGAATCCGATGATACGAGATGTGTAAATTAGGGTCTATTTTCAATATACGAGATCGAAAATCCAATGATACGACATTCAAACTGGGGTGAGTAAAATTATCAAGTTCAAAATGCACGCCCTACCACTCCCAGGCTGGACAAAGGGGGATTTGGTTGACCCCAGTGAGGTCACCCCTAGGAAGCTGTGACCTGAAGGGTAAATTAAGCACATGGCGCGGCCTGACCTTTAGGGGTAATTAGCAGGTGTGCGTCCCTAACCTTGGGACCGCAGTCAGGTCATCCCTAGCAAGGCTATAGGCACAAATGTTATAAAAAAATAAAAAATAAAAAAATAAAAAAAAAGACGTGACCTGAAGGGTAATTAAGCATATGGCGCGCCTGACCTTTTAGGGGTAATTAGCCAGGTGTGCTGCCCCAACCTTGGGACCGCAGTCAGGTCATCCCTAGCAAGGCTATAGGCACAAATGTTATATAAAAAAAAAAAAAAAAAAAAAAAAGGCATGACCTAAAGGGTAATTAAGCATATGGCGCGGCCTGACATGTAGGGGTAATTAACAGGTGTGCGGCTCCAACCTTGGGACCGCAGTCAGGTCACCCCTAGCAAGGCGTGACCTGAAGAGTAATTAAGCATATGGCGCGGCCTGACCTTTAGGGGTAATTAGCAGGTGTGCGGCCCCAACCCTGGGACCGCTACACTACCTTCTCTTGTATCACGTGGCGTTCCCCTACAGTACAACGTCTTTTTTTGCTTGTATGCATGTGTTTAGTTATTATGTTGGCAGTATGTTATTTTGTGTGCTATTTTTATCTTTCAGAATGCTTTTTCACAGACATATTTAGTAAGTGTCGGTAATATAGACGCTGTGGTTGGTGTTGGCTAATAGTTTTTTATTTTAGCTTGAAAAATGTTTTTATTTTATTTTTTTGTAATTGATGTCCGGACACCAACCTATTTTTCCATTAGTAGTGTTTCGTTGAGATTTCGCTTAACGAGATGGCCAGGTGGAACCTATGCTCGTATCTCAGGACCTCCTGTATATACAGTACCACAACCTCATTTTCCGGACTAATGGGGGGAGCACTGGTTCCGGGAACCGCAAACGTCCGGGAATCGCAACAGTCCGAGGCCATTACCCACCCCCGGACGTTTACCCTACTCTAGTATTTACTGTCTGGCAACTGCCAATATCAACTACCCCGCCGCAGACTTTTACGTCACTTTGTTGTTGTTTTTAGGGCTGCGAGGATCCCTTGAGGAACACTGTGAGCCCTGGTGATGTCCTATGATGCTATCACAGGCATTGTAGTTGACCTGTCTTCCTCAGGAAGGCACAGGTGAGGCGGATGACAGCGTGTTGCCAGGAGGGGGGGACGCCAGCTGCCGCCAGCAGGGTGGGCAGGTCACAGGTGGTGACATTCAGGGTGAGGAGGTGAGAGTGTAGCACTACATGGTGGGAGTGGAAGCGCGGACACTGCAGCAGAAAGCCTTGCCATATACTTGCCATATATATAACACAGTTGATTGTGTAATATGTCTATTGTGTTTTTGCTATTTTAATATACTTGAAACCCATTTGATTTTAAAATTTCAGTTTCATGCTTGGGTATAAAAGTTGGCGAGGAATTTATTGAAGGAACCAATAGTTTAAATACAAGAACATTTTTGGTAATCTTCTTAAAATACCATAGTTATATGAGACGAATGTATCGCGAAAGTAATGAGATTGTATAGGGTATGGTTATAAGATATGATATGATTGGTATGATTAGTAAAGGATTGAACAGGACTAGGGAACGCCGTGGGTCCAATGAAAAGTGAAATATAATTATTTCGAATTTGCCAGGGTGTTTTCTTATGTAAAATTGAATTTTAAGGGTGGTTTGTCCTCTTCAACTTTTTGGTTTGAGCACTTCTTGCTATGCAAAAATGGACTTTTATATTTATATGCAAAACATAGCTTAGCCCCGCTAAAGTAACGGCTTCATTTGCACCTATCATCAATTCTTGATCGTCTTTTTCAGGATGGCTTCTCCTTGTAAACTAAGTGGGTCGAAGCCCGCAACTAGACAGAGCTCTGGATCCAAGTTGGCCGCCTTTGTTGGCGGTGGACGAGAGTTTGCTGAGTGAGGTGCCTACGTATCGCGGAGTGATGAAGAGGGGAATCCTTCTCCAAGAACTCAGCGGCATCCGGGAGGGTGTTGACAAGCGGGGGTACCCAGTGAGAGACATTGCGAAGGACCTGACCCCCATGGTGCTTGCCCAGTGGAAGAAATCAAACGCCCAGTTTGCACCTCCAGTGGTTGTTATTGACCGGTCCGTGACCAGAAGGATAGATAATTTTTGGAAGAAGGTTAGTGAAGTGGTGAGAGACAGAGCAACTAAAGCAGTAAAGGAATTCGTGGAGAAGAATATGGACATATTGCATGCTGTTTGACATAACGGCCTGCCCTCACACGATCTTCCTTTGCAAGGGCCAGGAATCCCACTGCTCCAACCCCCAGCTGTGCCACGTGAGAGCACACGTGCAGTAGGGTGCCAATAGCACATAGGGGTAATTTTTCAAAGTCAATATTTTTTCACGTACTTTTGTGGTATTCTGCCTTGTACTTAGAAACTGTCGTGTGCAAAGTTTCAGGCTAATCGGTTGATATTTAGAGGTGGCGGATCGATCTTGAACATTTCCTCTTTTCGCCCTCAGGTCATGACCACGAGAAAGCAAACTGAAGTTTGGCTTCTTGCCCATAGTGTTCCTACTATCACAGGAGCAAAACTTCCCAGCCGTGGAGACGTTTTACGATGATTTTTCTACGCACACAAGGAAGAGAAGAAGACGGTGCAGCAGAGTGCAGCTGAGGTTGCAAAGGAGGTCCTCGACTTCTGGACACGAGCTAGGATCCCCACCATCGCAGAAACTAGCGTGAGGAGGAAGATTACTGGACTTTTCGACGAGTGGAAGATCCTGAGCAAAAAGCAAGAATAACTCTGGAGTCACGCCTGCCGAAAAACAGAAGACCTTCCAAGAAAGTCTCCCAGACCTTTTGGACATCGCCCACTCCGACGCCCTCACTCTGATGACCATTCCTGAAGACAAGGAATTCCTTCTTGCCCAGTGGGAGAAGGGGAGGCAGGGTTCGATGGCTGGTCTGGACAAGAAGCTGAAAGAATCGGTTTGCCGACGTGAAAGCTCTCTCTCACGTAGCCGTCAACAGACTCCAAAAGGAGAAAAGATGGTGGAGCTGGAGTCGTCATCGTCTGAGTTCATCAAGTCCAGCCAACGCTGCCAACACATCGACTTCTTCTTCCGACGCCGGGGTCGCTTCTCCACCAAAGCGATTGAGGACACGGGGCACGAAGTCCGTCCTATCCTTGATCTCGTCGGAGCCCTTGACAGAACTGGGGTCAGTAGCCGCCAAGCCCTTCGAATTGTGGCGGCTGCGGCAAGTAGCTTGGGCCACGATCCACAAGAGCTTGTGCTGAATCCAGAGTCCATTCGACAGGCAAGAGCGAAGTACAGGTCCACTTTGGCGAAGGACATCAAAGAGACTTTCAGTCCTCTTACCCCTCTTACCGTTCATTGGGACGGGAAGATCCTTCCTCAGGACGATGGCACTCGCACCGAAAGACTCGCCATCCTCGTCACAGGAGAAGGAGTGAAGCTCCTAGGAGTCCCGAAACTGCACTCCGGAACTGGTGATGCCGCCGCTACAGCTGTGTTCGAGGCTCTAGAAGACTGGGGGGTCCAGGAACGAGTCATGGCGATGTGCTTCGACACAACCAGTGCCAACACTGGAGCCATCAATGGTGCATGCACCATCTTGCAACAGAAGATCGGCCGACCCCTCGTTTCACTTGCTTGCCGTCATCCACGAACTTGTCCTTGAGAAGACCTTTTCTATGTGTTTGGGGTCATCTTCTGGTCCTGAGATCACCATCTTCTCTCGCTTCAAGGACTACTGGTCTTACATCAACCAGTCGGCAATAAACCCTCCCACCAACGAAGATCTGCCGGAGACTCTGGTCTCCAAGAGGGACAATCTCATTCAAGGTTTGAAACGTCTGCTTCAGACAAAGCAGCCCCGTGACGACTATAAGGAACTCGCTGAGCTGAGCATCCTTTTCCTCGGCGGCACTCTTCCGAAGACCTCGATCCGTAGCCCCGGAGCGCTTCATCGAACGCGTTGGATGGCGCGTATCATTTACACTCTGAAGATGATCTTGTTTCGGGAGCAGCTGACTGGAGTCGTCACACCCTCGAGAAATGTCAGCCCTCCAGCGGTTCTCATCGTTCGCAACCGAGATCTACGTCCTGCGATGGTTCGAATCGACGGTTCCATCCTACGCTCCCGCCAACGATCTTGGATTCGCTAAGGACATCCTTCAGTACCACGACAAATGTATTCGTAAGGCCTGCTTCACCACTCTGAGCCGCCATTTCTGGTACTTGAGCGAAGATCTCATTGGCCTGTCACTGTTCGACTCACGTCTCCCTGTCTCCGACAAACAAGCAATTGTACACAATGTACAGGCCATTCTCTACGATGAAGGAGCCGAGGAACCCACCAAGCGAATAAACCTCCCATCATCACAAGTTCCTGCGGCAACACTGCCCTCCTTCGCCACAAAAAATTCCCTCCGCCTCTTCAAAGCTCTTGATATCAAGACCGACTTCCTGTCCGCCAACCCTCGGAAGTGGCAGGAAGAGGAATCGTACGTCGAGGCCTGCCTCCGAATCGAGGGACTTCGCGTCGTCAACGACACAGCCGAGCGAGGAGTGGCGCTCATCCAGTCCTTCAACCTCCGGCTGACCAAAGACGAGGAACAGCGCCAGTTCCTCCTCCAAGTTGTGGAGGCCCATCGCCATCAGCAGCCCGGGACCTCGAAGGCTTCCCTTCCCCGGCCAAGCCAGCCACAATGAATGGGGTGGCTCCCCATGATACCCCCCCCCACCGAGGGGCTAATACTCACCAAGAGGGGGACCAGCAGCCCTGCTGGGGAAGGGATGTCCGGCTTGTCCGCTTTCAAGAGATGACATCCCCTCCTTAATAGGCCAGTGCATAAGGGTAAATAACAAAGTTGTAATCCGCCACCCCTAAATATAAACCGATTGACGTCGAACTTTGCATACGATGGTTTCTTGCATAGATGCACCATTACACCAAAGTAGGAAGAAAAATTCAAACTTTTGATTTTTATTGGCACCCTAACGTGCAGTGTGACTGCCCCCTGGCCAGCAAAGTCCCTACTTTAGACCTGGAGTGGCTGTACTACCAGAGGATCAAAGTTGGGGTGGAGAGTGCAATGATGATGACAGGGGTAGACAAGAATGAGATGCATAGACAAGTGAAAGCAGCAAAGAGAAAGCAGTTGGAAGAGGAGGATAAGCTGAAGAAGCAAAGCAGAAAGATGAAAAGGTCAGACGTCTTGAGCTGCAGGAGCAGATGTTCCTGGGCCAGGCTGAAGATCACCAGGATTCTGAGGATGGACGAGGAGTCGTTCACCCTGCACTCGGAGAAAGAGCAGAGCAACAGGGCTCCATCGTGAGATGCTA
>JACEEZ010022105.1:16630-36860 GCA_016584305.1 Chionoecetes opilio
TCCCCGGGGGCCCCCCGGGAAAAAATCCCTCTGGGCTGGGCTTTTTCTAGGCAACGTAGAGGCTGTGACACTGTGATGTAGTGCCTAATGAACCAACTGATCAGAAAGAGCTTACCACGCTAGTCATTTGGAACTCATATTGGTGCATGATGCAATAAACAGGACCAACCGGACACTGCGTACTCATTTAAGCATTATTCGATAAGGGTGCAATATAAAAGTGCGATTTTGCATAGTAAGAATTGCTCAAATGCAAAAATGGAAACAGATAAAATTGTCTTAGAATTCCATTTTACATAGGAAATTGGCATGCCAACGTTGAGAAAAAGAATTTTTGTTATACGGTGTACCCTACGCCAACATGGACCACGTGTGCCACAAGCCGGTGTCTCACCACTCCGCTCCACTCCGCTCTGCTACCAGGACCAAAACCCTTCTAAAGGGTTGATGGGGAAACGACTCCCTCCACACGACCAGTCCGTGCCAGGCTCGGCGAGAGAGAGAGTATGTCTACCTGCTCCCTTCCTTGCCTTCTTGCCGTGACGTCACCAGTGACTACGAACATAAACATATGGCCGGAAACCTATATTCAAATGAATTGGGACTGTGGAGTGAAGAAAAATTATTATTTAATAAATGGCTATATATCACTTTACTCTTACCACTCAGTGTAAACTTTTCGTCAATCGTGAGTTTGACTCATTTTCCCGCGTTACATGGCTTCCTCCCCCCCACAAAAAAAATTCTTGTTCCTCAGTCTTTCAACACACATCCTGCCAGATATCTAGCTAAGTAAAACAAGAAAATAGTAACAGATCATGACTCCTCTCCTTTTAAATTCACATATTGGTTTTCTATCCACACAAAAAAACATAAGTTGGACATTACAACTCTCAAATGAACTTTACAAAAACAATAATTAAGTGGTATTGCATTCTTAATTTCTTCACCTCCCTCACCAAGAGCAAATTAGCCAGTTTGGGGATATATAATCAATGTAATGACTTTACTCCACCTTCTCCCTTCATCTCCTACTTACTTAGGCCGAAGCCATATAGAGTCGCAACTGGACTCATCCCTCTAGTCTATAATGGTTGTTCCTTTACCCCACTAAACCTAGCCATAGGCACGTAGGGAGAAATCACGACTGGATTTTCTCCATACCCTTCCGTAACTTGGGATAAGGGTCACCTCTTAATTGAGGCATACACTCCTGCATCAATCACTCAACGAACAAAGCTCAGAGCCAAGTACATCCTCGGGTCTAACGAAATCCTTTGCGGATCTTAGTGTTTAGTGTAATCTATGTACACCCTCCAAAGTAAGTTTTCTAACCTTTACAAGTCTGTCTAGGGGACTTTCATCACAATATCTCTTCCTCACTAGAGATTAACACTTCTTACTACCTATCATTAACATTCACGTATCTCCTCACTGGCCTTCTCTGTCTGTTCAAGTTCCTCCTCCATTATTACCACTTCTGCTGGCTCCAACAGCCATCTATCCTGCCCTACATTAGTGTTATTTTACGTTATACTACTTGTTACCCTAACCTAAGCTTAACCTTACCGTAAGGTAAGGTAACCGTATCTTACCGTATACCTTTAACATGTTTAAGTGTGGATTATAAGCCCTCTATCCACACATTGCTATATCCACATTCACCCGACATCATTATCCACATGCATACCTTAAACAAAACAACAATATCCTCATCATCCATCCACATCCACTCGACATCCACATGCATACCTTTAACAATACATCAACACCCTCATCATCCATCCTCATCCACCCGACATCCACACACATCCTTATCCACGCTTCCCACATCCTAACTACCTTCACTTCCCACTTCACTTTCATTGTCGACTGCGGATCTGGGGCGTACGTGTTTCATGCAGCACCCTTTCACTTCCCAGCCGCGGCATGTGCCAGGCTATCACTACTGTCTTTATCTATGTCTGTGTTAGCACGTAAGTAGGGGGAACCCTGAAATGGATCCCTAACCAGCTGCCACCAACTTGTAGTGCCCCCCCTTTGGCTAGATGTTAATTTGAAGGGCTCCACAAACCTGGCGATTACGCTGCCACCACCCACAATAAGTGGGGGAAAAAAATCTAAAGATTCAGAGAATATATGAGGATAACTGAGACTTAATGAACAACTCATTAACAGAGTTTCTTTATAATCATCATGATCAGTAATCACATCACAGCTCCTATAGTTTCACCGAAATCACGAAATAATAATAATAATAATACCCGAAACGACTAACTTCTCATCCGGGGTTAACACAGTTACAAAAGTTCCAATACTCTGTTACTAGATACTATACCTATCTATATAAATAAACAACGGAGTTATAATAGAGCCTTAGCTCTATATACTGGTGTCCAAGCTGGTCACCGTCTGCTGTCACTCAGCTGGTCCCAACACCCAACATGGACCACGTGTGCCACAAGCCGGTGTCTCACCACTCCGCTCCACTCCGCTCTGCTACCAGGACCAAAACCCTTCTAAAGGGTTGCAGGGGAAACGACTCCCTCCACACGACCAGTCCGTGCCAGGCTCGGCGAGAGAGAGAGAGCATGTCTACCTGCTCCCTTCCTTGCCTTCTTGCCGTGACGTCACCAGTGACTACGAACATAAACATATGGCCGGAAACCTATATCCAAATGAATTGGGACTGAGGAGTTAAAAAAAAATATTATTTAATAAATGGCTATATATTACTTTACTCTTACCACTCAGTGTAAACTTTTCGTCAATCGTGAGTCCCCTGTTTGACTCATTTTCCCGCGTTGCATAACCTAACCTAACCTAACCTGGTAAAATTCTAGTCCTTTCCCGCCCTTAGGTCTCATTAGGAGGTTATTGGTAAGGTTATGTTAGGTTAGAGTGAGGTTAGGTTAGTAATATTATTTTTTGGGTCCAGGGCGGGGGTAATGTAGGGGGGAAGAGGGATTGAAGGGGGCATCTCTCCCTCATTCTATAATTTCGTTTTAGAGGTATCTGAAGGGATCTGTGAAAGTCTGGAGAAAAAAAACCCACTAATAAAGGCAGGAAAGGACTAGAATTATATCATTAAAAGTTCTTTTGCGATGTTATTATTAATTTCCGACGGTTGATGTATGGGTTGAAAATACTGCAAATGGTCAGATCTACAAGTTAATGACTGTTATAACTGTGTGCCTTGTAATGCATTAAACTGCAGTAGAACCGGTGGTTTTAAGTATCTTGAACGTTTCGTTCTTATCATAACTTCATAAGAAGTATTTCTAACCCTTACAACAGCTGTCTGAAATGAAAAAAAACACAAAAGGGGTCTGGGGGGGCCAAACCCCAACCTTTAACTTTGATACCTTTGAAGTATTTAGTCAGTTATCGACGCAGCTGAGATGGATCTCCACTGCTGTCAGACAGCTCTCTCTCTCCTCCTTGATCCAGTGCAGGAGACTATTTGAGTTGGAGCTGGTGTATCCTGGTGTTGGCGGTTGGTCTGGTATATTGGCCAGCCAGGCATCAAAGTTATACTTGAAGGTGTCGGGTGAGACGCCCCTCATGTTTCTTAGTTTTGTCGAGATGCAGTTGAATAATCTTGTAACATTGAAGGTGAAGCTGTGGTGTGTCAGAGTTCTAACTCTATGAGATGCTCCTGGGGTGGTGCACACGAAGCACAGCCTTCTTTTCCTAGGGTGCCCTTTTTCTTGCACATTTGTGTTTGGTACACTGTTTTCCAAAATTTTCCAAACATAAATGACGCCATATCTTTCTCTGCGTCTCTGAAGCAAATACAGGTGCAGTGTCCTGAGTCTCTCTCAGTAATTTAGGTGTTCAACTCCGTGGATTTTGCTTGTGAAAGTTCTTTGGGGAGCTTCTAGTGCAGTAATTTCTGATATTTTATGTGGTGACCAGAGCTGACAGCAGTATTCTAGACGTGGTAGCACTAGTGACTTCCAAAGAGTTAGCATACATTGTTCACTCCTGGTTTGGAAGGTCCTCAGGATCCAGCCTGATAGCTGCCTTGCTTTTGTTGTTATTGATATGATGTGGTCATAAAAGGTAGCATCATTGCTCATATTCAACACCCAAATTTTTAACTACCTCCTTGACTACTATTTCCTGTTGGCCGCAATAGTATTTTGTTGAGGTTTTGATTTCAACTCGGTTTCCATACCTTAACAACTCAAACTTGTCTCCATTTAGGACCATATTATTCCTATCTGCCCACTCTAAGATTTTATCTAAGTCTTGTTGGAGTAGCTGAGCATCTGGTTGTGCACAAATTTTCTTTGTTATTCTTGTGTCGTCGGCAAAGAATGTAGCGGTTGAGTGTGCCAGATCTTTATCTATATCCCCTATCATAATGAGGAAGAACAGGGGGCCTAGGACCGAGCCCTGAGGGACACCGCTGACAACACTGCTGGGATCTGATAGCTCCCCTTCGACCACTATTCGTTGTTCTCTGTCGGAAAGGAAGCTATGTAGCCATTCTCCAGCTTACCACTTATCCCGAGCTTTTTTATCTTGCGGGAGAGAATCCCATGGTCAACTTTATCAAAAGCTTTGGCGAAGTCGAGATATATGACATCCACATTGTCACCATCATGAATGTCCTGCAAAACTTTCTCGTAATGAGTCAGCAATTGTGAGAGGCAGGAACGGCCTTGTCTGAAGCCATGTTGACCTTCATTAAATCTCCAATGTCTTCCATATAGTTAAAGCTTGGATTGGATTGATCTTTCAATTATTTTAATTAAGTGAGATGTTAGTACTACGGGTCTATAGTTCTTCGCCAAGCCTTTGCTGCCCCCTTTATATATGGGTGTAATGAGGGCCAGTTTTGATGGACTGTGGCACAGAGCCAGCTTGTAGGGACTTATCACTCAGTAGTTTTCAGTGGTAGTGCTAACTGGTGTTTACAGTGTTTAAGTAGCTGTGGGATGAAAGCCATTTTGGCCCTGCAGCTGAGTGTGGTGCTACCTTATTAATGTCTGCAATGATGTTTTTTTGTTGTTATAGTTACTGGTGTAAGCAGGTGTTCTGGCTTCTGAGGTACAGTACCCTCCCGAATTCGCGCATGGTTTCTTTCCGAGGCATAGCGGAACTCGTGGATCGCGAAACTCGGGTATTGAAAACACTGTAAAAATGCTTATTAGTCCGGTGCGAGGTGTACCCCACCGTATTTTACAGCTTATAAGACTCACTTTTTCCCCAAAAAAAAAATCCTGAAAATGCCCCAAGCCCCTGTCCACCCAGCAGTGAATGGGTACCGGGTGTTAGCCTAGGGTTTGTGACCCGCCCCCGGGGTGGTGGCCTTTTGCCAACACACTACGTAGAGGAGAGGAGAGGAGGAGGAAGAGGGAGGGAAAGAGGAGCTTTAGCTTGAGCTTGAGTTGGGAGTCACCCAGCGGATGCTGTCGGTGAAGCCTTTAGTCCAGCGTTCTCCCACACACGTATGTATTCTGTCCTACGAACGATACTTGATCTTGATCTTGATATTACAGGTGGCCTATTCTTCATAAGCCAGGCCTTTGAACCGGTGTTGCAAAAAATAAGTAACACCTCGAAATAAGTAAAAACCTGACCTAGGCTCACACACCCCACCGATCCTTACTTATTTACCACAAAATACTCCTTTGTAAGTGATTAACAAGGACTTTGTGTGGTACTGTGGTTGCTGGAGGACTGGAGGAGACAGGAGAGAAGAGAGGAAGTCATTGGAGGTACCGTAGAGAAGGGAGGAAAAACATTAGGGTAGTGATTAGTTAGAAAGAGCAAGGCATTGAGTGATCTAGCTCTGTACACGTCTTGTCTATGTTAGTGTGCTTTTATGTATGACAAGGCGGTGAAAGGAACTTCCATCTCTGTTCTCTCGATTCGTCTTCTTGTGACTTTTGTCGCTTAATTAGTATCGTTCATAAGTTCTCTTCAAATTTTTGTCTGCTTCGTTAACGGGTTTTGTCAACTCTTCCCTTGCCCTATTTCACCTGGGATACTAAAACTTTTTCATTTGTTTTGGTCGAGTGAGTGATGGAAATCAGCTGATGGTTGTGTGACAGGGGTTTATAGGGCAATAACACGTCACAATCCCCTTCCTCTCTTCTCTCCTGTCTCCTCCAGTACCTCCAGAAACCACAGAACCACACACGTCATGGTTAATCACTTAAAAAAGAGTATTTTGTGGTAAATAAGTAAGGAACGGCGGGGGTGTAAGGTAAGATGCTACTTATTTTGGAGGTGTTCCTATCTTATGCGACACTGGCTGCTCCTGTTGAGAAAAACACAAAACAAAAGGAAAAAAACAAAGCAAAACTACATACAAGCTATACTAAGCCTATTATAATACTATACTAAGCAGGAAGGTGTGTCCCATACGTCTCTTATGGGAGGCGGTAGCAGAGTGGTTAGCGTCTCCGGTGGCGTTCTCGGTGACCCGAGTTCGATCCTGATGAGGGCTGTAAAAACCACTTAAAATCTTTCTCTGCAACCGTTGAGTGGCCTAAAAACACCCACACGCTGCCCCTTAACTCTAAACCCTTTGATTTGCGAGTGCATCGGAGGACACAAGGGCGGCATGAGCCTCTAATCACCCGGCGTCACTATAGAAATTCTGTCTGCGCCACCACTGGCAAGGGCCAACCATCACAGCCCCCAAATGAATCTCCAGGGCCTACCATCCCACCCCTTGGAGGTCACTGCCTAACGGCGCTGTAGGCGTGCACGCCACACACACCACACACACACACCCCACACCAAAAAAAAAAAAAAAAAAAAAAGTGTACAAAGCACGCTAAACTCGGGGATATAATGCGCGAAAGTCGGGATGGTAAGAATTTAGGACTCAGCGAGAAACTCGGGGAACACGAACTCGCATAGCGTGAAACTCGGAAGGGTACTGTACTTAAAGAAAAAGATGGGTCGTCAATTTTCTGGGCCTCATTTGGTGGCTGAAGGTATCTTCATATTGTTGTTGAGCATCTTTGGCAATTTCCCCCGGTTTTACTCTAAAAATCTCCATTTTCCGTCATAAGTGGGGCCTATTGAGATACTTTCTTGAGCAGGGAGGTTAGGTTACGTAATCAATGCCAGGTTAGGTCAGTGGGGTTGGGGGGGGGGGGGGGAGCCCCTACCAGTTATGTCAGGGGAAATATTGGTTGAAACTGCACATTTACCTATAGTTTTGACAGTATTATTTCAGATGAACACCGAATTCACTTTGGTGGACGAAACAATTTTTTTCTGGTGATTTTTGGGTGTGTTTTTGAATTAATCTGCTTTAAACCCTTTCTGTCGCAAATTATTTATTATTTTTTTTTTTTTTTTGTTAGGTAAAGGTTAGGTTAGCTTAGGGTTTAGGTTAGGTTTGGTAAAGTTAGGTTAGGTTTGGTAAAGGTTAGGTTAGGTATAGATTCGGTTAGGTTCAATTTGTTTTTACTGTCATTTTTGTTGCATATAACTAAAATATATATGGTAAATTTTAGTATTTGCCCTACTCTCCCCCTTCCCCCAAACAAATTTGGGGACCTGTGGGAATGCGGGGATTTCGGGTGGGGAACAAATTATGCGTCGGAAACACGTAATTTAAGAGTTGTGTAGGGGGGGGGGTAAAATTCCCTAGATCTAGGGTAATTTCCTTTTATCTAGAGAAATTTGCCTAACCAAAATTAACCTAACCTAGCGTGGGGCTATATATATATATATATATATATGGGGTCCAGACAAAACCCCCCTCGGACAAAACCCCCTTGGACAAAAAACCCTTGGACAAAACCCCCTAAGCTAAAGTGCGAAATAGGACAAAACCCCCTCAGTTTAAATACCATTAAAATTAGAAGAAAAAATATAATTTAAGCAATTTATTACTGAAGTAATCATGAAAAATATTATAATCTTTTTTTGTGTTTGTTCACTCCATCTGATCATTGTTTTGTCTACCTGAGTACCGTAAATCCCCATGTACCGTAGATAACACTAAAGTCGCCAGGACAACGTTTCTTTTTTATTTACAGACGTGTGGTGGCATTAATACTTACATTTCTACATCCATGATTTCAGGAAAGTTAGAAGGGGCTATCTGGAGAGTCCGTCATTTTGTGTCTTCATCTGTGTCATAGTATGGCTATAAATGAGCAAATTACAAAAATATATCAACCGAGTGGCGACGTTTGATAATGGGCTACACTAAGGTCGCCATCTAGTGTTTATGTTCTGAGTGTCCTCCCGCCGTCGTCGTCGCCCGAAAAAAACAGAGTAGTGTAATTTGAAAACCGTCTATACTTGCAGATACAAAGCATAAAACAACGCTGAAACAGGGAAGATTATATAGCCATGATATAAACTACTGCGTATCATCTTCAGTGGTACATACAAATCAGTAGTAATGCTATAATTCGTAATATTTGGCGGTTGGCGACATTATTACAGCTGGCGGTAAAACTTTGGAAGAAGTCCTTCACCCCTATCTTTTTTTTCTTCCCCCTATAGCCAACAAGCCTGGGGAACTGGCGGGAATACAGGGTTTTTGGGTGGGGGAAGCAAATATACGTGATTTATGGCTCCCAAAAAAATCATCAAAGTCACTATATGTAAAAATCTAACCTAACCTAACCTTAACCCCAAAGTATACCTAACCTAAACCTTAACCACAAAGTATACCTAACCTAACCTAACCTTAACCACAAAGTATACCTAACCGAACCTAACCTAACCTTAACCACAAAGTATACCTAACCTAACCTAACCTTAACCACAAAGTATACCTAACCTAACCTAACCTTAACCACAAAGTATACCTAACCTAACCTAATCTTAACCACAAAGTATACCTAACCTAACCTAACCTTAACCACAAAGTATACCTAACCTAACCTAATCTAACCTTAACCACAAAGTATACCTAACCTAACCTAACTGGACTTATAATTTTTTGAGGCACCTCAAATTTCATAGCGGCCGTGTGGGTTAACCAAGGCTGAGCGCACGCTGGAACCTTTACAGATGTGAAGTACAATAAGCATACTATACAGTGCGGTAGTTCATTTCAGTCAAAGCCGGAAGGATGAGTTCCAAAGTATTTCCCAGCTGGCGACTAAATTAAGTGTTATCTACGGTGGCTATAGGTAAAAACCTATCAAACCTATCAACACCTATCTATCAAAACCTATATATTATATAATGAATGTAATATTTTACATCTCAGAGAAGTGTTCATAAACTACAAATAATAATAAAAAATTTTTATTTTAAATTGTTTTTTTGGTCTCAGGGTGGTTTTGTCCTCAGGTATTTTTTTCTAGGGGGGTTTTGTCCTAGGTTTTTTTTCCTAGGGGGGTTTTGTCCTACACTCAATATATATATATATATATATATATATATATATATTATATATATATATTATATATATATATATATTATATATATATATATATATATATATATATATATATATATACCTAGATTATTTGCGACAGAAACGGTTAGCAGATTAATTCAACACATCAAAACTCTCCAGAAAAATGTTTCGTCCATCAAAGGAAGTTCGGTGTTCATCTGGAAATTTACCGTTTTGATCAAGTAGATTATGGTCCTAGTATAAAAATTTACTCGTTAAAATATTAGCGGGATGATGAGAAACCAAAATTTACCCCCAAAAACCCGTGTGACTGCATACGCTGAGCAGTGTCATTATTGATTTTTTGTATTCAACCGTAATAAATAGAGTAACTACTTTCCATATTAACGCCATGAACACATAATCTAGTTTGCTAATGTCTTCCAACGCCATAATACAGTATGCAAACGAGGGCTGCAGGTAACATTTCATATTGTATACATGCACATGCTTGGCATGGTAGTCTTACCTTCCCTGAGGCTGTACCACCAGCCACTCCAATAAGGAAAGGGGTCTTTGGGGTAAGCCCGTTAGCCATGCCGTTCAAGGTGTTGGAAGAGTCGTCAGCTTTGTGCGTGGACATAACCAGCGGCAGGGAGAGGTGGGAAGTGTTTGGGTTTAGCAGACGGCGCCGAGGTGTTGTCCCGCTGCCTAACTCAGTACAGGACGGGAGGTACGGGCTGCTGCAGTGCCTGCTTGTCTCCCTAACCCTCACCCTTCCCAATGAGGGGTGGGATTGCATGAAATTTTTAATGAGTAAGAATACTTTGGTCGATCTTAATACGATATGGTAATGAGGCATAACACATGGCCCACGTGCGGCAAACATGTTGGTCTGCCGACTGCCAGCAGCTGGCCTGGCATTGACAAATTCTCACACAGTGGACGCTGTAGGTAGACTACACAGAGATCAATAATTATAATAGTACTGAACACCTTTTTGCTTTTGTTGAAACTGAATAGTTGGCTAATAGTTAGAACATAACTGTGTCTGGATTCAAGTATTTTTCACCTTATATTGTTTTCTATATGGATGTAATACCCGGAAAACACGTAAAGGCCTCTTCCATTTGTGCCCAAGTTGCATCAACCAGTTCTTTCAGTTCAGGGTTGGGTTCAGTTCCTGGGCCCGTATTTATAATAGCTTATGGGTTTCCCATAAGCAGACAAAATGGCGAAGTTCGCCATAAGTCACCGAAAATTCCATAAGTGCTCGTGTTTTCCCATAAAGTTGCCCATAAGCGCTAGGGGATGTCCGGAGGTCCCCTAAGGATCCTTATGTTGACATAAGCCGTCAACATGGCAGCAAAACAACTCTTCCGCCAGCGCCAACTCAGGCATTTTCGTGCCAGAAGAGACGTTCTCGGCTAATTGAATGACGAAGAACTTGTCAAGACGTATCGGCTGAACCATGAGCGAATTATGTATGTCACTCTCGTAAATGCATTCCTCCAGAGTAAATAAAAAAGGAATCATACACTGACAGCGGGAATGAAAATTTTAATAACATTATGATTGTTTCCTCGCCACTGGCAAGATGCAGCAGGCACTGAGCAGTGCAGCTGCTGAAGTGATGACCATGGAGCAGCTGGAGTGGACAGGGAAAATGCTTGCTCAAGGCCCGTCCATGGTAATACTCTCGTGTAGCCTACCCAACCAAATTCTGTGCGAGACAACAAGCGAGAATTCTCGCCAACGAAATTTTCGACGACAGTTCCACTTCTACTAATAGATGAAAAGGATGAATAAAGGGTTTTCATTGTTTATTTGACAACATTTTTCGAAGGCATTATTATTTTCTATTTAAGGCCTCTTCCATTTGCGACATTTCAAGAACCAGTTCACGGAACCCAAGAGTTCAGGTGTTCCATTTGCGCACGAAAACCTGGGTCCGAGGCAAAGCGCGTAGTGACTCAGCAAAACCCTTGAACTTTCTCTACTCACATTGAGAGGTGGGTAGCTTGGGTAGAGTTTTCAGTTCATAACAAACAATGGTCGCCTTGGGCCCTATTTCTCTTATCGTGAAGGGTTTTCCGCATGCACGAGTCGGAGAGATGTCAGACGGCATAAAAGAGGCATGCATGGCTGGTGGGGCCATGCGTTCCCCGCGATCTCAAACTTGATATGATCCCTTCACATAGATAGCTGAGTTATATCTCTCGTTATCTCTCTCTCTCGTTATCTCTCGTTATCTCTCGCTATCTCTCGTTATCTCGCTATCTCTCGTTATCTCTCGTTATCTCTCGATATATCTCTCGTTATCTCTCTCTCTCGTTATCTCTCTCCCTCTCGTTATCTCTCTCTTTCTCTCGTTATCTCTCTCTCTCCTCTCTCTCTCTCTCTCTCTCTCATCTCTCTCTCTCTCTCTCTCTCTCTTCTCTCTCTATCTCTCTCTCTCTCTCTCTTAAATTGCCTCACCAGCTGAGTTGATGTTTGTAAACAAAAAACGGGGTTTTTGCGTTCCATTTGTGACACGCGAACCCAAACCCTGAACCCAACCCTGAACTGAAAGAACTGGTTCATGCAACTTGGGCACAAATGGAAGAGGCCCTTTAGTATTGATGTTTATAATAAATTTAGCTCTTGTTTTTGGCAGAAATGAAGGTAAAGATTTGTTTTACCTACGCCAGTCATATCTACCTTCTGGAGGGCTATCATTTCAGCTTCAGCACGTAGTGGAGATACTACTTCCGGAAAACAAAATGTAATACTTGGAAACAAGGTTAATTTTTTACACTAGGACCAGAATTACCTACACAATTGGGAGTGTGCTTTCTGGTTACCTTAATGGATTCTAAGAAACTCTCAATGAGTTTCTGTCGCAAATCATTACTTTTGGAGATATCAAATGTTTTTAGTAAGAAGCGTATATGACATGAAATTAAGTAACCTAAACCCACCTTTAGATTCACTAACCTAACCTAATGTAACGTAACCCCACCTTTAGATTCACTAACCTAACCTAACTCCACGTTTTAACCTTCTAACTAAAGCCAAATCCTCATTGGAAAGTGTCCGCGGCAAGGGAAGAAAAGCAGAGGCGATGCAGGTCACAAGAGGAAGAAGAGTGAGACGCACGTAAACACTTGTCTTTCTCCTCCCTATAAATAACAGGTATTGTTGTAGTGTTTACCCATACTCCCCCCTCTCCCCCAAAACAAGTTTGGGCACCTTGGGGGATATGCGGGATATTTGGCTGGGGTACAAAATGTGCGTTGCAACCACATAGTTATTGAGTTAGGTAGTGGCGTAAAAATTCCCTAGATCTATGGAAAATTGACTGAATTTCTTCAGTCAAGAAACGTGTGGACCTGCTGACGATCCTCACAAACAGAATGACCGGAGTATCGAGTCCACGCACCCTCCCTACCCCTCCCATTAAGAAGATAAGATAAAACAAAATTTGGTTACCGGGGGTGTCGAGGGGCCCCATTAGGTTAGGTTAGATTATCGGGTGATTATCGCTAAGTTAGGATAGATTATCGGGTGATTATCGCTGCTAGGATAGATTATCGGGGTCAAGGGGGGCAGAGCCCCTCGCTAGGTTAGGTTTAATTTGCTTAGGTTAGGTTAGATTACGAGGGGGCCTTGTAATCTCGGAGCTTGAAGGTTAGGTAAATTTCCAATATCTAGGGAAAATTACCCTAGATATAGGTAATTTGACTCCTACACAACTCTAAAAATACGTGTTTTCGACGCATTACTTAGTCCCCACCCTCAAACACCGCATTCCCACAGGTCCCCAAGCTTGTTTGGGGGAAGGGGAGAGTATGGGCAAACGCTAGAAAATTACCAATAACATCATATTTCCAAATGTAATGGCGGAAGGGTGACGGAAGGATACACACAAGTTAAACCATGTAGTAAAAGGAGAGAAAGAAACAATAGCCAGGGAGGAAGTGATGATCAGGCAGAGATACGGTATTATACGTAGCTACAGATACGGCAGTATATCTACCTAGCTATATGTATACTGCCGTATCTGCCTGGTCATCACTCCCTCCCTGGCTTTTTCCCCTTTCCCCTTCTGTACTACGTGGTTTACCTGTTGTGTTTCCTTCCGTCATCCTTCTACCATTACTTGTGGAGATATAACATATATTCTTGTTCTTGTTTTAGGGCTGCGAGATCCCTTGGGAAACACTATGAGCCCGACAACATATTATTTATAGGGTGGAGAGAGACAAGTGTTTACATCGTTCCCCGCGTAAAACTTTTCTACGGGATCTTATTTACAGGTATATATGAATTAATCCTTTAAATATTGCTTTAATTGCAGTTCGTAAGGCTCTCACATAATTTACTGCTCATATTTTACTGATTTCAAGCGTTATTTCATGATCTAAGAGACATTTTAGGGTAATGTAAATGCTACGTTTAGCGCGAAGTTGTGCCAGCAGGAACTGCTACCGTAGACCCATAGCTATGGCGGAAATTTGCTCCATAGCTATGGAGATCTTTGGGCAACTTTATGTTTATGTCGAACCTTATGGGAATCCCATAGCTTTATTATAATACCGGGCCTGGTTCTGGGTTCGCGTGTCACAAATGGAACGCAAAACCCCGTTTTCTTGTTTACAAACTCAGCTGGCGAGGCAAAAAAGAGAGAAGAGAGAGAGAGATTAAAAGTGGTAACTCAGCTAGGTAAGCTGTTATGTGAAGGGATCATATCAAGTTTAAGATCGCGGGACAGCTTTCCTCCACCAGTGCCCCTTAATTGTAGGCTGTCTGACATCCTCTCCGACTCATGCATGCGGAAACCCTTCACGATAAGAGAAATAGGGCCCAAGGCGACCATTGTTTGTTATAAAACTGAAAACTCTACCCATTTTACCCACCAACCCAGCAAACACAAAGACGGAGGGCCTCCGGAGGCCTCCGTATGTCTTACCAGCGGCCCGACGGAAGTGTGCGACGTAGAGCCACTGGAATTTGCTCAGAGGCTCACCGGGGGGCCGCTCCCAGCAGCCCGCCGCATGGCATATGACCATTTGCCGCTGTTATTTTAAACAGGTTGAGGAATATTTACGGTTACACTTCTAAGCATATTGCAGATACAGTAATTTTTTTAAAGGTGTTGCACAGACCATTAGCCGCTAAAGACTAATGGGCCCGTACCGAGTCATGCTGAAGGGCGAGCGACAACCTTCGTTGACTGAAGGGTACCATACAAGGGATATTTTTCGGAACGAAGAGCAGCGACGACGGTCGTCAAAGACACGGTGACCGTGTTTTGTGCCGACCTACGTCGCTGCTCTTCGTTCCGAAAAATATCCCTTTTATGGTACCTTTCCTGTCAACGAAGGTCGTTGCTCACCTTCACCATGACTCCGGTACGGGCCATGGACTGTTCAACACCCATAAAACATTACTAAATATGCAATATGCTCTAAGTACAAGCCAAAATATTTTTGTCGTTATCCAGTATTATGATAAAGAGAACCACAAATCATTTTGGACTTCGTTTATTTTTTATTAACACAAAAAAATTCCGCATTGGATTTACATGGTGGAACAGCCATGAAGAACGAGATGAATGAAGATTGAAGATTTGTAATAGAGATCCATTTCAACATTTAAATCATTTGCAGGCCATACAAAACATACAAAATTATGAACTATAAAATCAACCAGATATTTTTGGTCAACCTTTTCAAACTCTCGAATTAGCAGGATTTCCTTCCTATTTTACTTCCTGTACCTATCCATCCACCTTCATATACCACTCTGCTGTCATACCATCCTGTCTCTATAATATCATACGCCTTTCCTTTTAACATAAGGGCAGACTGATGCGCTAGGGTTGACTCCACTGTAAATAAATAAATAAATGAATAAATATATATATATATATATATATATATATATATATATATATATATATATATATATATATATATATATTATATATATAGTCACTGCAAAAAAAACTTAGGACAAGAAAGTCTTCAGATTTTTTGCCCTTCTCAATGATGTGTTAAAATTTCTCGGGTTTGTCGTATATCTGACATCTCACTGGGCTGGGGGTTAGTCCTCACAGTGCTCCACATCGCTCAGGCTGCACTAAGATATGTATGAAGGGGAGAGGGTTGCCATCTTTGCTCCTTGCGCCTAAATTTCCCCATCACCCCACCTTCCTCTACCCCCTCCCCCAGGTCTACTGATGCATTTTGCCTGACAAATCAATCCATTGTTAAGAAGACACATATAGTCACTTTGTACAGTGGTGGCAAGTCCATGAGCCAGATAGCATGGGAGACGGGAACCTCCAAAAATGCTGTCTCAATCTGGTGCATGCAGGCTCTAAATGATGAGTTGGTAGCTAGTTTGATGGAAAAAGAGTTAGAACGACCTCAGAAAATGTCAAAGACTTGCTTGCTTGGTCTTCTTTGTGTTCCATGTTGCTTGGTCTTCTTTGACGTTTTCTGGGGTCGTTCTAACTCTTTTTCCACCAGACTAGTGGTGAGAGATGAGATGGTGTGAGACATGAATTAAGAGAAGGGGAAAAAAAAAGTTCCTTTCGCAGGTTTATCCCTCCTCCTTCTCCTCTTCATGTCTCACACCATCTCACCACCACCACCACAGCTGTCACTATAACATCCTCTTCCTCTTTCCCCCCACCACACACCCCTCCCTCCCACTGCATCCACACAGCCCTAACTCCCTCTACACTGCATCAAACACGGGAACAAGGAAGCTACAGAACGTGTCTCTAGCTTCCTTGCATGGGAATGAAGCGTAAAGTATACATACACCCAGTTCCTGATGTGAACAAGTTTTTTTTGTCGGGCCTGCTCTTTATTTTCTATCGGTGTCTGCCTGAAAATCCGTGAAAATGTACTAGTTTTGACAGCATATTTGTATGTCTTTAAAACATTTCTGTCGATTTGTATCTGTATTTATGAACATGTCCTTGTATTATTTCATTCTTTATCTTTTGGTTTCATGTCTGGCTCAATATAAACAGGTATGAGACATTTTAATTCAGGTCAGTTAGGCATCAAGTGAGTGGGCCAGCAGACTGGTTAACTCCTGCCGCACGGCGGCACGTCGATCGCACGCGCACCACAGGACACCCTTGAGCGAGGTATATTCTTGTAGCGTCTTTGGCGACTTGCCCCGCGGGGTATGCCTCCAATGATTGATGCGATCAGGCTTAAGTGTTGTTCTCCTGAGCCAACACCAGCCTGAGGAGTGTTGCTCAGATGCTCCACGGCACTGTTGTGCCTCTTCTGCTCTATCTGGCATCTGCTCCCTTGCCGCCTCCTCCATTCGCCTGTCATGGTTTGTAGCTGAAGTCGGCGCATACACCGAAGCCGCCGCCTGCTGAAGATGTTCAGAATCAATTCTACAATATATAGTATGACTTCTACACTGATCATATTGAAAGCAGACGCACAACAAAATATTTTTTAAGTACATGTAATTGACATACGGTACTGTCAGTGTATATGGCAACAGCCACATGTCTGTGAATGAGGACAGATAATGGAGTATGTACTGTAGTACATATTTAGGGCAAATCTTTTTTAATCCAGACAAATTATTACTCCCACAAGGGTCAGGAACCAATAATGGCTTATGGTTAATGGTTAATATATGTGACCCCTCATATGTCAGTCAAAATGCATCCCAGTCCAAATTCATAATAAAGGTAAGCGAGATACAGCTGTGTAAACTTTTCTGGTATCTGTGATGTAACTAAATTCACCAAAATGCATTCAGTTTATCATTACATGTTAGTATAGGATTACATTAATTAACTGAGAAGTTTGTAGAACCATCTCTCTGTCAGTGAATAGGTGGCATTTCCTCAGAAGGTTAGAGTCACAAAGGAGAAATTTGTGCATAGGTTAGTAACACAGGTTCCAATGGAGTTGGCACCACACACTATAGGCACAGAAAGGAAAGGTAGGATTGGGCAAGCATTAGTGCTTACCCCCATACATCATAGAAGCAATATTATCACCTTGGTGGAAAGGTTGGGTTAGCATTAGTGAAAACAACTCTTCAACTTACTCTTCTGGAACTCTTATTCTCTTTCTCTCTCAATTTCCATCTTTTACACACTCTTCCAAACCTGAGAGAAAAAAGAAAACAATCCCGTATTACAGTTTCTCAAAGGTGAAGGCCATACTGTTGGGAGTAGGTTTACAAGTGCATCATGATGTGTACATTTCTTGAGTCACTTGTTCACTTAAAGCGCTCCACATTACATATGAAGCATTCAATAAAAAAGTTACTTAGAAAGTGAGTTGGGACATGGTGCAGGAAGTCCACAATGTAGACAGGTGTGCTGCAGTGGCTAAAGGGGGAAGAAAGGAAGACATGCTTATCAATGATCCCAGCAATGACAGAAACAAGCTCCGAAGGGATTCCTGGAAGGAAATGTACAAGAAAATGTACATTAACATGTAGAGGCATTGTTGGCGTTATAGGTAGGTTAGGTTAGGTTAGGTTAGGTTAGTGATATCTTGATGAAGTGTGGTGGTTACAGGGAGTTTCGTACACAAGTTGTTTCTTACCCAGGTTTTGTTAGTTGCTTCGTACACAAATTTTTAGATTTTTCGTACATACCCGGTATCGTTTTGTCTAGTAGTCAAGTTCAAGCTGAGTGTACGAAAGACTATGGGTTTCATATAGACTACCAACAACTTTTTGGTGTACGAAACAAATGTGTACGAACTGACTGCACCCAGTGTGATCAGCAGTGTGATTTGATTAAGTTTGGTTATTTAGGTCGTATACAATTAATAATATGCCGTATGTTGCCAGTTTGCCACGGCCTAAATCACTTACGGCCGAAACGTACAGCAGAGATAAATCACAGCCAGGTTACAGTTGGCTGGCTACCCGCTGGCTAGCCGCGGCACTATGATGCTGTTGTTGTTGTTTTAAGGATGCGAGGATCCTTTGGGGAACACTATGAGCCCTGTGATGTCCTATGATGCTATCACAGGCAGGGTAGTTGATATTTTATCAGGGAACCGCGGCGCTATTCAAACAAAACTTGTTTACAAACAACTGACAACTATGATACGCAATACTATGTCCTCTACACACTTTTCTATATTTGGCACTCTTCCTTAAACTATACTTACTTATTATGAATCATTAAGAGAGGAAAAATTATTACTCACCGTATAATCCGATATCTTGCTCTGCACACTGCACAGCATATGATAATGATGATGGATATTGATATACTCTTCTCAGTATATCTTCTCTGTAGTATGTTTAACCGAACCAAATCACATTTGCGCCAAATATTTATTATATCTTTATCAGTTTTCAACTCATTACCTTTGAGCTGAAAGTTATTAGCCGTACGTAATACCAAGTAAATGTGGTACTTGGTAAAATGTCGGAAGAAAAATGCCAAGCGTCGCAATATGAATAAATGCTTTCAAAAGAACCGTCATTTTAAGACTTATAATATATTATCATGATCATTAGTGTATTGGTACATAATCAGTGTTGTATTCCAAATATTTCACAAAGAGTAAATCTTTGATAAACAGAAGTAAGGATAGTCCGTATATAAGATACAGTGAGTAACACATTTGTCAGTCTTTTTGACGAAGGCTTTGACTAACTTACGTTTTGTGTGAATGTTTACACATAAAAGGAATACATTTTTCAAATTCTGTACATTGATTTACAGATAATAAATTTTCCTCTCTGAAATACACCAGCGGCACTACGAAGGCCTCGGGGCAAAGTTGCCGCTGGTGGCCGCCGTTCGCCGCTCTAATGCCTACGTAGGCCCGCCGGTGGTGGTTAGCTGGGAATGGATGCGGGTAGAGAAAGTTCAAGGGTTTTGCTGAGTCACTACGCGCGTCGCCTCGGACCCAAGTTTTCGTGCGCAAATGGAACGCCTGAATTCTTGGGTTCCGTGAACTGGTTCTTGAAATGTCGCAAATGGAAGAGGCCTTAAGCCCCGTCCACACTACCACTCACCACCGTCGGTGCTTGCCGTCGGTGCTTGCCGACGGGAAGCGCCGTTGCCAGGGTTGTGTCCACACGAACGGTTTTGTTCGGCGGTCAGCGCGCTTCCTGATTTCAAAGTGAGAGTCATGTTTTCTGCATATCGTGTACTCTCACTCGAAATTATGAAATAACCACAGGAGGTTTAGAAAAACTGACCCAACTATCATCTTCATGACACATTTCTGCATATCATAAGCAAGAAAAATATACGAAAACCTTTTTGTGTATTCTAAAAAATATAGCAAAAAGAAATAGTGTATAAACATTTTTCTCACTTTTTTGTCTTCAACTCGCTGCAATTTCCCGACCATTTCTCCCATTTAATTTTTGATCACATACTCGTAATCAGCTGACTTTCTTGGTTTTGATGGTATACGGTACATAGCAATAAAAAAATATATAGATAGTGAAAACTGCCGATAACTTGAAGCATGTGTTTGGCGCTGACCCGTGAGTGACGGGCATGCCCGCCCAATATTAAACCTGCTGAATGTTGGCGGGCAGCGCCGACGGTTAAATTTTGCTCGTCGGCATCGTGTCCACACTGCCACTTTTGAGTGACGAACACTGTTCGACGGCAAGCGCCGACGGTGGTGAATGGTAGTGTGGACGGGGCTTTAACCAAACAAGTAATCGTCCAGACCCTTTTTTTCTTTGCATAAATATGTTGAATGTTCATTCAAAACACCTAATCCACAAAAAAATAATTCATTTCCACGCCTTATTTCCGTAAAAACACGACTTTTGTAAAAAGCGCGGGAAAAAAGTTTCATCCTTCCAACAGGCCCGCAAATATTATTGATGACGTCATTGAGGAGTCACCGAGAGAGAGAGAGAGAGGGA
>JACEEZ010022106.1:0-56721 GCA_016584305.1 Chionoecetes opilio
CTACACTTTTTAGGGCTTAGGAGCACCTAGACGCTACCACTAGCAACACGCTTAGTAGAAATTATCGCAGGTCGTTTCACTCGAATAATGGACGATATAACAGAAGCACTGAAATCCCAATGCTTTATCTTACCGCGCAAAACGTAAACAAAACCATACGGGGGGAAGCTGAGCTGTGCTGCTTGTTCGTTGGTTCTTTTACAGGGTAGTATATTTCATAATATATTTATTTGTGGTTGTTGTACATTTTCTTCTTTTTATCATTTTTTGCCTATTTATTGTCGTATTTTGTGTGCGTAACTTCGAATTTTTTATATGTTAATCGATTTGGTTATACAAAAGTTTTGTGCGTAACTCTGAAATGCGTTAATCGAACCTGCGTTATACGAGGGATGAGTGTAGTCTGGCCTTTTTTATCGGCACTCCCTGGTGTGAACTTGAGTTTGATGTTTGAAGATTTCGTAGTTTATCGCCGCAGCTGAGATGGATATCCACTGTACCACGACAGCCCTCTAATACTAACCATAGGAGAGCTGTCTGATACCATGCTTGTAGGTTGGCCGAAGCCAGCACCCGGGGGAGGCGGGTACAAACCCCCGTGCTAACACCGGTACCCATTCACTGCTGGTGGACAGGGCTCGGGTTTTAAGGAAACAGCCCAACTGTTTCATTATCATTATCATTCAAGCCAACAAAATCCATTTTCTTTATACGTAAGCCTATTTTCGGGGGCGGGAGGGGTAACTAAATGTCATGATCGCAGATGTACGATACTCGCGGGTGTCTCTGTTCCCCTAACCCCGCGAGCATGAAGGGTTATTTGTATATGATATATGGATTTACCAAGGTTGTACCGCTAATTATCAATCTGAAAATATGATAATTCTGGTGGCCACGACTTGAAAAACATGTCTTGTTTTGTTTTTTTTTTTTTTTTTTTTTTTGAGGGGGTTCTGGAACCGAACCATATTTTACCATTGGGTTATGTGTTTCGGTATACGAGATTTCGCTTAACGCGTATGTCAGATGGAACCTAACTGCTCGGATTCTTCGGGACCTCCTGTATATGATATACCTGTTATCTTCGATAAATGTTTGTTCTATAATATTATCAATAAAAAACAGTACAAAATGCAATAAAAAAATGCCATATGAGAGAGTGAGAAATATGCTATGAACTTAATCTTCACTCGAACTCATCGCCATTTAATATTTTGCGAGCAAACAAATTTAGATGCTAGCGATAGAAAGAAGCGGATTTTGTTAGCATTTCATTCGCTATATTTCGTTCGATAAATTAATCCTAACCATGCAAAATAGCGTTAACTAAAAAAATAACATATCTATCGGGATAAATTACCCGACGGATGATGTTATTTATTTAGGTTAACGCTAATTTATGCATGGTTTTAATTAATTTATCAGAAAAGAAAATATCGAATGACAAGCCAATTAAATTCCGATTCTATTGATATGTTGCATGTAAAAAGTCTTCACGTAAAATATCAAAATTGCGATGAGTTTAAGTGAATATAAGTTCATGCATATTTCTTCAGAGTCTCATAATGGGAATTTCTTTAGTGTATTTACCAGTTTTTTATTTGATAATATTATTAGATAAAAACATTCACGAAGATAACAGTGTATCATTATACTGATTATGCCATAGTCTACTGTATCATGAACACTTTTACTTGCCGATACGATTGATGATTATTTTTTAGTTAACGGTAATTTAGCATGGTGGTATTTCATTTAATCAGAAAACTAAATATATCAATGGAAAGCTAATGCAAAAGCGCTTCTTTTATCACTGGGAATCTAAAATGTTTTACTCGCAAAAATATAAATGGCTAAGAGTTTAAGTATATATTGAGGCGTGCATATTTCTTCACTCTCGCATAATGGCATTTCTTTAGTGTATTTTACTGTTTTTTATTTGATAATATTATAGAAACAAACAGTTACGAAGATAAAAACGGTATATCATATATACTGATAAAACCTTAGGAAGGGAAATAGGGGTGATGTTAAAAAAGGGCAGGTAATCGCAAAAACTGCCTACACTGGTCATGGGCGGGTTGGCGTCGGGGCACGAGTAGCAAGTCCAAGGGCCACGAGTAGCATAGAGTAGTCTTGGGCTGTTGGGTGTCTGAAAACAAAGGAAACAAGTTGTTTTAAATGTAGGAAATTCATTAATATGTTATACTCAAATTAAAGAAAATTACGTGATATTATATAATATTTAATATCTAAAGACACAGTATACTTGTACTACAAAAACCACATTTAAAACATTAAAATGATAAATATGTTACTCCCAGTTAATAATAACCATTCTGTTTCACTTAAAGTGTTCATAAACATACATGCATTCAAAAGAATAATTTCATGATGTAATGCTTAGTGATGGGTTCGGACAATGAGAACCATCCCCCTCATCAAATTTCCGAATTCATCCCACCACTATAAAAACATATAGATGGCTACATCCGGACTTCCCATAAACGAGAGCGGGTTAAGCTTCGTTATTACCGGTTAATATCTTCATAGGCATCACCGTTCACCATATAATAATACACAAATTCTGATACTTGTCATTCATGAGGTATAGCTTACGACACACATGCAAAAATACTAACATAGAAGGTGCAAAAAAACATAAAATTAAAACTTACCGGCATCAAAAAGTATGGCCGCTGGCGGCTTGTTGTCCGTGTGGTCCTGGTAAAACAAAGTCTGGCATTTTCCGGGCAGATTCGCAACGCTAGGTCCCAACCTTTTCAGGAAAATGCAATGTCGGACCATCAAATACCGTCCGAATCATCAACCGCTCTCCCATACTGAGTGTGTTAATAATTTTATTTCGAAAAAGTGATATTACGTAATCCTTACAACTATGAGCTTAGATTCCTGAAAAAAAAACTCAATGATAGATGAATCTATGGTTGGTGAAGATAACTTTTTATGTGGGAATAGGATAATAGGAACCTCGTTTTAAGCTTACCAGGGTTTCCATGAAAAACATGCAGTTCCTGCCATTCTTGCAGAATACCCTATGGGTTAATAGAAAACACTAGGAAACAAGGTACTGATTACTGCGCAAAAGGAAGTAGAAAAATTGTCTCCAGAGCATGGTCAAAGGTAGGAAGGAATGAATGAAATGGCGGAAGAATATTAATATTCTCTTGGGTATTCTACATAATCTATAAAAATATAAGCGGAAAGTGTGTGTGGGTGTGCTGTCTGTCTGTCCGCTCTGGTGCTGCACCCTGTGGCGGAATCCCTCATATGGCACAGTTTTGGAATTGGGTCGACCAGGGGAGGTTTTAAGCCCACTTATAAGATGATCCGATCACTTTTTTTCTTCTTTCTTTTTTAGCAGCCCTATTAGGCGAGAATTGTGAAAAAAAGTGGGTTGTGAGAATTGAGGAAACCTGCATGTAGGGTGATGGGTAATGTGGTGAGTGAATGGGTGGGGTGATGGGTAATGGGTGTGGGGTGACGGGTGAGGAATGGTTTGGGGGTGATGGGTGAGGGAATAGGTGGGGGGTGATGGGTAATGGGGAGTGAATGCGCTGTGTGGTGATGGTTAATGGGTGAGTGAATGGGTGGGGGGTGAATGGTTAATGGGTGAGTGAATGGGTGGGGGTGATGTGAATGGGCTTTGGCGTTTAATATACATTTCTACATCCATGCATTTCATGAAAGTTAGGATTGGGCTGGCTATCTGGAGCGTCTGTGTTTTGGTGGGACGAAAGCACCCACAAAGCAGGTGGCTAGGGGACGAAGGGCCCACCAATAGCCCTCCGCAGGAGCTAGCCAAAAAGTCCGCCCGGAGGGGCGGCCTTTGCGGCTAGTTATAATAATATAAGCGACAAAGGGTGTCTGGTGCTGATGTAGTGTGTGTGAGCTTGTGTCGCTCCAGGTGCCGACCCCTGTGGCGGAAATCCCCTCATATGGCACGGTTTTTTTGGAACCGGCTCAAGCATAGGGAAGGTTTTAAGCCATTTATGAGATGATCGATCATTTTTTTTTTACTCTTTTTTTAGCACCCTATTAGCGAGAATGTGAAAAAAAGTGGGTGCGAGAATTGAGGAACCTTGATGTCGGTGATGGGTAATGGGTGATGTGAATGGGTGGGGTGAGGGGTACTGGGTGTGGGGGGATGGGTGAGTGAATGGGTGGGGGGGGATGGGTGAATGGGTGAGGGAATAGATTGGGGGGGAGATGGGTAATGGGTGAGTGAATGGGTGTGTGGTGATGGATAATGGGTGAATGAATGGGTGGGGGGTGGGGGGCATGGGTGATGAATGGGTGGGGGGTTTGATGGGTTAATGGGTGAGTGAATGGGTTGGGGGTGATGTGAATAGGTTGGCGTTAATAACATACATTTCTACATCCATGATTTCAGAAAGCTAGAAGGGGCTATCTGGAGAGTCTGTGTTGTTGGGCCTCGAGGCCCACAAATAGCCCTCGCAGGAGCTAGCCAAAAAGTCCACCCGGAGGGCGGCTTTGCAGCTAGTATTACAATAAAAAGGATGACTAAATGAGGTAGATATGCAAATGAACAATGAATAGAAACTGACTTTACTAGGTACTAAATCTGGTAACAGTACTCCATCGCAAGGTTATCCACATGCAGTGGTTTCCTCTCACACGTATCTCTATTTATAACAAAAAAATTGGTTTTAAACTACAGGGAGGTCCCGTTATACGAGCATTCGATATACGAGAATCGATGATAAAACGATGTGTAAATAGGGCTATTTTAATATACGAGATCGGAAAAATTCCAATACTACGACATTCAAACTGGGGTGAGTAAAATTACCAAGTTATTTACTAACAGAAATACAGTTATTTACTAAAATTTATAAAAGCATTACTGACTATATGATTTTACCTTAAGTAAATCAGATAATCAATCTGAAATATGATAATTCTGGGGCTAGGGTACGACAATGTGCCTGCCAAAAATGCCCATCTCTGGACGATGTACATTGATTTCAGATGCGCAAAGGACGAGTTTGTGGGCAGTGGAAGAGGTCTGCGCACCCCTCCTTGTCCCTTACTACTACACTCTCGAGTCTATCTCCGTATTCACGGCGGCAGCCACAGAGGACTTTCCGTCTTCCCCAAAGGCTCCCTTCACCATTCGAATAACGAACCAACGTAGCGCCAACAATTGAGTAATTGACGCTATCGTGAAATTTAACCAACAAAACGCAGACACCATAGCCTCACAACAATGTCACGCTTGCCTGTAGTATGTGTCATGACGGTCGTAAGATGGTCACGATGGAGTCATGACAGCTGTAAGACTATGTCACGAATGGGAAAATAAATGGTCATTTTGTCGTCACGATAGAGCTACGATAACCACGACAGTGCCAGGACGGTCCATGAACGTACCACGATAGCGTCAAGAGCTAGCCCCACACCGTGGGTGGGGGTTCGCCATGGTGATGGAGAAGGAAGGGGGGGGAATATAGAGATGAAAGTGGGAGAAAACAGGGTTGTGTGGTGATGGGGAAATTGGGGGGAAAAAGGGGAGGTGGGTTGTAATAAAGAAGGGGGGTTGGTGTTGGTGGGAAACGGGGGGGCGGGGGGGGTGGAGGAGGCGTGGTGTTGGGGGGGTGTTACACGGTGATGGGAGTACGTGGGTAGGGAGCCACGGGGGACTATCTTTGGGAGTGTACATCACGGGTTTAGGGAGAGGGGGAAGGTAGTCCGAGGGGGGAGTTTCACCATGGGTGGTTGGGGAGTAGGGGGAAGGTAGTCGGGGGGGGTAGTGTTATCACGTCGGTGGTGGGGAGTAGGGGGGGAGTGGAGTCGGGGGGGGGGTGAGATGAATGCGGCAAGGGGGGGGAAGACGGAAAGGGGGTGCAAAAAGGGGGGGGAAGGCAGGGATGAAGAAGCGCGTAACGATTTCTTATCGTCACGATTAACATACGACGATCATGATAGTGTTCACGAAGTGCTACATAGAAACGATAGCGTCACGATAGCCTTACGATACTGCTGCGTTGGGTACGAAAATCGGGGAGCTCCTGATTTTTAATGCACGCACTACACTTTTCGTGGGCTCGGCCGAATGGCGTCACGAGCGTCAGATCGGTCACGATGGACCCATAACCAGGACCATGATGGCGCTGCGCACTGCATAAAAAACTGTTGACGCTTCTCATGTTAGATTATTGGAATTGTGTGAAGGGGGGCTCAAGTGATAAAGGGGCGGAGGAAGAACTCTAAACCCAGTCCATCCCTGCAAACGCAGTACCCCTTTTCTATCGAGCCTCAGAGAGAGAAAACAGGGGACTCTCAGCTGGCTACTGCACGCTTCCTGTCTACCCACACAACATTACACTTGTGAGTGTTATGCATGTTTTATGTGTAATTAACAAGTGCAGTTATGTTATTTTTGTGTGCTATTTTCTCTCAGAATGCTTTTTCTACAGAATACGGTAGTACAGTGTTTTTTTTTTTTTTTTTTTTTTTTTTTTTTGAGGTTCTTTTTTTTTTTGTTTTTTTTTTTTTGGGTAATATAGACGCTGTGTGTTTGTTTGTGTTTGCTAAGTTTATTTTAGCTTGAAAAAACGTACTTTTTTGTTTTTTTTTTAATGATGGGGTCTGGAACCAAACCTATATTTACCATTAGTATGTGTTTCGTTATACGAGATTTCGCTTTATCTTTTCGAGTATAGCCAGGTGGAAATAACTGCTCGTATCTTTGGACCGCCCTGTACTCCTACATTCACCAACATGTTCTTGTTGAAACCCTTGCAATACACCTTTTTTTAAGTAAGATTTCTCTAGTATATCAAAAAAATATTAATTTATCAAACATTAAACAAGCTCACAGAAATTTTTTAGGATGTATGAAGGATTTCCTAGACACAGGAGTGTATGCCAAGGTGTGCTAAGGAGATCGTAAAACTTATGTTTCATGGTGAGCACAAGAGAACAAGACCAGTGGCATTTGCGTGTGATGTGACATTACTCCCTGGAGTACCGGATCATCTAACAGAATGTTGGATGAGCCAAGCCCATCCATCGTTATTGTACCAGTCCGTTGGAGCTCTCTTTAGGTAAGGAACCAGTACAACCTTTGCCCCAATTCTACTCTAATCTTAATAACTATATGATAAATATCCTTAGCATTGACAAATAGTGTTGTCATGCTGATAAGACTCTTATATAATAGATTATACTAATTAAAGTAGACATTATATGTTGACATATTGTGTTCAATGCACATTTGCACTTAGAGGATTATTTTATTATAATACCGATTTTACGGCTTCTAAGATGCAATTTTTACTCCCAAAAAAAATACCTGAAAAATCTCATGCGTACTGCAAGGACGACATGTTGTATGAGGTTAGCTTAGGTAGCTATTCAATTCAGTCTCTTATATGATCGAACACAGTACAGACTGTTAAGAGTATTTAGAATACCATAAGACATTTTCAATCAACTACCAATCGTCCTCACCCTGTGATGTTTACACGGTACTGGCGGGAGCTTTCTGCCCGGCAGATTGGGCCGCCACCAGCCAGTACGTGTATAAGGAACTTTGTTTGTTACATTAGATGATAAATTTGTGTACTTATGTACATGCAGCACCCAAAATAACTACACACATAAGGAAAATTCAAAACAATACGTGGTGAGCACAGGAGACAGGGAACGAGTAGGCGCATGGGAGGGCATGAGCGGTGTTACACTCAGGACGGACAAGCCAGGGCACTCAGCTGATCGGCACACCAGGCAGGCACACAGCTGCCCACCGCCGCAGAAGTTTTTTCACTTTCCCGCCGTCCGACCTGCGTGTACATTTCAACCAGCCAAAACATGACAATTTACTTATACGATCGCATACAAGCTAGAAATAAAAATGGCATGATGAGCAGTCTGAATGAAGATAATGAAAGTGAGTTGTGTTCTTGTGTGAAAATTGACTGTTACATCCAAACCTCGGCTATCGCGCCTTATTGTTGCCGCTATCGGCGGCGTAGCCGAAAATCGCGATAGCCGAAACAATAGAACTAATGGTAATAATTCTAATTGGTGCCAGGATCCACCAAGATGCCACATCTTTAACACACTTTTTTTCAGTTTTTTTGGGTATTTGCAACCCGTCACATTAAGTATGAAGGTTAGATGTGCTCTTTTAGTATTAGTACATGTTGATGTGTTAAGAACATTGACATTTCAATCGTCAGAAATGCTTCATTAGGTAAGTTAAAAAAATCCTGAAAAAATAGGTAATTCCCGTAGACTTTGTGGGATTTGTATTTTGATGTACTTGGGCCTATTCATCCCTAGAGTGTTCACCGGATATATTTTATGCCTATCCACATAATCTACATAATGAGCGTAACTAAATAAAAATACAAAAAACATCATGAAATCGGGTAATTTTCCCCACTTGATGAGTTATTTATTTTAGTTAACGCTAATTTATACATGGTTTCTAATTCATTTATAAGAAAACAAAATATATAAATGGGAAAGCTAATGAAAATTCCGTTCTATTGATATTGTCCATGTAAAATGTTTTCAAAGCAAAATATTAAATGGGTGGCAGTTGGGAATATCAAGTTCATGCATATTCTTGAGAGTATCATAATGGCTTTCTTTAGTGTGTTTTACGGTTTTATTTGATAATATTATAGACCAAGCATTTCGAAGATAAACCGTATATCTGTTTTATACTGATAAAACACATCTTTGTTAGGGGAAAAATTACCATAAGGGCTGGTCAAACACGGGCGGCAAGTGGAGTTGTTGGTCCTCCAGCTCGGCCTCCGACGGGCGGGCATGTGGCTTGAAGCCGGGTCTTGTCGCAAGCCACAACAAGAAGCTGTGACGTCACGTGCAGACACCTATATGTATTCATAAACATGTCTATCGCACTAGGTTAACAGCTGCAGCCACAGTCGTGGCCAGACCTAGCGAGGGCTTGGAGATTAGTTTGTTATGACGTCCGGGCTGCATACACAAATTTTGTCACTGAACCTTAACAAGCTGTTCAGGCCAAGAAAAATTTGAATAAACTAATATTTGACGTAAGCACTAAATGGTATTCACAAAACTGTAAGTTTTACAGTACTGATAAAGCCTTAAATGTGCCGGAGAGCACCATTGCCAGCTTCACACCACTGGGTTACGGCAGTGGATGCCGATCCTCCCATTGACGATATCGCACCTCTCTTGACGAAGTCAGAGAGGCTGTAGCAAAGTTGAAGTGGAAGGCAGCTGGGTCTGTAGTATCAGTGCGGAGTCTCCTCAAAGTGGGGGGTGAGGCATGATCCGCGGGTGTGCATGAGTCCTGACGCCGGTGGCATCAGGTAACATTCCTCCTGACTGGAAAAAGAGCGGGCTGTCGTCCCTATCTGGAAAGGGAAAGGGGACCGTCAGGACTGCAAACAATTACCGCGGTATGACAATGCCTCAGACGTACCAGGCAAGGGCTTTGACCATCTATTGCTGACACGAATTCGCAGTCATCTGGTGAAGCATTCCAGAGTACCTCAGCAGTCTGGGTCACGCCTGGTAAAGTCAACAAGGACGTATCCTAGGCCTTCGTGTCCTGGTGGAACGACGGACGTGAGTTCGAAGGGGATGCTTGCAGCTATGTTGATCCAAGAAGGCGTTGACTCAGGCATCGTGAGTCACTCTGGGACTTCTGCGACTTCGAGGAGATTCCTGCACGGACTATGTTGATAACTGGTCCTGTATCTGGGACTGAGAGTGCTGTGAAGTGTGGGGCAGGGTATCAGCGTCTTTACTGTGAATTACAGGAAGTGAGGCAAGGGTGCGTCCTTGCCCCATCACTTTAAACGCTTGTATGGGACTGGGTATTGGACAAGGTTGTAGATCAAAGTGATTGTGGAGCTCCGTTCGGCAACACCAAGATCACTTGATCTTGTTTTGCCGATGACTGCAGTAATCTTTGCTGAGTCGCTGGGAGGTCCTGGTGATGGCTCTCGAGGGCTGCAGAGGAGGCAAAGCCTTGGGGGACTGAGGTCTCCTGGCTCAAGACCAAGGTCCAGGTATTTGGAGACTACTAGATGAAGACAGTTACAGTCGTCATGCATGTGGCCGAGGACATTGAGATCTGGAAAGTTTACATACATGGTAGCCAGTCCACTCAATGACGGCGGGTCACGTCAAAGAAGTCTTACGACGGATTGGCATAGCCCACTGTTAGGACTCGCTCAGCGGGAGTATTTGGCGTTGTCGGTACCTGTTGCAGGAGAACAAAGATCCGGTTCTTCAAGCGCTTGTGCATCCCTGTCTTCTATATGGCTGTGAGACATGGACACTAAATAGGTGACTTGAAGAGACGAATCAAATCGCCTTTGGTAAGAAGTGTCTTAGCAGAATCATGGGGTACGCTGGGATGACTACAGGTCAAATCAGCGATTGCACGTGAAAGACTGAATCGAGGCCTATTACCTGCATATTCCGTCAGCGCCAACTTCGGTATATGGCATGGGCACGCTACCCTGAAACATCTATCCCATCGGGTGTATCGAAGAGGACAATCCGGCGTGGAGGAGACCAAGGGGGCGCCCACAGGCTCGTCGGCTGGGGCAAGTTGATGTTGTCTTCGTCGAGAGCGCTTGGTATGGGAAAAGGAGCCTGCCATGGAAACTCGCGCTGGGACCCCCGGAGTGGCGTCGTGGGTGGGCGAGGCGACGGAGCCCCCTGCGTTATGCCCCCAATGATTGATTGATTATATATATATAGTATATATATATATATCATAATATATATATATATTATCTATATATAATATATAATATAATATATATATATATATATATTATATATAATTATATATATATATATATATATATATATATATATATTATATAATAATAATAATAAATATATATTATTACTCAGACGCAAAGCCACCCTCCAGGGCGGACTTTTTGGCTAGCTCTGCGGAGGGTATTGGTGGGCCTTCAAGCCCACCATCTCGTGTTTGGTGGGCAAAGGCCACCAAACACCAGACTTTCCAAATAGCCCCTTCTAACTTTCCTGAAATAATGGACTGTAGAAATGTATGTATTACCGCCAAACCCATTTCACATCACCCCCAACCCATTCACATCACCCCCACCCATTCACATCACCCCCAACCCATTACACACCCCAACCCATTCACCACCCATTACCATCACCCCACCCATTCACTCAACATTACCCACACCCCCCATCCATTCACTCACCCATTACCCATCACCCACACACCCATCACTCACCCATTACCCCTCACCCCCCACCTATTCCCTCACCCATCACCCATCACCCCACCCATTCCTCCCCCATACCAATCACCTCCACCATTACTCACCCATTACCCAATCAACCACACACCCATTCACTCAACCCATTTACCCACGCCCCCACATATTCCCTCACCCATCACCATCACCCCCCACCATCACTCACCCATCACCCCACACCAATCATCCCATCACCCACCCATTTCACTCACCATTAACCATCACCCTACATCAAGGTTTCATCAATTCTCGCAAACCCACTTGTTTTTCTCACAATCTCGCTAATAGGCTACTAAAAAAAAAAAGAAGAAAGTGACGGGCATTCATAAGTGTGCTTAAAACCTTCCCCTGGTCAAGCCGGTTCCAAAACTGTGCATTATGAGGGGATTTCCGCCACGGGGAGCAGGAACCTATACCACACACACACCACACACACACACACACACACACACACACACACACACACTTTCGCTATATTTATTATATATATATATATATATATATATATATATATATATATATATATATATATATATATAGATAGATATATATATAATATATATATATAAATATATAACATGATATATCTTTATATATATATATAAGATATACTATATATATTAATATATATATATATATATATATAATAATATATATATATATATATATATAATATATATATAGTATATATATATATAATAATATATATATACTAGAATATATAAGATATATATATATATATATAATATATATATATATATATATATATATATTATAGATTATATATATATATATAAATATCATATTATATATATATATTATTATATATATATATATATATATATATATATATATAATAATATAAGCGACAGTGGTGTGTTGTGTGTGTGTGGTGTGTGTGTGTGTGTGTGTGTAGTGTGTGGTATAGTTCCGCTCCCCGTGGCGGAATCCCTCATATGGAACAGTTGGGAACCGGCTTGACCAGGGGAAGTTTTAAGCACACTTATGAGGTTTTTTTTGATTTTTTTTTATTTTTTTTCAGATGATTCCGATCAACTTTTCTTCTTTTTTTTTTTTAGTAGCCTATTAGCGAGAATATGGTGAAAAAAAAAAGTGGTGGAGAATGAGGAAACCTTGATGTAGGGGAGGGTAATGGTGTGAGGGAATGGGGGGGTGATGGGTGATGGGTGTGGGGTGATGGTGACGTGAATGGTCGGTGGGGGGTGCATGGTGTGATGGGTGAGGGAATAGGTGGGGGGTGATGGGTAATGGGCTGACGTGAATGGGTGTGTGTTGTGGGTAATGGTTGTGAGTAAATGGGTGGAGGGTGATGGGTTAATGGGTGAGTGAATGGGTGGGGTGATGGAGGGGATGGGTGAGGGAAATAGGGTGGGGGGGTGATGGTTAATGGGTGATGTGAATGGGTACTGTGTGTGGTGATGGGTATAATGGCGTGACGTGAATGGAGGGGGGTGATGGGTAATGGGTGAGTGAATAGGGTGGGGGTGATGGGTAATGGGTGAGTGAATGGGTTGGGGGTGATGTGAATGGTTGGGGTGCTGTTGAATGGGATTGGGGGTGAATATGTGAATGGGTATGGGGTGATGTGAATGGAGTTGGCGGTTAATTACATACATTTCTACACATCCATGAATTTAGGAAAGTTAGAAGGGGCTATTTGGAAAAGTCTGTGTTTGGTGGGCCTTTGGCCCACCAAACACAGATGGTGGGATGAAGGCCCACAAAGCCCTCCGCAGGAGCTAGACAAAAATGTCGCCCGGAGGGTGGCTTGCGCTAGTATAATATAATTATTATTAGTATTATATAATATATATATATTATATATATATAAAAAATTTTTTTATAAATATATATAATATATATATATTATATATATATATATATAATATATAATATATATATATATATATTATATATATATAATATATATATCTTATATATATATATATACAATCAATCAATCACTTGGGGGCATAACGGCCGGGGGGCGCGTCGCCTCGCCCACCCTACGACGCCACTTCCCGGGGTCACCACGCCTGCGAGTTTCCATGCAGCTCCTTTCCCATATACCAAGCAGGCTCTCGACAAGAAACATCAACTGCCCCAGCCCCGAGCCTTGTGGCGCCCCCTTGGTCTCCTCCACGCCGGACAAAAAAAATTTGTCTCTTACAGATAAACCACGATGGGAAGGATCGGTTTTCAGGTAGCGTGCCAATGCCCATATAGCCGAAGTTTGGCGCTGACCGGGGGCATTGCAGGTAATAGGCCTCGATCAGTCTCACGGTGCAATCGTGATTTGATATGTATCATCCCAGTACGATACCCCTGATTATGCGAAAGACACTTATTACAAAGGCACTGATCGTCTCTTTTCAAGTCACTATTTAGTGTCCATGTCTCACAAACCATAGCGTAAGGAACAGGATCAACAAGCGACTTGAAGAACCGGATCTTGTTCTCCTGCCCAGGTACCGACAACGCCAAATACTCCCGCTGGCGAGTCCATAACACCTGTGGGCTTATTGCCAATCCGCCGTAAGCAATTCTGACGTGACCCCGCCGTCATTATGGAGACGCGCGATAACCAAGGTATGTAAAACTTTCCAAGAATCTCAATGTCTCGCCAACATGAATGAACAGACTGTACTGCTTCATCTAGTAAGTCTCCAAATACTGGGACCTTGGTCTTGAGCAGGGAGACCTCAAGTCCCAAAGGCTTTGCCTCCTCGGCAGCGCCTCGAGAGCATCACCAGGACCTCCAGCGACTCAGCCAAAGAATTACTGCATCATCCGGCAGAAAACAAGATCCAGTGATCTTGGTGTTGCCGACGGAGGCGCCACAATCACTTTGATCTACAACCTTGTCCAATACCCAGTCCATACAAGCGTTGAAAAGTGATGGGGCAAGGGACGCACCCTTGCCTCCACTCCTGTATTCACAGTAAAGAAGCTGGATACACCTGCCCCACACTCACAGCACTCTCAGTCCCAGAAACGACCAGTATCAAACCAAAGTCCTTGCAGGAATTCTCGAAGTCGCAGAAGAATCCAGAGTGACTCACGATGCACTGAGTCCAAACGCCTTCTTGAGATCAACCATAGGCTGCAAGCCATCCCCTGTTCGAAACTCACGTCCGGCGTTCACCAGGACACGAAACCTAGGATACGGTCCGTTGTTGGACTTACCCAGGCGTGAACGAGAAGACTGCTGAGGTCTCTGAGTTTCACCAGAGACTGCGAATTCGTGTAAGCAATAGACGGCAAGCACCTTGCCTGGTTACGCTGAGCAGTGTAATACCGCGGTAATTGTTGCAGTCCTGACGGTCCCCTTTCCCTTTCCAGATTAGGGACGACCAGCCCCTTTTCCAGTCAAGGAGGATGGTACCTGTTCACACGGCAGTCAGGACAGCATGCCAACCCGCGATCATGGCCTCACCCCCAGCTTGAGGAGCTCCGCACTGATTATTACAAACACCAGCGCCTTACCACCTTCAACTTTTCCTACAGCCTCTCTGACTTCCGTCAAGAGAGGGTTGCGATATCGTCAATGGGAGGATCGGCATCCACTGCACTGTAACCCAGTGGTGTGAAGCTGCAATGGATGCTCTTCCGGCCACATTTAAGGCTTTATCCAGTACTGCTAAAACTTACAGTTTTGTGAATAACCATTTAGTGCTTAACGGTCAAATATTAGTATTCAAAATTTTTGGCTGAACAGCTGTTAAGGGTTCAGTGACAAATTTTGTGTATGCAGCCCCTGACGTCATAACAAACTAATCTCCAAGCCACTCGCATAGGTATGGCAACGAATGGCTGCAGCCATGTTAAACCTAGGCGATAGACATGTTTATGAATACATAAGGTGTCTTGCACGTAGTCAAAGTCTTGTTGGGCTGCGACAGACCCGGCTTCAAGCCACATGCCGCCCGTCGGAGCGAGCTGGAGGACCCACCAAACTCCACTGCGCCGTGGTTTGCCAGCTTATGGTAAGTTTTCCCCCTAAAATATGTTGTTGTATCAGTATAAAAAGATATTTACTGTTATCTTCGGAAATGGCCTTGTTCTATAATATTATCAAATAAAACCGTAAAACACACTAAAGAAAGGCCATTATGAGGACTCTCAAGAAAATTATGCATGAAACTTGATATTCACCAACTCCAGCTCCCATTTAATTATTTGCTTGAAAAACATTATTTACATGGACATATCAAAGAAGCGGAATTTCATTAGTTTCCATTGAATATTTTGTTTTCTGATACAATGAATAGAAAAATGTATAAAGTAGCGTTAACTAAAATAAAATTAACCTCATCAATTGGGGAAATTACCCGATTTCATGATGTTATTTATTTAGTTAACGCCTCATTATTAGATTATGGGATGGGCAAAAATATATCCCCGGTGAACACTCTATGGGATGGAAAATAGGCCAAAAAATACTCAAAATACAAATCCCAAAAGTATACGGAGAATTACCTATTTTTCAGGGATTTTTTTTAACTTAACCTAAGGAAGATTTCTGCGATTTTGGAATGTCAATGTTCTTAACACATCAACATGTACTTATTAAAGACAAGAGCACATCTAACCTCATAACTTAATTACTGGTTGAAAATACCAAAAAACTCCAAAAAAAGTTGTAAAATATGTGGTCACTTGGGATCAGGCACCAATTAGAATTATTACCATAGTGTCTATTGTTCGGCTATCGCGATTCGGTATCGCGCGCCCGATAGCGGCAACAATAAAGGCCCGATTAAGCGACGGTTTGAGTGTACAGTCATTTTCACACAAGAACACACTCATCTATTCATTATCTTTCATTCAGCACTGCTCATCAGCATTTTATTTTCATAGCTGTATGCGATAGTATAAGTAAATTGTCCATGTTGGCTGGTTGAACATGTACAACGCAGTAGGAGACGGCGGAGTGAAAAACCCTTCTGCGGCGGTGGGCAGCGTGTGCCTGCCTGGTGTGCTCGATCAGAGGAGTCTGGCTTTGTCGTCCTGAGTGTAACACCTCTCATGCCCTCCCATGCCATACTACGTGCCGGTCTCTGTGCTCAAGAACGTATTTGTTTGAATTTTACTGATGTGTGTAGTATTGTGGTGGCCGCATGTACATAAGTACACAAATTTTCATAATAATGTAACAAAACAAAGTTTCCTTTAAAAAATACACGGAACATGGGCTGTTGGCGCCAATCTGCCGGGGCAGAAAGGCTCCCGCCAGTACCGTTGTAAAACATCCAGGGTGAGGACGAATGGTAGTTGATTTGAATGTATTATGGTATTCTAAATTACTCTTAAACAGGGTATGTACTGATGTTTACATCATATAGAGGACTGAATTGAATAGCTACCTAAGCTAACCTCATACAACATTCGTCTTGGAAGACGCAATGATGAGTATTTTTCAGGGTATTTTTTTTGGGAAAAAACGGCATCTTATAAGCCCGTAAAATACGGTATATATAAATAAAATAATCCTCTAAGTGCAAAATGTGCATTGAAACACAATATGTCAAAAACATATAATGGTACTTTATTAGTATAATCTATTATGAATAAGAGCATTATCAGCATGAACAACACTATTTGTCAATTGCTAAGGATATTTACATATAGTTATTTAAGATTAGAAGGAATTGAGGCAAAGGTTGTACTGGTTCCTTACCTAAAAAGAGACTTCCAAAGATCTGGTACTAACATGGATTGGGCTTGGCTCATCCAAAACATTCTGGTATATGATCCGGTACTCCAGGGATAATGGCACATTCACACCCAATGCCCATGGGTTCTTGTCCTTGTGCTCACCACTGAAACCATAAGTTACGATCTCCTTAGCACACCTGGCATACACTCCTGTGTCTAGGAAATCCTCATACATCCTAAAAAATTTCTTGAGCTTGTTAATGTTGATAAATTAATATTTTTTTTTTGTATTACGAAAGAAATCTTACTTAAAAAAGGTGTTTATTGCAAGGTTTCAACAGAAACATGTTGTGACTTAGGAGTACAGGAGGTCCCAAGATACGAGCAGTTAGGTCTCCACCTGGCATCCCGTAAGCGAAATCGCGTATAACGAAACACATAAACTAAGGTAAAAATATAGGTTTGGTTCCAGGACCCCATCAATTAAAAAAAAAAAAAAAGACGTTTTTCAATCTAAAATAAACTATATAGCAAACCACAACAAAACACACAGCGTCTATATACCCACACTGTACTACCTATTCTGTAGAAAAAGCATTCTGAAAGAGAAAATAGCACACAAAATAACATACCTGCACTTAATTACACATAAACCATGCATAACACTCACAAGTGGAAATGTTTGTGTGGGGAGACAGGAAGCTGGCAAGTAGCCAGCTGAGAGTCCCTGTTTTCTCTCTCTGAGGCTAGAGTGATGAAAAACCAGGGGTGACGCGTTTGCAGGATGACTGGGTTAAGAGTTCTTTCCTCCTCCCCTTGATCACTTGAGCCCCATTCACACATTACATAATCGAACCATGAAGCGTCAAACAATGCAAGTGCGCCAGCGCCATCATGGTCCGGTTATGGGTCCATCGTGGATCCGATCGTGACGCTCGTGACGCCTCGGCCGAGGCCACGAAAAATGTTAGTGCGTGCATTAAAAAATCAGGAAAGCTCCCCGATTTTCGTACCCAACGCCAGCCGTATCGTTAAGTCTTACGGGACGCTTATCGTTATCTAGGTAGCAGCTTCGTGACACCTTCGATGGATCTATCGTTATGTTAATCGTGAAGATAAGAAATCGTTTACGCGCCTTCTTCATCCCTGCCTTCCCCCCCTTTTTGCACCCCTTCCGTCTTCCCCCCCCTTTCATTCATCTCCACCCCCCCCCCCGACTTCCACTCCCCCTAATCCACCCACGTGATAACACTCACCCCCCCCGACTACCTTCCCCCTACTCCCACCAACAACATGGGTAGACATCCCCCTAGACTACCTTCCCCCTAGTCCCTAAACCACGTGGATGACACTCCCCCGTGACTCCCTACCCACTACTCCACAACACGTGGTAACACCCCCACAACACCACGCCTTCTCCACCCACCCCCCCCCTGTTTCCCCACCAAACACCAACACCCCCCTTTACTCTTATTACAACCACCTCCCCCGTTTCCCCCCATTCCCCAATCACCAACACAACCATGTTTCATCCCACTTTCATCTCTATAGTCCCCTTCTTCTCCATCACCATGGCAACCCCCACCCACGTGAGGGGCTAGCTCTTGACGCTATCGTTGGTACGTTCATGGCACGTCATGGCACTGGTCGTGATTATCGTTCGTAGCTCTATCGTTTTTTCGGACAAACTGACCATTTATTTTCATCGTAAATCGTCTTACAGCTGCAGACTCCATCGTGCCCATCTTACGACCGTCAGACACATAGTTACAGGCAGCTGACATTGTTGTGAGGCTATCGTGGTCTGCGTTTTTTGTGGTTAAAATTTCACGATAGGTCAATAATCAAATGGGTGGCGGCTATCGTGTCCTCGATTATCGAATGTGTGAAGGGAGCTTTGGGAAGAGGGAAAGATCCTCTGTGTGGCCGGTGATACAATAGACTCGAGAGGGGGGTTAGGGTAGGTAAGGGACAAGGGAGGGGTGCCGCAGACCTCTTCCACTGCCCACCAACTCGTCTTTGCGGCATCTGAATCATTGTACATCGTCCAGAGAATGGGAATTTTGCAGGCACATTTGTCGTAACCTAGCCACCAGAATTATCATATTTTCAGGGATTGATTATCTGATTTACCTTAGGTCAAAACAATCATATAGTCAGTAAATGTACTTTATAATGTGTAGTAATAACTTGTTAATTTACTAGTAAAACTTGGTAATTTTACTCACCCCAGTTTGAAGTCGTAGTATTGATTTCGATCTCGTATATTGAAAAATAGACCTAATTTACACATCTTGTATCATCGGATTCTCGTATATAGAATGCTCGTATAACGGAGACTCCCCTGTAGTATATAACACCAAGTTTTCTGTTTAAATAGAGATACTGTGAGAGAAACCACTGCATGGGTAACCTTGCAATGAGTACTGTACCAGAGGTAGTACCTAGTAAAGCAAGTCTTCTATTCATTGTTCATTGCAATATTCTACCTATTTAGTATGCATTTTTGTATACTGCTGCAAAGCCGCCCTCCGGTGGACTTTTTGGCTAGCTCCTGCGGAGGGCTATGGTGGCGAAGGGCCACCAAACACAGGAATTCCAGATAGCCCTTCTAGCTTTCCTGAAATCATGGATGTAGAAATGTATGTATTAAAACGCCAACTATAAAATCACCCCCACCATTCACTCAACCCATTACCCATCACCCCCACCAATTCACTCACCAGTACACCCCAGCCCACCCCATTAGTCACCCCATATCCATCACCACACAACCATCACACCATTACCCATCACCCCCCCATCTATTCCCCTCACCATCACCATCACCCCCACCATTCACTCACCCATCACCCACACCCAGTACCCATCACCCCACCCATTCACTCACCCATTACCATCACCCCCACATCAGGTTTCATCAATTTCTCGCAAACCCACTTTTTTTCACAATTCTCGCTAATAGGGGTGCTAAAAAAAGGAAGAAAAAAAATGATCGGATCATTCTCATAAATGGGCTAAAACCCGTCCCATGCTTGAGCGGTGCCAAAAACCGTGCCATATGAGGGGGATTCGCCACAGGCGGGCGGCACCTGGAGCGGACCATCCCCCCTCCCCACACACACACACACACACACAGACACAATTTCGTTTATATTATTATAAAACTAGCCGCAAAGCCGCCCTCCGGGCGGACTTTTTGGCTAGCTCTGCGAGGCTTATTGGTGGGCCTTCGGCTACCACCTGGCTTGGTGGGGCTCGGCCCCCACCAAACACCAGGACTCTCCAGATAGCCCCTTCTAACTTTCATGACATCATGATTGTAGAAATGTATATTAACGCCAACCCATCACATCACCCCCCACCCCATTCACCACCTAATAACCACATCACCCCCCACCCATCACTCACCATTAACCATTACCACACACGCCATTCATCACCCATTACCCATCACCCCCACCTATTCCTCAACCCATCCACAACCAACCCATTCACTCAGCCCATCACCCAACACCCATTTACCCATCACCCCACCCATGCACTCACCCATTACCCCATCACCCTACATCAAGGTTTCCTCAATTCTCACCAACCCACTTTTTTTTCACACTTTCTCGCACTAATAGGCTGCTAAAAAAAAGAAGAAAAAAAGTGACGGATCATCTTATAAGTGGGCTTAAAAAACCTTACCCTGGTCGACCCAATTCAAAAACTGTGCCATATGAGGGGATTCCGCCACAGGGCGCAGCACCAGAGCGGACAGGACAGACCACACACACACACACACTTTCGCTTAGTATTTTATGATTATGTAATGATACCAAGAGACTATTACATATTCTTCCGCCATTTACATTTCATTCCGTCCTACCTTGACCAATGCTCTGGAGGTTACAATTTTCTATTTCCTTTGCTCAGTACAGTTACAGGTTTCATAGTGTTTTCTACATTAGACCCTATATGGTATTCTGCAAGAAAATGCAGGAACTGCATGTTTTCAGGGAAACCCCTGGTAGCTTAAAACGAGGTTCCTATATCTATTCACCACATAAAAAAGTATCTTCACCAACCATAGGATTCATCTATCATTGAGTTTTTTTTCAGGAAATCTAAGGCCTCATAGTTGGAAAGGATACTGTAATATCAACTTTTTCGAAATAAAATATTAACACACCATCATAGGGAGAGGGTGATGATTCGGACGGTTGGATGGTCCGGACATGCAGTCCTGAAAAGTGATGGGACCTAGCGTGGAAGATCACTGCCGGTGAATGCCAGACTTTGGTTACCAGGACAAACAGGGGACAACAAAGCGCCTAGGCCATACTTTTGATGCAGTAAGTTTTATGTTTTTTTGCACCTTCTATGTTATATTTGAATGGTGCGTAGGCTATACTCCATGATATGACAAGTATCAGATGTGGTATATTATTATGGGAAACAGTGATGCCTAATGAAAGATCATTACCGTAAATACGAATGCTACCTCTAGTGTTTGGAAAGCGAGTGTAGCCATCTATATGTTTTATAGTGTGGGATGATTCGGGAAATTGATGAAGGGGGACTGGTTCTCATTGTCCGAACCATCACTAAGCAATTACATCATGAAATTATTCTTTTGATAGCATGTTGTTATGAACACGTAAGTGAAACAAGAAGGTTATTACGAAACATGGAGTACATATTTATCATTTTAAGTTTAAATTGTTTTGTAGAGTACAGTATACTAGTGTCTTTAATATTAAATATCTATTAATAATATCACTTTAATTTCTCTAATTTGAGTATTAAAATTAATGATCTACATTTAAAACAAACTTGTTTCCTTTGTTCAGACACCCACCAGCCAAAGACTACTCTATGTACTCCCCCGTGCCCCTTGGACTTGCTACTCGTGCCCCGCTGCCACCCGCCCAGACAGTGGACAGGCCAGTTTTTGCGATTCCTGCCATTTTTTAACATCACCATGTGTATTTTCCACTTCCTAAGTTTATCAGTATATATAGTGATATACGATTATCTTCGTAAACTGTTTGTTCTATAATATTATCAAATAAAAACAGTAAAATACAAAGATACAAGAAATGGCCATTATGAGAGAGTGAAGAAATATGCACGACCTCAATAGTATAACTTAAATCTTCGCCATTTAATATTTGCGAGGGGAAAAACATTTTTGATGCCAGTGATAGAAAGAAGCGAATTTTCATTAGCTTTCATTGATATATTAGTTTTCTGATAATGAAATTCCACATGCCTAACATTACCGTTAACTAAAAAAAATAACTCATTCAATCGTATCGGCAAGTAAAAAAGTGTTCCTGAATACAGTCGACTATGGCATATCAGTATAAAAATGATACACTGTTATCCTCGTGAATGTTTGTTCTATAAATATTATCAAAATAAAAAAAACTGTTAAAATACACTAAGAAATCCATATGGAGAACTAGTGAAGAAATAATGCATGAACTTCTATTCACTTAAAACTCATCGCAATTGATATTTTACGTGGAAGGAACTTTTTACATGCAACATATTCAATATGAAGCGCGAATTTAATTGGGCTGTCCATTGCTAATTTCATTTTATGATAAATGAATTAAAACCATGCATAAAATAGCGTTAAACTAAATAATAACATCAATCCGTCGTGGTAATTATCCCGAATCGATTATGTATTTTTGTAGTTAACGTAATTTATGCAGGTTATGTTAATTTATCAGGACAACGAAAATATAGCAATGGGAAAGCTAACGAAAAATCCGTTCTTTCTATCGCTAGCATCTAAAATGTTGCTCGCAAAATATTAAATGGCGATGAGTTCAGTGAATATTAAGTTCATGCATATTCTAACTCTCTCATAATGGCATTTTTTTATGCATTTTACTGTTTTTTATTTGATAATATTATAGAACAAACATATTCGAAGATAACGGTTAGATCATATACAGGGAGGTCCCGAAGATACGAGCAGTTAGGTTCCATCTGACATACTCGTTAAGCGAAATCTCGTATAACGAAACACATAACCAATGGTAAAATATAGGTTGGGTTCCAGAACCCCATCAAAAAAAAAAAAAAAAAAAAAAAAAAAAAGGACATGTTTTTTCAAGTCGTGCCACCAGAATTATCATATTTTCAGATTGATAATTATCGTACAACCTTAGGTAAAATCATATATCATATACAATAAACCCTTCATGCTCGGGGGGGTTAGGGAACAGAGACACCCGCGAGTATCGTAAATCTGCGATCATGACATTAGTTACCCCTCCCGCCCCGAAATAGGCTTACGGTATAAAGAAATGGATTTTGTTGCTTGAATGATAATGATAATGAAACGTTGGGCTGTTTCCTTAAAACCCGAGCCCCTGTCCACCCAGCAGTGAATGGGTACCGGGTGTTAGCCGTGGGTTTGTAACCCGCCTCCCGGGGTGCTGGCTTCGGCCAACACTACAAGCACTGGTAGCAGACAGCTCTCTAGGGGTAGTATGAGAGAGAGCTGTCTGGTTACAGTGGAGATCCATCTCAGCTGCGTCGATAACTGACGAAATTCTTCAAACATCAAACATCAAAGTTCACACCAGGGAGTGCCGATAAAAAAGGCCAGACTACACTCATCCCTCGTATAACGCAGGTTCGATTAACGCAATTTCAGAGTTACGCACAAAACTTTTGTATACCAAAAATCGATTAACATATAAAAATTCGAAGTTACGCACAAATTTACGACAATAAATATGCAAAAAATGATAAAAAGAAGAAAATGTACAACAACCCACAATAAAATATATTTATGAATATACTACCCTGTAAAGAACCAACGAACAAGCAGCACAGCTCAGCTTCCCCCCCGTATGGTTTGTTTACGTTTTGCGCGGTACAGATAAACAGTGGATTTCCAGTGCTTCTGTTATATCGTCCATTATCGAGTGAAACGACTGCATAATGTCTACTAAGCGTGTTGCTAGTGGTAGTGCTAGTGCTCCTAAGCCTAAAAAGTGTAGAAAATCTATAAATTTAGAAACTAAATTAGAAGTGTTGAAGAAAAGTGATGCAGGGATGCGATTGAAAGACATCGCGAATTTGTTCAACCTTGCTCCGTCACTGTGGTGACAATTAAGAAGGACAAGGACAAAATTAAATCAAGTGCGAAGAATGCTACTCCGTTGACAGCGAAGTTAGCTACAAGGCATCGTCCACCTATCATGGAAGAGATGGAAAGACTGTTGGCATTATGGGTGGACGACATGTGCACCCGGGATGACTCGCCAATGACGAACACTCTTGATGCAGGAAAAAGCTCGCTCACTTTATGATGATTTATTGGCTAAGGATGAGGCAAGTGCTGGACTAGTGGAGCTGCTGCTCCTCCACCATTCAATGCAAGCATGGGCTGGTTGGAAAGGTTCAAGAACAGGAATCATCTGCACTCGGTAACACAGTCTGGGGAGGCAAGCGTCGGCTGACAAAGAAGCTGCTCAGGCTTATCTGCCAGTGCTCAAGAAAATTATCGAGGACGGGGGGTACACAGCCAGACCAAGTGTTCAACTTTGATGAAACGGGAAACTCTACTGGAAGAGAATGCCAAAGAGGACAGTGATATCCAGGGGAGAAGAAAGCACCAGGTCATAAAGCCTCCAAGGATAGAGTGTCACTGCTGGTTGGTGGCAATGCAGAGGGTGATTTCAAGCTAAAGACGCTCCTCATTGGCTATTCAAAAAACCCTCGGGCCTTAAAGGGTCATGCTAAGGAATGTCTGCCAGTCATTTACCGCTCTAGCAAAAAAGCGTGGACCAACCAATACATATTCCAGGATTGGTTCACCAATTATTTTTGCCCTGCTGTGGAGCGCTACTGTAGGAGTAAGAATATTGCTCACAATGCACTGCTGCTCCTTGACAACGCCCCCACCCACCCTAACAACCTTTCTGACTTGTCTGAACACATTCGAGTGGAATTTTTACCAAAAAACACCACATCACTAATCCAACCATGGACCAAGGGGCAATTGCCACCTTTAAAGCTTATATCTCCGTCGTACCTTCAGAAAAATGATTAATGCTGTGGACGCTGAACGAAAATCTCTCCATTCGTCAATTTTGGAAGGAATTCAACATCAAGAATGCTATTGACAACATTGCTGAATCCTGGATGAGGTCACACCCCTCCAATATGAATGCTGTTTGGAAGAAATTGTGGCCAGAATGTGTCCACAACTTTAAAGGTTTTTCCCGAACCAACTCCTGTCGTGCGAGAAATTGTTAACCTTGCACATACAGCTGGTATGGGGCGAAGTGGGAGAAGAAGATATTGTTGAGCTGTTGGCATCTCATGATGAGGGAAATCAGCAACGAAGACTTAATGGCCATCGAACAAGTCAGAGCACTAGAGGAGGAAACTGCAGAGGAAGATGACCCAGAGCCGCAGCTTCACTAACTAGGAAGATCTTAGCTGATGTTATCTCCAATTTGAAAGTGGCATTCATGACATTGTGAATAACGATCCCAACCGTGAACGCAGTCTCAAATTTGAAAACACAGTCAGAAGTGCTCTCACTGCCTACAAGATGCTTCATCAAAAAAGTCCACCAAGCACAACAGACAACTATAACATCATTCTTCACTAAACCTGCTGCAATATCACCAGCCAGCTCTACTTCTAAGTCTTCCGACGATGATGCTCCCACCTCACCCCAGTAACTCTGCCGACACCCCCCAGCCACCATCTTTGTCACCTCAAGCCTCAAGTATTCTTCTATATAGTGAGTACAACTTCTATATATCATTTAACTTTAATATTAATTATATTTCATATGTCTATGCTCACAAATTAATGTATGACTGCATTTTATGAGAGGGTTAGGTTGTGATTTTTTTTCGTAAGAACGTATCTCGACTTATATAATGGGAGTCAATGGAAATGGAATTCGTTTAACGCATTTTCACTTAACGCACGATTTCCCAAGAACGTAACTCATGCGTTAAATGAGGGAGGCGTGTACCAACAACTTAACTGAACACTGTCATCATCAGCACAACCCATAACAGCTGAGGCCGCGACACACCTTTGTAGCCGCTGCCAGGGTTACATCACAACACTATTCATCCCCGCACCACACACCACCATGGATAGATAGGCCTATGGCTGAGCCCAGAAGGAGGAGGAAGTGGACGCTGAACCCCCGTGGATCGCTGTGGGCCAACGATGAGGGTTGTGTTAGGGTGTGTTTGTGTTGGGGTGGCTGGCGCAAAGCTATGCCTCTTGCACCACGGCCAGATTGTCACACCACACCAGCTTGCTCCAGTGCTCCTCCTGTGTTTTAGGGTGATTGGGTTGGCACTGCTTAAATGTTCACTATTGTGTCTGGTCTGGTGGTGGCTTGAGGAAGTTGAGGTGTGCACGCAGCGCTCAGCCCACCAGTGTGTGGCTACCGTGGTCCGTAGATAACACTAGTCGCCAGTCACTCGCCACTGCACTAATGTCGCCAGGCGCCATATATTGCGAATTTTAGCATCACTACAGACTTTTATGTGCCACTGAAGAGGCATGCACAGTAGTTTTTATGAAAAATACTTTCGTATTTTAAAATTATATTTAATTACCTGTATTTATTATTATTTATCCCAAGAGTTGAAAACCCGGAGCATCAAATCCGCGAGCCTGAAATCCGCGAGCATGAAGGGTTTATTGTAGTCAGTAAATGATTTTATAATTTTAGTAAATAACTTGTAATTTACTTTAGTAAATAACTTGGTAATTTTACTCACCCCAGTTTGAATGTCGTAACATTGGATTTTCGTCTCGTATATTGAAAATAGACCCTAATTTACACATCTCGTATCATCGGATTCTCGTATATCGAATGCTCGTATAACGGGACCTCCCTGTATACTGATAAACCATAGGAAGGGAAAAGGAGTGATGTTCGAAAATGGCAGGAATCGCAAAACTGGCCTCCACTAGAAATAGCCCAAAATGAGTAGCAAGTCCAGTAGTCTTTGCACCAGCCATCATGGGAGGAAACATAAGAAGAAAACGAACAGAGAGAGATGAAGCTGCTCTGCAGTCTGCTTTTACTGAGTAAAGGAAAGTGGAAACTCTATGAGGAAAGCTGCTGAAAAATATGGGGTTCCAAGAAGCACAGTTCACGACTATTTGTCAAGGGACAAGAAAGAAAACCAGGGATTTAAGTTAGGCAATTACGCAGTACGGCAAGTCCTCACACAAAATATGGAAGACGAACTGACTGATTATCTAATGCATTGCTCTAAACATATTTCATGGTTTAACCACCAAGATAACAAGGCAGCTTGCCTATGAATATGCAGTTGCTAACAACATTGATGTGCCTGAATCATGGAAAGGGATAAGTCAGCAGGGAGAGACTGGCTCACTGGTTTCATGGAGACTTTTTTTTCATGAGACATGGACTTTTTTTTCTATAAATATTTTTGAAAAAAGTGGCCGAATCATCACCGCTCTCCCCTATACTAAGAGTGCTACGTTCTAAATTCGTTCTAATTTATGTTCTACATTCTAATTTAAAAAACTCGTCAAGAGGATGCACTAAACCACCAAACTCACATAATGATGGGCAAAAAATCCTCCTCTTTGCTGGCATTTGGCCAACCTAGAGTGCTGATGACCTCGGCCTGCACAAGTGAGTAAAGTGTTGCCTCAAGCATCTCTCTGCAGGAAAGTAAATACACATGAAATCCATGAATTACTTGAATTGAAGCATTGTCAATGTATAACAATGCTGCACTTATTTCTGTATAGTTTTGAGCAAAAAGACTGCATAATCATTAGTAAGTAAGCGTAGTGCTAGTGGTATTGTTGGTGCTCCAAAGCCTAAAAAGTGCAGAAAATGTATAACATTAGTAAATAAACTATATGTCTAGCAACAATGATGCCCCCTCCTCACCATAGTAATCCTGTCAATACCTCCAAGCCACCATTTCGTCACCAAGCCTCAAGTCCTCTTCTATATAAATACTTCTATATAATTCTATATATAAAACCAAGACAAGGGAATTAGTTGGGCCGTTAAGGTCAGGACAGGGTGAGGTCTTAAATACGGATGAGGATATGTGTAAAAGTCTAAATGATTATTTCTTAAGTGTTTTTACTGAGGAGGATACACAGACGATACCTGATAGTGAACAGATGTTCAAAGGAAGCGATGAGGAGAAACTCAAAGATATGGTGATAACTAGGGAAATGGTGGAAGAGGGTATAAATAAAATGAAGAATTTTAAATTGCCAGGACCAGATGAATGTATCCAAGGGTATTAAAGGAATGCAAGGAGGTTGTTAGTGAGTCGTTAGTGCACATTTTTAGGAAATCGGTTGAGATAGGCGATGTGTCATTATTGTGGAGGAAAGGAAATGTTGTTCCCATATTAAAGAAGGGAGACAGAGGACTAAAGTCAAATTATCGACCCGTAAGTCTAACGTCAGTGGTGGGTAAATTATTGGAATCTTTACTGCAAAAAACATTAGAGCACTTAGATAAACATAGTTTGATCATGGATTCACAACATGATTCCCCAAGGGTAGGTTCTCACCAATTTATTGAGTTTTTATAGAAAGTTTTATGCAACGGCAGATAATGATAAGGCATTATGATAAAATATATCTGGACTTTACTGTAAGGCATTTGACAAAGTTCCACCGAGCGACTCTTAATAAGGTGAAGGCTCATCGGAATAGATGGGAAGTTTTTCATTGGATCAGAGCTTGGCTAAAGTGAATGAGGCAACACAGGGTTACATTAATGGTTCTAAATCTGATGGGGACTGGTGACAAGTGGAGTTCCACCACAAGGGTCTGTTTTGGGTCATTACTATTTTTCTTGAACATCAACGACTGATAGTGGGACTAGCATGATATCAGCAAGTTTGCTGATAATCCTAGACGATAGGTAGGATTATGTTGATCACTCTGATGTACACATATTGCAGGGAGCCTTAGATAAACTAACGAGTGGCAGTCAGATGGCCAGATGGACATTTAATATTGATAAGTGCAGCGTTTGAATGGTTGGTAGAAAACCTGGTAATAGATCACCATACGCAATTTATCGCTGAAAAGATAAGAAAAGGTGAAAAAGATTCTTGGAGTGAGGGTGAGCTCCGACCTCCATCCTAGAACAATGTATGGGAGGCCAGAAATAGAGCTAATAGAGTATTAGGATTCATTACGCAAAAGTGTTAAAAGTAGAAGTGTGGAAGTTATTCTAAGCTTTTATCGGGGCTCTAGTCAGGCCTCACCTAGACTATGCGGTTCAGATTTTGGTTCTCCCTATTACAGATTGGATATAGCCTTGTTAAAACAGTGCATAAAGGGATGACCAAAATGATCAAGGGATGCGTAACTTTAGTTATGAGAAAGATGAAGTTATTAAAATTACACTCACTCGGAGACGCAGAGTAAGGGTTTATTTGATAAAGTTTTTAAGTGGATAAAAGGATTTACTAAAGGAGAGGTAGGAAAGTTCTTACGGCTTTTAACCAGGGTAGAACAAGAAGTAACGGATTCAACGTGGAAAGCGTAGATTTAGAAAGGAATAGGGAAAAAACTGGTTCACAAATAGTGTGGGTGCATGAATGGAATTGTCTCAGTAGACAGGTAAGTTAGTGCGGAGTCATTAGGTAACGTTAAAGAGGGGCTGGCTGGTTTCATGGCTGGGGATGAAAGGTGGATGTAGGTAGTGTTAGGTGACAGGAACTACACGGTCGGCTCGCGGCCTCGTAGCTTCCTTATTTTCTTCGTTCTTATGTTTCTTACATTTGTGAATACCCACTTCGATATATCATATTAACTTCAATATTTATATACTTAAATTCATATGTGTGTGCCCACAAATATATTTATACTGTAACTGTTTGTCCTCTGACATTCGTGAGGGTTAGGTAATAGAGATGGTCGCGAAAGTAAACAATCTCCAAAATATTGCTACCCCTCTGTAATACTACCCCTGGGACTTCTCATTTCTTTATATACTAAGACACATCCTACCTGCATCTTAAAATGAATAAAGTATCAGTGTAATATCATCAATGCAGTAAGTAATTTATTACAGTCGGGGGCCTTCATTTAACGGACTAAAAGGGGGGAGAGAAATCATCACAAACACAACCAGACACGTGTAAGCTATGTTTGGGAAGGTAAACAGTGACTGGCGCTAACATCAAGGTATTTGGCACAGCTCAACCACGACTCTCGGGACTGGTATTAGGAGAGTTAGTAGGTATCCCAGCTCGCTCATTACTGCTTGGTATGCTATGAAGTATCATTATTCTAGGTGAATGTAGACATATACTGTACTGTCTCTTAATTGCTATTATTCATAACATATGCGCTTAAGATATGAACATACTTTCAAGCTCTCATCCACACCTGCAGCGCGGCCGGCGGCAGCAGCAGCCAGCATCATGAGACATTATAACAACCCCAAAATGAGATAAAAGAGAAAAGTCTCCATAAATTGAATGATTTATCCCTATAATGTTGCCGTTTTCTCCTCGCCGTCTGGCTATTGAAGGTAAACAAATTATTCACAATCCAGTACTCAAGGCCGTGCTGTCAAAGGTATTACTTATTATCAGAACTATTGCTCATTATATATATATTATTATGGTTGTGATGACTCTTCTATACCGTTTCACTATTTAGTCAGTGTAGCAATGCGTGTCACCTTAATAAGGTGATTTAGGGTGTTGAGGTGACAGGGAGACAGTCCTTGCAACGGCCACGCCAGAACCTAATAGTCACTATTTTAAACAATACACATCTTCTACCACTAAATCACTAGCAGCACAGGCTTCCTTCCTTATACATATAAAAATTTTTTTTTTCCCTTAATATATAATAATCAAAACTCATTAAAACCCAACCTTCCAAATAAAATGAGAAAATATTAAGATTGATGTTGAGTTGGACAATTCGGCGGCTATAGCGTCTGGCATGCCATTCTTGACCGCTACATTTGGGACGCAAATGGAGTCCCGTTAAATCCGAGGTCCATTAAATCGAGGGCGAGCTGTACATACAGTAGCTGGCGGAGGGCTGGCGCACAGCATTAAGGTAATGTGCAGGAGGTGGTACGGTGCAGGATTGGCGGAAACGCACTTACTGACGCCACACGACCTCAAAAACCCATGAATTTATCATCAATTTATTTGGCTTAAGAAAATTGCGAACATTGAATTAATAAAATCGCCACGAGTTAACACCGTGAATTGTTAAAGGCGATTGTATTGCATTCATGACATGATCAAGATGTGATTTGTTTGGTCTTGAGATGTATTTCGTTATAAACTAATGGGTAATCAGTGAGTGCTGCACCCTGGACCTGGATAGTAACTGCAAAGGGGTAGCTAATATATCGCACACATCCTGCTTACTCGTTGGAGATCCTCCAGAACTGCAGGGTTCACCAGGGCGCCAGTTCTTGCAACTGATCACACAGAGACTTGTGTTGTTGTACACTTAAGCTTCATGTCAAGGCCCAGAAGATTCTCAGAGGTGAACCATATGTGTTTCATCTTGAGAAGCTGAAGGACTTGACATGTGCTTCGGAGTATGCAGTGGCCGTCTCAAACAATCCGGTTTTAAATGTGCTCGATGCTCTCGGGACCCTAAGAACTGTGGGATCCTTCAAACGTTGAAACCTCTCCAGGCTGCGAAGGAGTGTATCAGGGAGCGCCCGAGGTCAAGGCGTGTTTTGTCTCGATGGAGACGCTATGGAGAATATCAGGAGAGTCCGCACTGCCAGGCTTGGTGGGAAAACAGGACCAGACAAGGCTTCTGTCACAGACGAGAACTCTCCTGGAGAGACAAGTGAGAGGTATTTCAGGAGTCCCGCTGAGGATGGCCCGAGGGCCATTGAACGCTAATGACCTCCGACCTGCCTAATGAGCCCTTGAAAGCTCTGTTCCAAGGCGCCACTCGGGCGAGTGCTATCCCAGCATGCAGCAAATGGGCAGCCAGGTCTCGGACCATGGATGGGCAGATGGCTCATTGGCTGCGTAGGTTTGGGCAGTTGTTCACGGTGGAACCTCCAATTGAAGCAGCTTCAACACCACCGATTACGCGTGATCCGATCCTTCCATTGACGAACAGCACCCTCTCTTAACGAAGTCAGAGAGGCTGTAGCTAAGTTGAGGGGTGGAAATGCACCTTGTATTGTATGTATCAGTGCGGAGCTCCTCAAGCTGGGGTGAGGCCAGTATCCGCGTGTTGCATCATGCCTGTCCTGACTGCCGTCTAGCAATCAGTGTACCATTCCACCTGACTGGAAAACGGAGGCTGGTCGTCCCTACCTGGAGAGGGAACGGGGATCGTTAGACTGCAACAATTACCGTGGTATTACACTGCTCCAGCGTGCCTAGGCAAAGTGGATTACCCTCTATTTGCCGGACACGATCCACAGTCCATCTACTGAAGCATCAGAGACCTCGCAGTCTGGTTCACCCTGGCAAGTAAAAAACGGACCGTTCCTAGCGGCTTCGTGTCCTGGTGGAAATAACGACTATGAGTTTCGACGGGATGCTTGCATCCTATGTTGAATCTCAAGAAGGCGTTTGACTACAGTGCATCATCAGTCCACGTCTGGGATCTTCCTGCGACTTCGTGGGTTCCCTGCAAGACTATTGTTTTGATGACTGTACTATGGACTGAGAGTGCTGTGAAGTGGGGTGGGGGAGGTGTATCCAGCTTCTTTCCTGTTAATACAGGAGTTGAGGCAAGGGTGGTGTCCTTGCCCATCACTTTTCAACAATAGCATGGACTGGGTATTGGGCAAAGTTGTGATCAAGTAGTGGGTGGAGCATTCACATCGAGCATCCACATGTGGACAGTGGAGGTAAAAGCTTTGGGACTTGAGGTCCCTGGCTCAAGACCAAGGGTCCTAGTGTTTAGAGGCTTACTATAAAAGATGAACAGTAACATTCTGTCATGCATTTCCCATGCGGTGAGGACTTGAGATCTTGTAAAGTTTAACATACCTTTGGTAGCGGTAGATCCCCAGAATGACGGCGGGTCACTTCAAGAAGTCCTTACGGCAATTGCATAGGGCCTGGTGTTATGGACTCCCTCATCACGAGTAAGGTCGGTTGGTAACTGTGCAGAAGGACCAAGATCCGGATTATCAATCGCTTGTGATCCTGTCTTACTCTATGGATGTGAGACATTGACATAAATAGCGAGCGACTTGAAGAGGCGAATGCGATGCCTTTGTAATAAGTATCTTTCGCGGATAAATGGGGTAACGCTGGGATGATTACTGGGCAAATCGAGCGATTGCACCGTGAGACTGAATCGGGCCTATTACCTGCCTAGTCCGTCAGCGCCAACTCGCTATTGGGCATGTGCATGCTACCCTGACCTGTTCTCCCCACCCGGGTTTGTACCTGTAAGCGACATTCGGCGTGGAGAGGCCAGGGGGTGCCTACAAGGCGCGCGGCTGGGGCAAGTTGATGTTTCCTGTCGAGTTGCTTGAATGGGAGGGAGCCTGCAATGGGGACCTCGCGCGAGGTGACCCACGGGAGTGGCGTCGTAGGTGGGCGAGGCGACGCCCGTCCTCGGCTTATGCGCCCAAGATTGATTGCTTTGGATTTGGCAAATAGCTTTGCTGGTGTCATTATCGGAAAACACACTGTGCTTAGCCTCCGCTGCTCCGCTTGTGTCTAGCTGATGATCAGGTTGAATTTCCCAAACTCGGCAACTCGGACCAACGCCGGCCCGAGTAATGCATTTTCGACTTTTAGAACGTAGCTTATATTAATGGGAAAAAAATGGTTTGGGAGCCATAATACCAATAACAGACCTGTAGAGTACACACAAAATAACAGTGTACACAACTCTACAGTCACAACACCACTGAACCATAACAACAAACAAATCGCAGGAGAACCAGCGGCTTAGTGGGTGGCAACCTAGCGGCCGACGCCGCAACTACGCGCCGGGGTTTTGGGTGTTCTGCCGTGTTTTGGGAAATCCGAACCATAGCCGGAGTTTGGTGTTTTGCCGCGTCTTGGGATTCCGAGTTTGGGAACTTCAACCTGTCTCACGACCAATGACGGAGCTTTTGCAGTCACATCACATTTGGGCAAATTTAAACCTTATTTTGATATATTTATTGCCTTTTTTCTTTGAAATTGTAATGTTTGGAGTGATTTTTACAGTTTTTAGGAATCTATTGGCCTTCCTTCTACTAAAAAAAAAATATTTTAGGCAACTTGTCTATTGGTCCGAATAATGGCGATCCTCATGCACGCAAACCGCATAGAGTGCTTGCACTTCCCCTCTCAACCACTCCATATTTCATCTCTCCCATCTCTTCTTCTTTTTGTTTACCGTCCGATTTTGCCCATAATGTCTTATATGTAGACTGTCGATGATACTCTTCCCACTTTTTTGTCGGCGTTCATCATTTAGATTTGCAGCATGAGTTTTATGCCTCGTATGCTCTTCTGACAGGCAACCCCAGTTTTTGCTGAGAGCATGGTGGAATTGCCTACCCTGGGCTATGACACCCCACCTGCCCGGGTTTGTTTTGTTAGAGTTGTCCCTTCAACTAGATGGATTGCCTTAACCACGGCTAACGAGCCCCCCTTCCCTGATTTCATCTCTCCCTCTATCTTTGACATACCAAAATCCTGTTATAAACACGTTATTATTTTTTACCGATCCATTCTTCTCAAACCACATCCGCACAAATGCCATGTATGTGGCCCAATGTCATTGTGCCATGCAATATGTACAAATGCAGGTTGGGATAACCAACGAACTGAATATATTGCCAAAAAAAAACATACTGACAAAAATATTTGTTTGACCGGAAAGCATTAACGTGACTATCTATTTGGTATTCTAAGTTGTTAGGTTATATTACATTTGGCTTAGGCCTTAGTTTAGGTTTAGATTTGGTCAGGACTGTTTTTCTGAGAAAGTAGCATTAGCAAGCAAACATTCATTTTGGACAACAAATGCCAATACTAAAGCTTGGCTGATAATAATAGCTGATAGCTATTACTGATATGCTAAATAAGAATGCAGTACTAAGCATTATAGGGTACTAAGGGAGGAAAAAAGGTCTATCAACTACAAAGGCAGAAATATTCAAACTTTCTGCCTTGTGAGTACAAGGGGCACTAAACATACATACTTTACTAACCTCACCTCGGTAAATTAGGTGACATTACTTTAGGTTAGGTTATCTAGTTAGTTTCAGTACTTTACCTCTTGATATAAAAGGTGCTATTTCAAACAAAAATAATTACCCGATATTAATCAGGGAGGCCTTCGAATTATGGTTGGGAGAATATTCATACTCCCCTTAACCCACAGTGGTTTTGGCGTGAATATTGATTGCAGAGGCGAGGACTTCTCTACAGATTTATCATATTTTTCTCCCCAACTTTATTTATTACGCATTTCAAACAAAACACAAAAAACAACTAATATGGCTCTTTTCCCCACCTGGTGTTGGCAAAACTTCTTAGGTGCAGGCCTAGCCGCAACAAACCCACCCTCCGGTACTCATTGCAATTGCTTGGATCTTTGACATTTGTCGTTATTCAAATTCCGAAGTTTCACTTGCATACCAACGTGGATTGTTGGTACAATTTATCGATTCTCCCTTTATTTTACCTCAATGATCAGTCCTTCCATTCTAAAAACGTCACTGAGAATTTAAGATTCGCTATTTCCTCTGGCAACGTTCTTCTCTCGTCTTGCCTTCCATGCCTCCCTACTTGCACATGCTTATCTAAAATATGTAAATTTCATGAACCTCCTCCAATGTTTCTCCATTCAGCCTAATTTCATCACATTCCTTGAACACTCACCTCTTATCTAAATGCGTTCCTTAAAATTTACACTTTGGATTACTAAACTCTTCACATGCTAACCAATATATCCTATGCATCCATTCAATCACATTTTATCCACCAGAGTTGAGGCATCTCGCTGTAAATTCTCATCCCTCTTGCTATGACCCTTGATACTTTTAAAATAGTTATCCTGCAAAGTAATAGTCATGACCATGGAATAACTGCAGTGTTACTTTAGATCAGAGCAGGTCACATTCAGACCCATGGGTGTAGAGGCAGGAAAGAATCATATCAATCCCAAAGGTCACTTTCTCAGGGCGTGATGTGTGGCAGCTTCCACCTTTCATCTGTGTAGATAGGTATTACTTGCAACACACACACACACACACACACATTTAATGCGAGAATATTCAGATCAAAGGGCAGCTGGATAATAGTAGATTTGGAGACGGGACAGTACGAGCATAGCTTTCTTTTTCCTGTATGTTACAACTAGGTAATCCATGCGTGAAGCCGTTTAGGCTTACAATAGTTTACGTGAGCCTGTTTTGCAGATGATGTAAAATTATGAAAGTTTTAAAAGGACGGATTGCAGACTCCTACTGAATACTTGGATAGAAATATAATTGGTGTCTAAAAAATGGAAAATGAAATTTAATTTAAAAAGTGCAAGATATGAGAATTTGGTAGAGTGCGGAAAAAAAGGAATAGATGTAATGTACAAAATGGGAAGCGAGCATCATAAAGCACGTGAAGAAAAGGGTCTTGGAGTAACAATTCAAGACAACTTATCACAATCAGAACACACTAATAAAACTGTTGGAGTTACATATAATCTTCTATCAAACATCAGAACTGCCTTTGTGAATATAGCCAAGGCAATAGGACATGAGAATGAAATTTTATAGAAGGCATGACCCCCCTGAGACTGGAGTACGCCACAGTATTTGGTTTTTCTGCACAGAGGAAGGATGTAAGAAATAGAAAGAAAACAGAGAGGCAGCCACCAAAAATTGTTCTGCTTGTCAGATCTGACCTTATGAGAGAGGGACAAAATTAAGGGGTGCAAGTAAGAAAAGTGGAGTATGGAGAAGGAAGAGCGAATAGTGAGTGTACAAACTATAAGTCAAAATAAGAAATAAGACTATAGTGGCTACCTATGTACCACCCAAAACAATACCTGAACAAGGAAGAACATGATAAGTATCAGAAGACAACCTTGAATACTTAACAATAAGTCAAATTTAAAAATATACTGCTGGTTGGAGATATTAACTGCAGACGTAAATGGGAGACATTTGAAAGGAGGAAAGAAATAACCGGGGAAGATAGAGTGTTGAAACTGACAATGAAACACAATCACTCAAATGGGTTGACAGAGAACACAAGATATAGGGTGAGATACAACCAGCAAGACTTACCTAGTGTTAACAAAAGGTCCTAGACCTAGGAAATTATATCACTTATGGGTGCCCCATTGGAAAAAGTACATAATAATCCTTAGCAATGGAGACGAAGAGAGGAAATAAAGGAGGTAAGATGAATTGTACAAAAGGAGCAGAAGAGACTTGTGGAAAAACTAACATGAAAGAACTGAAAAAATAACTATGACGAAATTGACTGGGAAAAATGAAAGGAGTGACCGATGTGCAAGTGAATACCAAATTTTTCTGAGCATATATTAGAAGGAGTTGAAAAAACACGACCACTATATACAACCCAGAGAAAAGGGAAGAAAGAATGGTTTGATGGAGTGTGAGAGGGCAAAGAGAATAAGGGATGAGGCATTTGAAAAAAGTAAAGAAAAATCGACACAAAGAAATAAAGAAGACTATAAATTAGCAAGAAATGATAGGTGTTCATAGGAGAGAGGAAGAGAAGAGTTTATGAGAAGGATATAGTTGAAAAGTGTAAGGAAGAACCCCAAACTGTTCTACAGAATTTATCAATGGCAATCAAGCATAAGGACAAAGTGGAGAGCCTGAAAGTAGGTAATATGATTATGAAGATCAAAAATAATGAGTGAAAGTTCGAAAATAAAAACTTTTCCGCAAGTATTCAAGAAAGAATAAAAATTTCAATGACCCACAAAAATGAAAAAAGTCTGTAAGGGATTGGAAAATAAAAATAGAGAATGAGGAAGTTTGTGAATGTTGAAGGAATTGGAGGAGAGGAAAGCACTAGACCGGCCGGAGTGTCCTGGTTTATGTTTAAAAGAGTGCCGAAAGCAGTTTGGTAAAACCATTATATGATATCATAAAGGGCTCAATAAAAAACAACGCGAAAAGTGCCAAAGGAGTGGAAAAGAGCGATAGAGTGCCAATATACAGAATGGGAAAAAGATGCACACTAAATTATAGACCGTGTCATTTACTAGCACAGTATGTAAGATATGTAAGAAAAATAAGAAGCATGGACGGAATATTTGGCAAATGAAGGTATAATAACAGACCGGCAGTATCTTTTAGAAAAGAGATCAATGTGTGACAACTTAATAAGTTTTTACTCAATAGTAATTGATACCATACAAGAAAGATGGGATGATGGGCAGACTGGTGTATTCTAGATCTTAAAAAGGCATTTTGATTAAATTCCACATGGCTTCTTTGGAAATTCGAAAATTAGGCAGGAATCAAGGGATGATCAAAACTTTTGGAAACCGGATGGAAAGTTTATCGAGAGTGTATCTGAGTGTAACGCGGAAAAATGGGTTAAATACTTTTGACCCATGACTGGCGAAGAGTTTACGTGAATGGGAAGGGGTGTAAAGTGAATATAATAAATAGAGTAACAAAGTGAGTAATTTTCCTCCACTCCTCAGTTCCTGAATCATTATATGAAAATATTACTGTGATTATATTTTATATCGGCGATCGCTGTCTGGCCACGTAGGCTGGCCGGAGTTGAAGAGTAAGGGAGACAGCTCAATATAGTTTGAGTACCAGTCAACGAGTCAACGGTGTCGAGTTGGACACGGAGGTGGGGGTTCTCACCCTTGGTAAAGGGTCCCAATGTAGCTGTGACAATTGTGGAGGAACGCTGGATGAGCTGGGGAAGAACACCTGTGAACGTTTTTTGAAGTGACATAAGGAGTACAGCTAGGATTAGTCTGATAGCTGGAATGTGTTGACATGTGATTCTTGACTCAACAACTTTCAGTGACGGGAAATGATTTAAGAATTAGAGATATAATTGTGATTACGTTCGAGTCGCAGCGGGCTATACTAGCGTCGTGTCGGGTGTGATTTACATTCAGAGTGTTATTAAGTGGAGACATGTTTAATGATTAGTATAGGAGTGTGAAGTATTTACTGTTTAATCATAAACTGAATATATCAAGGAAAGATAATGAGTTATCTTTACACCCATTAGTTTCTAACTTATTCTCTTAATCTATAACTTTTTTTTTTCCCACTTATTGTGGGTGGTGGCAGCATATTAGCCAGAAATTGTGAGCACTCTTGACTTAACAACGTCAAAGCAATAAAGCTACAAGTGGGCACTACAAGAGGAAGGAGAAATGAAACATAAGTGAAGGATGAAAATCTGAATGGAGAAACGTATTTAGTGGGGTCCCCAAGGACAGTGCTGTCACCATAATGTTCACGATTTACGTCAATGACATGACTGAGGAAATAAAAAGTTTATCTTTGTCTATTTGGCGGATTATGCAAACTATTAAAGAAATAAAAAGCTATAAAGACGTGAAACACTACGAAATACCTGAAACACGATCTATGAATGGAGCAGGATGGGAATGGAATTTAAATGTGAATAAGTTTCATGTGATGAAATAGAAAAGAGAAAAAAAAATTAAATGCCATAATAAAATGGGAATGACATAATTGCAAAAGTTCCTGAAGAAAATGACCTGGGAGTGATATGAGAATAACCTACAACTAGAAAATCATATAAATAAAAACTTTTGGAGATACATACATGATGTTAAGAATCTTAGAGTGCATTTCATTATAACAGGCCAAAAATATGATGAGAAAGGATAATTCCTACAATGATCCGACCAAAAATGGAATATTGCTGCCATTGTATGTCCCCATAGAAAAAAAGCATGTGAAAAGTTGGAGAGGATACAGAATGGCAACAAAGATGGTACCGAGAGCTAGAAGAACTTTCTTATGAGGAAAGTTGAAAGAAATAAATTTTACCAACACTCGGCAGAGAAGAGAAGAGGAAACTTTATAAAAACTTTAAGCTGATAACAAGATGGAAGAACAGACAATGAGAGACTACTGAGTCGGAAGCAAGAGAAGGTCGCTACACAAGAGGACATACAAAAGCAACTAGGAAAGGGAGATGCCTGAACAACATAAAGAAGGTACAGCTTCACTCATAGGAAAATGTAGAAGTTTGGAATGTACTAAACGCGGAGGTGATATCGGCACATAATGTCACCATTGAAAGAAAGACTGGATAAATGTAGATACGTAATGGGACCACACGTGTAGCTCAGGCCCTGTAAGACACAACTAGGTAAATCCCAACTAGGAAATACATCTTTCAGCAGCAGTGCCTTGCAAATGGGCACCTGCCGAGTCTTTGGAAGGAGACCCGTGTCACGCCCGTAACAAGAAAAATGAGAGGACTGATCCAGCCAAATATAGTCCAATCTCGCTCCTGTCAGTTGTCAGCAAGATCTGGAAAGGATTATTGTAGGAGCAACTGACCAGCCACTGGAGGGATCACCACTAATGTCCACGACAGTACGGCTTAGAAGGGTTCGCTCCGCCTCGGACCTGCTTTTCCTGCTCTCCAAATCATGTTGGACTCCTGGACTCTGGCCGCCCTTCCTGGTGATTTCCCTTGACATTGCCGCGATTTTTCGACTTGTGTGGCACAATGACTCATGGCAAAGCTCGAACAGCTCGGCATACGGTGCACCTGCTGGCGCTGTTCTCGAGCTACCAGTACAGCCAGAGATTAGATCTGTCTAAAAGTGAATAAGCAACAAGGTTACAATTAATGTTCTAAATCTGATGGGGGCAGGTAACAAGTGGGGTTCCACAAGGGGTCCTGTTTTGGGTCCATTATTATTTTTTATTTACATCAACGACTTAGATAGTTTGAATTAGCAGTGGATATCAGCCAGTTTGCTGATGATACTAAGGTAGGTCAGGATTATTGGATCACAGTCTGATGTAATCTCATATTGTGGGGAAGACTTACATAAATTAATGATTGGTAGTCAGGTGGCAGATGGAATTTAATATCGATAAGTGGTAGCGTTATTAAAGTTGGTAGAAAAATCCTGGTACTATATACACCATAACGCAATGTATCACTGAAAAAGGAGAATCAGTAGGTGAGAAAAGATCTGGGAGTGGGGGGAGCTCAGCCTCCATCCTAGAACAAGGTATTGAGGCTAGAAATACAGTTAATAGGGTGTTAGGATTCATTTTCCAGGAGTGCTAACAAGTAGAAGTGCTTAGGTTATTCTAAAGCTATATTTGGCTCTAGCAGACCTCACCTATGACTAATGCGTTTCAGTTTTGGTCTCCGTATTCCAGATGGTATATAGCTCCTTGTTAGAATCAGTGCGAGAAGGATACCAAATCGATACATGGGATGCGTAACTTTAGTTATGAGAAGAGATTGAAGCTATTAAATTTACACTCATTCGAGAGGGCTAATTCGAGAGTAGGACATCTGATGAAGTTTTTCAGTGGATAAAGGGATACAATAAAGGAGATGTATAAAAGTTCTTAGTCCTAGTAAATCAGGGTAGAACAAGAAGTAATGGATTCAAGCTGGAAGGCGTAGATTTAAGAAAGGAAATAGGGCAAAACTCTGTCACAAATGGGTGGTGAATGATTGGAATGGACTCAGTATACAGTTAGTGAGTGGCGGAGTCATTAACGGAATTTTTAAACAGGAGGTAGATAATTTCATTGGATGGGGTGAAAGGTTGAATGTAGTTAGTGTTACGTAACAGGAACTACCTCGTGTAGGTCTCACGTCCTCTTGTAGCTTCCTTATTTTTCTTATGTTCTTATGTCTCCAATTCGACCTTTTGCTGCTATGCGTTTCATGTTTTGTGTCTTGTTTTCTAATGTATGGCTCCACCTTTCCTAGGAGTGTAAGACCTTGTTACACTCATTCTCAGTTAGGTTTTAAAATCTTGTTTATAGCCATGTTGTATGTTCCGCATAAACATCTCTTTCTTCTATTAGCCATTCTTTGCACCATATTCTCTTCTTTTTCTTTAAACATCACCAATAATCATGCCTACACAATACTGTTTCTTCCGCAGAAGTACTGGGCACCATGTTTATCGTACTGCCTCAACACCCTACTTGCATCGTCGGGACATGCCCGCCCATTCATCGCTCTGCCGTTGGACAACATTCAGCGCATTCCTGGCAGCTATTTTTCACAAAAGACCACGCTGCCTGCCGGCGTCCCTGCATCGTCTGGACATGCCTTTACCCTTAAAGTGCAAGCATTTATCACAAACACTTACCCCTGGTGCCCGGTAATTTGGATATAAATTTGCTGTTTGAAAGTGTGTAGAATGATTACCAAATACCATACCGTATTTAGGCTTGTATAAGCGCTGCATCTTTGGAAGCGCACCCATATTTGGGAAAGAAATTTCTAGAAAACAACAATCTAAACAGTTGTCCGATATACATCAGTTTCACACAAGAACACACTCACTATTCATTATCTTCATTCAGCACTGGCTCAATGTGCTCATCAGCCATTTTTATTTTCTAGCTTGTATGCGATAGTATAAAGTAAATCGTCATGATGGCTGCGAACAATGTATAGTGTATACGTAGGTCGTATTGCGGGAGTGGAAAAAACCTTCTGCGGCGTGCGCATCTAGTGCCTGCCTGCTGTGTCGATCAGCTGAGTCTGGCTTGTAGTCCTGATTGTAAACACCTCTCATGATGCCTCCCATGCCTCACTACGTTGCCTGCCTTCCTGTGCCTCCCACGTTTTGTTTGAATTTTCCTGTATGTGTTAGTCATTTTGGTGGCTGCATGTACATAAAGTACACAAATTTTCATCTAATGTAACAACAAGTTCCTTATACACGGGAATGGCTGTTGGCACCAATCTGCCGGGGCAGAAAGGCTCCCGCCAGTATCGTGTAAACATCACGGGTGAGGACAGATTGGTAGTTGATTTGAATGTCTTATGGTATTCTAAATGTTCTTAAACAGGTATGTACTGAGGTTTACATCCATATAAGAAAAGGGCTGAATTGAAATACTACCTAAGCTAACCCTTACCCTCTTACGTCTTGGAAGACGCAAGTGACTGTTTTTCAGGGTACCGTATTTGCCGGCGCATAGACGGTTTTTTTTCCAAGAAAGGGAATGCATAATTTCACCCTGCGTCTAATGCCGGCCAATATTACTAATGGAGAGGTTTGGCAGCAGAAAGCAGAATGGCCGCTGGTGTATTACTAGGGGGTCTCAAGTGATCTGTGTTGAGCAGTAGACCACTGAACACAAATTTTTGTAACTGTGTTACTAGTTCATATCACAGTAATGCATAATACTAAGAAAAGTTGAGTTTCAGAGAAAACAAGAGTGGGCAACAAGGTCGAGATTTCTGCTGCCAGATGGCCGTCATATGTAAAAGCACCACTCCCACAGTACCGCTGCCGCTCGCCACTGTAAATGGATGAGAGACAGGGTGCCTTTATACCACCTCTATCCATCATCCTACACCCTGTAATCTCTATGGATAAGGAAATTGTAAACTGTAACTTGGAAAGAGTGCTATTAAAAAAGCTGTCAACGGTACCTGTAGACGGCTAAACAGAGCACTCCACACATCCACACCCAAGACCAAACCCATCACAGCCTTCAAAACTTCATCGCCTCAAGGCCGAATCACACCATACCATCATGCCTTCACCTGTACCTTCCGAAGGAAGATTAATGAACCCTCGCGACTGTGATATTTTCACAGGTGTAACCATGGCGAATATCTTCGATCCCGACATCGGTGCCTTCACACTAACAAAAAGGTAGAGAATGTTACCTTACGTGTTACCTTAATATCTGGTTAAAGCTTTGTATTGGGCAACCGACCGATTTCAAGGCCGAACTTTTAGTTTTCCTGAATAGTTTTTGGTGTGTTTGAATTATCTGGCTCGTTTTGTCGAAATCAATATTTGTTTACATATGTGTAAGGGGGGGGGGTGCCCACCCTGCCCTCCAGGCCCGCTGAGAAGGGACCTTTAAAATGGTGTTCTTCCTCACTCTGTTACAGCTAAACGACTGTCCACACTGCGTCTAGGCTTCACGCCTACACTCTCCAAACCACAGATTACCCTCTTATGAAGTAAGAAACATATGTGTTAATATAATGTAAGTTGGAAGTACAGTAGTCCCTCGTGTTTTCGGGACCCTCATTATTCGGACCTCCATCTTTTTTTCTTTCTTTTTTATTTTACATTCGTGCCTATAGGGGCCTGTGGGCAGTGGTGACCCAGGGTTCGGATGGTAGGCTCTGGAGGTACACTTGGGCTCTGATGGTTGGCCTCCCCCATGGTGGCGCGGGCAGGATTTTATAGTGACGCCTTGTGATTAGAGACTCATGCCCCCCCCCTGTGTCCTCTGATGCACTCGCAATCAAAGGTAGAGTTGATGGGCAGGGCATGTGGGTGTTCTTAGTAGGGTGGGTCGAAAAAGCGAATTTTCGAGTATCGAATTCTAATAGTGCGGAAAAGTTGCGTATTAGAATGCTAATAACGGAAAAATATTGAAAAAATTCCTATGTTTAATCTTCAGTTCGCGCAAAGGGCCTAAAGTTTGAAAAAAATTACAAAAAACACCAAATATTACCTTAACGCCAAATTTTACAGATTACGTTTTTCGTCTTCTAATAGCGTGAAAGTACTATTTTAGTTGCCTGATAATAGAAAAAATATTTAAAAAATTTGCGCGCTACATTTTGAGTTCGTGCATGAGGCCAAAAGTTTGCAATTTGGTGAAAAAATTTATATTTTTACAGTTTTACAAACAGACGCACTGTTGTATTAAAAATATATACAAGGCCATTTTTTTTACTAATTGGTTCCTATGAGTGATTTTATATATTCAATTTTGATCCGAATACACTTTGCAGCTCTTCGCCCATTTCGCAAAATTATTTTTGCTGAAATGACCCTGAACTCACCACGTGGAGGTGGCAGCAATTAGAGTTCCACCCACACCCTACCCAACCATCCAACCATTCAGGGCGTGGTAAATTATGTTGGTTCGCCACAGTCTGTACTGTGTGGGAGGATGGGGGTGCCTTGGATGTATACAAGGGAGGAGATCCACTAAACACTTACCACCTGCTTGGAGGTGGTAAACTACCAAGTAGGTGGTAACTGCATCCACAGCCAAGTAGGTGGTAGATTTGGTGGTAAACCTGCATGCTCGCCACGACTGCTCGGGATTGGTATTAGGAGAGGTAGTAAGTCTACAGGATCGCTCATTACTACTTGGTATGCTATGAATATAATTTTTCTAGGTGAATGTAGACATATAATCGCATTGGAATGGCTATTATTCACATATATGAGTAAAGAGATGAAAATACAAACAAGGCCTTTAAGTTCTACATCTGGCAGCGGCAGCAGCATCATGATGGCGGAGATTCTTGGTATTGTTTGTAGGGCTACGAGGATCCCTTGATGAACACTATGATCCCTGGTGATATCTATGATGCTATACAGGCGTGGTTAGCTGACCTGTCTTCTTAAGGAAGGCACAGGTAAGGCGGAGACAGAGTGTTGTAGTGAGAGGTAGGCAGGGCGGGGCAGGCCGCTCGCCAGCAGCAGTGGGGCAGGGTTTTACATCTTATTACTACTCGTTATTATGCATCGTAGTGATAATGGTGAGCTGTTATTACAATGTCATTATTTAGGTCAGTGTAGCACCGCGTTGTCATCTTAAATAAGGGTGATTTAAAGGTGTTGAGGTGGCGGAGCAGCCAGTGACAGGGAAACATTCTTGCCGCGGCCACCCCGTAACACTAATATTCACTATTTTAAACCCACAATACACCTTCTAACACTAAATCACTACCAACACAGGCTCCTTCCATATATATCTTACTATCTGATACTGTGGAAATTATACTTAATTTGACGTGACTCACCTTACAAAAACCAAAAAAAACTACCTATACTGACAGCCTACCATATTTAGATACTAATCAGGTATACTCATCAGTGGTAGATGGGTTGAATGGTTGATTATTATTTGCGAGAAGTATGAGTGGCCGGTGTAGGGTACGTCGTAGCTGGTGGTGTGGTGCACGTGTCTAATGGCGGACACGGTAACTTTCCAGAGCCCCGTCGGCTCGAGATAATCCCGGCGCGATACTTGCTTATGTGGTGTTATACCACTTCCTTTTTTCACTAACCAAATTGATCGGTTATATTGGTTACACATATTAGGATGGTGAGCATGACTACACCTTAATGCGTTTTTAAAATAAAGAGCATGACTGACTGCCTGGTCGACGGCGTGCCCAAATAGCCTGCTCCAACACACGTGGAGGGTTCCAATAATTTATCCTCATACACATGGAAGGTTCAATAATTTTTCTCAATAAGTCTTATTTTATTTTTAACCCTTTGATTAATTGTGGTAAAAGTTAGTACCACTGGAATCATATTTAAGTATCTTAATTTATACCCAATTCTACAATAATATGTACATAGTTGAATTTTACTCACCTCCCCTGGTGACAGGGGAGGGGGGTCCAACCTCACCATCCTCCCCGATTAGAGAACGGTTTTAGTGGATAATTTCACAACTGGGGGCCGGCGAAAAAAGAAGGTTTGCTTCAGGTGATTTGACCCCCTCCTATGAGGTTTCTCCAAGTGGTTTTACACTTTAAAGCAGCTTGCCTCCCAGGCGGGAGTCCCCTAAGTTGGCCTGCCAAGACGCAGACATAGAGTCCTCCTTTACCTCTTCAGCTAACTCTAGAGGAACAAATTATTTACCGTCCGCACACATCGTTGTCCCCCAGTAGTAAACTCCACTGACCTCACAATCCCCATTCAATTAGTATGCAATTTTGCTATTTTTCCTAGAGGCCATTGCGAACGAGGCATTTCTCCCCTAAGGATTACTATATCTCCACAATTATTGGACTTTGATTTTCTGGTTGTTGAGCCCCAAAAAACTTTCCCTTAGACTCAGTAAATTATAATCTGCACTCCAATGCTTTTTCCCATGCCCTTTAAAAATTTTATTTAAAGGGTGTGATAACCTTCCCGGAGATTTTGAGCGGGTCATTTATGTAGAACCTTGTATATCTTCCTTGTTTCTATTAAAGGAAAGGGTTCCAGTTTCTCCCATAAATTAAATGTGAGGGAGTATGAGCTTTCTAGTTTACTGATGAATCATCTAAGTGGGTTTAAGGGTCGGTTATTGATACGGGTCTCAATTCAGTCACTATGGTCTTCAGTTCTTCTAGACCTATCTTTGTCTTGTGGAAAGTTTTCCTAAGACAAGACTTAACTATGCAATCATTCTCTCGTGAAACCATTTTGCCAAGGAGCTCTGGGGGTAGTAAAGGTCCAATGAGCATTTCCTTAACTCTATATAGATTTTTGTACTGATGGATGATTTAATATTTCTAACAATATGGGGAGGTCCTACGAAGTTAGTAGCATTATAAATAATCAATCGCCGAGGCACGACAGCCGCGCCACAAACCGCCGGAACATTTGAATGAAGGTTTCGGCACTTAAATCATCAGCTATTTCTAAATGAACAGCTCTTGTAGAGGTGCAAGTGAATAAGCAGACATATATTTTCTTGGGGGGAGCATTATCTCTGTAATTATTATTGCCCCAGTATAGTCGACACCAGCTACCTCAAATGGTTTTAATAGTTGTACTCGATCCAGGAGAGTTCAGGGGGCCCGGGAGGGGTGTTTAGTCTTCCCTCATATCTCTTGCATTTGATACAAGATTTGAGTAGTATTTAACTGCCTGTCTACCCTGTGGTATCCTAAATTCCCTCCTGAGAGAGGTAATGTGTCAGCCATTCCGCCATGTAATGATTTCCCCATGAGATTCATCCACTAGTAATTTAGTAAGATGATGGCGTTTGGAAAATTAGCAGGGATGGCAGGTTTTTTTTGGAAGATCACCATTCCAAAAATTCTTCCTCGACACCTAATATGCCCCATTATCTAGGTACAGACTTAATGATTTGATAAATTTGTTCCTAGGGGGGCTGGCGAGGCTAAGAGCTGATTTTCCCTCAGGAAATTCCTGCTTTTGTATTATTCGACCAAAAATTTCAAAGGATCAGAGCTATCCCTTTTATGAATTGAAGACCAAATTAGTTACACTGGTACCTTGACTTACGAGTGCCCCAACTTACGAGTTTTCCGAGTTACGAGCAGTCGCTCGGTCAATTTTTTTGCTTGAGTTGCGAGCCAAAATCCGAGTTACGAGCGATTTTTTTTTTCTTTCTTTTTTTTTTTTTCGAGCGAGTTTTCAGATACGCCGCCGCTAGTTGGCGCAGCGAACGCCACAACATCCGCCTGCATCCTGCGTCTCACTTGTTCAACTTCACGTGGTTACCTCGCCGGGAAGCATCCTCTGTTGTGTTGTGCTACACAGGCGAATGCAAATGGCGGAGGGGGAATGCAGTACTTTAGCGGCAGTTCCATCCACAGCTGTTTCCAACAGCTGATACAGAGTATAAACACAGGCGAATGCAAATGGCGGAGGGTGAGTGCAGTACGTTTAGCGGCAGTTCCCCCCACAGCTGTTTCCAACAGCTGATACAGAGTATAGACACTGGCGAATGCAAATGGCAGAGGGTGAGTGCAGTACGTTTAGCGGCAGTTCCACCCACAGCTGTTTCCCACAGCTGATACACAGAGTATAAAAACACTGGCGAATGCAAAAGGCTGAGGGTGAGTGCAGTACGTTTAGCGGCAGTTCCACCCACAGCTGTTTTAACAGCTGATACACAGAGTGTAAAAACTGGCGAATGCAAATGGCGGAGGGTGAGTGCAGTCCAGTCATATAGGTACAGTTTAAAAAAAATTTGGGTTTTTTTTTTTGGAGCTGGAACGGATTAATGGTATTTTAATGGGGAAACTGATTTGATAAACGAGCAAATTGAGTTACGAGCTCGATAAATGAACGAATTAAAATCGTAAGTCAAGGTACCACTGTAGTCTTCAATAGTTTGCTCAATAATGAAAAACCTTTTTATATCCATAACAGGATCTGGGATCAATATAGGTTCCATTATATATCTTCTTTATATGTCTGACTTACTATAGACCTTTTGATTAGGCCATTCAATATTATTAATCAGCCAGGTAGGACCTTTAAACCATAATCCTGTATTTAGTTTTAGGATAGTTGTTCTTTGGACAAAATATAAGCTGGGTTTTCCTTGGTAGCAACATGATTATAGCGAAATGTGGAACTTAAATAAAACAAACCTTACCAACACGATTCCTTACATAAGGGATTTTTGTATTATGTTCACTAACCAGTGTAGGCAAATTTCACTATCGGTCCACATATATACCTCACTAATTTGTAATAAATTACTTAGATATTGTGCTATTTTAGTGCCTAATTCTTTTTTTTGCATTCAGCTCCATTGAGGCAAGGTTCTAGGCTAATTGGGGAAATCCGAAACCTTAGACATAATTAAATTCATTCCTCCCTACTTTAAGGTAGGCTACTGCACCGTATGCACCTTTTGAAGCATCCAAAATATGTGTAGTGTGGGGTTGTCGCCCATCAGTATTTATTCTCCTACTTTTGTGAACTTCATTTATTTTATTGAAAAATCAGATTTTATAGTCTCCATTATGTTGTATATTTCCCATCAAGAGGGGTATCCCAATCGAAGTGTTCTCCCCAGGCCTTTGTATTAGACATTTACCCCTTATAGTTATTGGGCTCACTATGCCTAGGTATGTGCATATTCTCGATTTCACGCTTGACAACTTTGTCAACATTTCAGCTCAGCCCCGTTTTCTTTTCATCGAAATGGCAAAATTAGCGCAAAAGTTGTGTTGTGAACCCCCTAAGAAATCAGTTTTTTGTGTGTTTTTCTGTGATTGCACGAGCTTACACATGATTTGATGACGTTAGTACACACATTGACCCCTCAACTCGTTGCAGAAACAATTCTCGAAAATTCTCGAACATTTCTGAAATCACGTACATTCGCGAAAATGGAGATGTGTTTCGTGACAGGTCGCCAAAACGCTCGTCAATTTTGCTGAAGGCGAGTGAAATCAATCTTGAAACTAATTAAAATAAGTTTCTTAGTTATTTGTCTGTCTATACGTCGAATTTGATAAGTTTTTATCGAGTAGCAACAATTTTATTAGGCTATCTGTAATCGATGTCAATGCACTGTTTTTCATTTCGTTGTTCGTTCGTTCTGTTTGTTTGTTTGGTAATATGGAGGAGAGTTTCACGTTCGTTTTCAGAGACACCAACTACTTTTTCTTGCCTACAATGGGTGCTTGTTCTAATGGTGCTAGTTTTATTTTGCGCAAACCAAAAAAAAAAAAAAAAAAAAAAAAAAATGACAAAAAAAAAAAATGAAAAAAAAAAATGAAACCTAACCTAACCTTATGTTTAATGAAATCTAACCTAACCTGAGTGTTCTTGGCTGAGTGTTCATTATGCCAAATTTTTATCGGTCACAATCATCCTATTGCTTTTATAAGACAAAAAATATGCCCAAAAGGCGAACTTCTATTTGATGTAACTTTCTTATTTTAGGTCTAGAAGGGTCATCTGGTGTCATTGGAAAGTTTGTTTCAAGACCTTTCCACTGATTCCTCTTGCAATAGCATTTAACACTTTGATATTTTTTGCCACATAGCTACTATGCCCAAGGGGTCAAATACTTGGCTGACTTGACTTAAGAGTGTTCTCTTTATTAGGACTACATCAGAAAAGTCTGGAGCCTTTAATATTAGTTCATCAGTTTTTACATTCCACATTAATCCTAACACTGATTGGACCTCTGGTGGCATATAATTAAAGAAATCCTTCCTGATTATCCCTTCTAGCCTTGAAGAATTAGTATTCCAACTCTGTAAATGGAGGCTGGCCTTCCTGCATTCTTTATTAGCCAGGTTATAAATTATTATAGTTCTTCCTCTGAATTTATCGTCCCTGCAAATATCCATATACAAGTTCTTCCCTAATTCAGGGCTATCTGAACCTCTAAAATAGTACTGTAATGTTTTATTTAACAAAAAGGGGCTTGAACAAGAACCAAAAGAACTGATTTAAACCTATCGTGGCTAAGGGCTGTCTTCCTGATCTATATTTTCAGGCCATAGGAATTTTGTGAATTTCTGTCTTCTTCCCTTAGACCTAATCTTAGGAAAGCTTTGGAGATATCAGCCACATTTTATCGAATTTATCTGTTCTGAATTTTACTAAAACATCTAGATTGGACAAGAGATTAGGGCCTGTTGAAGGCAGTCATTTAAGCTAGCATCTTGTTTAGTTTTGAAACTACAATTGAAAACTATTCTAATGGGGGTGGTTGATGAATCTTTGGCCACTGCATGGTGGGGTAAATAATGTCCTATGTTATGATTTACTGCTCCGTCCAGTATTTCGATAAAGTCATCCTTTAATTGATCTTGAATTATCTTATCATAACACTCCAATTTAGACTGATTTTCTTCCGTTTTCTTATTGAACTATTTAATTGGCTCTTAACTATGTGATAATTGGAAGGTACACAGGGGCATCTATTTGCCAAGGTAATCCTTTTCATATTTACCATTTACATAATTGACAGTGTGATCATAGTGATCTAGAGTATTTTGATCTTCTTTGGGTAATTGTTCAGGTATAATACCTATAGCATCTAGATCCATAATTTATGCACGGGGAATCCCCTTCTTCTAATAACTCGTTGATTTGAGTGGGTACTAATGAAGTTCCAATTCTAGCAACCAAGAAGGGTTGTGCATGACTAGGAATGCATTCCTCTTGTTAAGGCTGGTGAGTGGTTTGTGGATAGGTCCCATTATAACATCACCACCGGCACTGGTGAACATAGAAATGTTATGTTTTTTTTTTGACCTTACTAGGTTATCGCCCAAAATAATCAGTGCCTATTATAATTGGTATGGACCATCAACATCCTCAAAGGTATTTCTAACTAGTCTAACACCTTTATCTTTCAACATTTCAGCTGTAGATTTTAGTCCTTTTACATCTAAATTTATACCGATGTTATTAACTATAGCAGCTACCCTACATTTCTAATTCTAATTGGACTAGTGGTCGACCTATATCAAATTTTGAGTTTCTTTGTTGGCCAGAAAAACCTAAAATGGCTAAGTTCACCTTGCTAATTATAGGTAGCTGTAATAGATCAACTATCTCTCCACTAACAAATGATCTTTGTGCACCACTGTCAAACATTGTTTTCACAATGACCGAATTACCATTGTGGCTCACCTTCAATTCTGCCGTAGGGACAGCGGATGAACTACTCATATAGTTACGGCCATTTTAACGACTGTAGGGTCTGTTCTCACATCACCATTAGGACATAGAGCTATGTGATGAATGGATTTTCTACACTTCTTACAAGTACCCAGACTAATAAGACAGGCTTTTATTGCATGTTTACCACTAAGGCAGGTTAGGCAGTTTCCCAGGTCCATTAAACCTTTTGAGCCTAGTGGAACAATCTGGGTATATATTACAAGTAGAGGGTGGATATTGTTCCTCATAGAAAGCTCATTTTTTTCTGACTTCGCTGGTAATAACCCTATATTTAGGAATGGCACCTGTTCTTTGAGTAGGTCTTAGTGGTTTACCGGTTTGTCTAGTTTGAAACTTATCTACCGGTTTTCTTCCCATCGTAACTTTAGTAGGAGCAGTATAACTACCACTAATGAGGGATCTTTAAACTCTAAAGGTGGTTGATATCGCTGATTACCCTTAGGTCCAGTTATCTCAATCTCCCTGTGGGGGGTTACTGCTCAAAACCTTGCAAATGTTTGCACTCTTGTAATACCATATTTTACGGCTTATAAGACGCTGCATCTTGGAAGACGCACCCTAATTTTGGAAAAATATTCTAAGAAAAAAAAAAAACAGACCACCAAAACTTTGTCCGATATACAATCATTTTTACATATCCTGTGACATAAGAACACATTCACTATTCATTATCTTCATTCAGCACTGCTCATCAGCCATTTTTATTTACTAGCTTGTATGCGATAGTATAAGTAAATCGTTATGTGGGTGGGTGAACATGTACAAGCAGGTCGGACGGTGGCCACGTGAGTGAAAACAAAGCCGACTGCGGCGGTGTGCAGCTGCGTGCCGATCAGCTGAGTCTGGCTTTGTTGTCCTGAGTGTAAACACCTCACGTCCTCCCGTGCCTCACTACGTTGCTTGCCTCCTGTGCCTCACCACGTATTGTATAAATTTTCCTGAATGCGTGTAGTATTTGTGATGGCTGCATGTAGCCTACATAAGTATACAAACTTTCATATAATGTAACAAACAAAGTTCCTTATACACGGAATGGCTGTTGGCGCCAATCTGCCGAGGCGGAATGGCTCACGTCAGTACCGCAGTAAATAGCACAACGTGCAGACAGATTAATTGATTGAATGTCTTATGGTATTTGAAATACTCTTAACAGATAAGTACTGCGGTTACATCATATAAGAGGCTGAACTGAATAGCTACCTAAGCTAACCTCCTACAACATTAGTCTTGGAAGACGCATGAGTATTTTTCAGGGTATTTTTTGGGGAAAAAAAGTGCATCTTATAAGCTGTAAAATACGGTAATCCTCCTCTATCTGTTTGACCGTGAAGTAATTACCGTATTTGCCGGCACCTAAGACGCAGTTTTTTCCTCAGGAAGGGAATGCAAAATTCACATGCGTCTAATGCGGCCATATTACTAATGAGAGGTCGGGCAGAGAAGGCAGAATGGCCAGTGGTGTATTACTAAGGGGGTCTCGAGTGATCTGTGTTGAGCAGTAGACCACTGAACATAAATTTGTAACTGTGTTACTAATAATATCAACAGTAATGCATAACACCAAGAAAAAGTTGGAGTTTAAGAGAAAAACAAGAGGTGGGGCAACAAGGTAGCTATTTCTGCTGCCAAGATGGCCATCATATGTAAACATCACCCTCCTCCCGCAGTCCTGCTGCCGCTCTCTACTGTAAATGGATGGGAGAAAGGGTAGGCCTTTATACCACCTCGATCCCTCAATCCTCACCCTGTATCTCTGTGGATAAGGAAATTGTAAACTGTAACTGGAAAGAGTGCTAGTAAAAGGCTGCAACGGTACCTGTAGACAGGACAGAAGCCTTCCACACATCATACCAAGACCAAGACCCATCACGTCGCCACAACTTTATCCGCCTCAAAGCCGAATCACACCATACCATCATGCTTTGACCTGTACCTTCCTGAGGAAGACTAATCAACCCTCGCGACTGTGATAGATCTACAAGTGTAAACCATGGCGAATATCTTCTGATCCCGACATCGGTGCCCTTCAACAATAACAAAAATGTAAAGATACAGGAATACATGGGTAGTTTACAGGAACTACCTCGTGTAGGTCTCACGGCCTCTTTTAGCTTCCTTATTTTCTTATGTTCTTATGTAGATGTTTACCTTACAGTGTTACCTAATATCTTGGTAATTTTTTTTATTGGGCAACCACCAATTTTGAAGCCGAAACTTAGTTTTCATGAATAGTTTTGGTGTGTTTTGAATTAATCTGGCTCTCGTTTTTGTCGTAAATCAATGTTTGTTTACATGTGGTGGGAGGGGGTGCCCGCCCTGCCCTCCAGGCCCGCCCGCAAAACATTGCTAAGCTTCACACTGCCATAGTATTGGTAATTTTGTTTTATCTCTATATCTTCTTACTAAACCAAACCCTATCTCTAACCTAACCTAATCTGATTTAACCTAACTTAATTTTTTGGCTGAAATAACAGTAGATTTTCGGTAGTACATGTAATGCCATTAATATTCGATTGCGCCATGATAAATGGGGCTCAAAATACACAAAATGAAGAAAGATACACGATAATGGAGGTAAGAACCTAGGACTTTTGAAAGCCCACTACCGAAATAATACCATTATATTTACTGCAAATTTTCCACAAAGTCTAAACATAGCAGAAAAGCAGCAAAGGCATATTTACAACATTAGAATCTAAGCTAAATGTCATAGGTAGATAATATTAGAATATCAATTCGGGGAGCACCCTGCAATAAATGACCGATTTTGGTTACCCTACACATTCTCTTTACATTTTAACTAGTATAATTTTTCATTCACATTCACTGCACTGTGAATATTGTATTTGGGTAAATGCTCAAAATCATTTGTTTTCCCTTACAAAACCTTTTTTTTTTAATAACTTTAATAAATTTACGAAAAGTAAATACAGGGTGGGCCACAAAAGGTGGAACCCACTTATCGGTTAATAAATCTGTTAAAATGTATGATTTTGTTCTTCGGTTTCAGATTTGAACTAAGGAGACCATAACAATTATAAATCAAGTGAAAAATGTTTTGGACAACTGTGCAAAAAATGTTTCTGTGTCACTACCTATTTAGAGACAAAATCGTTCAAAACGGTGCAAGCAAAATACCGCAGGATGTTTAACTTCAACAACTATCCACAGAGGAGCCAAATTTTTCGGTGGTGAACCAGATTAAGCCAAGGGAACAATTAACAACCTTAACAACCTCAGACCTCTTAATGGCCGTGAAGGTGACTGCGAGAACTAAAGTAAATGTCAATGCGTAAGAGATTCAGTTGGAAGGAGCCCAAGGAAGTCCACTCGAAGGCGCAGCCAACAGCTGGGAATTTCCTTCCACTTTGCGAAGAATCTTGTTCAAGAACCTTCAGCTTTACCCATACAGAATCCAGATCAAACATCACTCACAGAAGCTGACATGCGCAAACGTGTTGTGATGTGCCAGTGGTTTGTCAAGAAGATTAGAGACGACCCCGACTTCTCGACAATGTTTGGTTTAGTGACAAGGCCCACTTCTGCTTCTTTCCGGCCATATCAACGGAGGAACAATGTGTTTTGGGGCACACAGTCCCCAGATGAAGTGCGTCAGAGGCCCTTGCACTCAGTCAAATGCACAGCCTGGGAGGCAATATCATATCGAAGCACGGCATAATCGGGCCATTCTGGTTTGAGGACGACGACAATAATGCAGTAATGGGCACAAAAGAACGCTACATTGTAGTGCTTAACAAGTTCTGGAGGGGACTGGGAACTCGCCGTGGTGTGAACAGGGATGAACAATGGCTCCAACAGGATGGAGCAACTCCACATACAGCAAACATCACGATGGAGTGGCTGGACAAGAGATTCCCTGACTGACTGATCAGCAGGACTCACGAACCCGAGTAGGCCCCGCATTCACCAGATTTAAACCCACAAATTTTTTCTGTGGGGGTTCTAAAAGACCATGTCTACGAGAATTGTTCTCAATCCATTGCTGAATTGAAGCAGGCCATCACACCAAGATTAAAGCCATCAAGAAGGAAGAGTGCTTCAGTGATAAACAACTTCGCTTTCCGGATCCAGGAGACGACACGGAGGTCATTTGAAGGATGTGTTAAAATAAATTTACCTCTTGTGGCAGGGACTTCGCCCCTTGACTTTTTTTATTGTTATTGTGTCACCTATCAGGTAATATAGTAATTTTTAGTCTTGTCTCATTAATTAATTATTGTCAAGTGAATGGGTTCACCTTTTGTGGCCCACCCTGTATGTCTCAAAACATTAATATTTTTTTCTTCTCAAAATATTATGTAAAATATGGGTGGTCTTATGCGGAGGTGCGTCTTATGCGCAAAAGGAA
>JACEEZ010022106.1:61496-76496 GCA_016584305.1 Chionoecetes opilio
TAATAATTATCATCGTTCAGGGACTTCATCTCCCTATAACTGCTTTTATCATTTGGTCATCTTCTCTGCACTGTTTCTAACAACACTATATCCATCCTGTAATATGCAGACCAAAACTGAACCGCATAGTCTAGGTGAGGCCTGACTAGAGCCAGATAAAGCTTTAGAATAACTTCCGCACTTCTACTTTTAACACTTCTGGTAATGAATCCTAATACTCTATTAGCTCTATTTCTGGAAACTTATACGGCAGGGGCATTCCAGGACAGGTGGCCCACCAAAATGACAAATTAACACCTCACCAACTCCGATTTTGCTTAAGGGGAGGAGACGGTAAAAAAAAAAAAAAAATTCTAGTCAGACCTCGAAATTGGGCTAATAACAGTTTAATTACCCTTGAAATGATCCCAGTTTTCTGTGAAAACGGCATGTTGCTAGCTTAATTCCTTCTATAATAAAATTGACTTTGTTTACGTTCATTTAAAGATCTTTAAATGCCCTGACGGGTGGTGTGCCACGTGTTTTGTTGCTGTTCATGATTTTGAAGCATTTTGAAGCGTTTTTTTCACTTTTTGGGGAGTTTTGTTAGTATATCAAAGATCACCATATGGCAACACCCAGTGGGAGGATGCCTGAAACAATGAGTGATGACCTTGAGCTGAGGTTTGATGAGCTGAATGTTGAACTTTTTATCCAAGATTTCTCCACTTCCTGAGCAGACTAGCAGTTATGGGGAGTCATTCAAAGCTGAAGAAGCACCAGAAGGATAGAATGGACATTATCAACACGAGAAAAAGGGAGAGAAAAGACAGCGTAGCCCGCCTGTCTGTGTTAGTGTATGTTTGTATGTGTGTGTGTGTGTGTGTGTCTGTGTGAGTGTGTGTTTGTATGTGTGTGTGTGTGTGTGTGTGTGTGTAAGTATGTGTGTGTGTGTGGCTGTGTGTGTGTCTGTGTAAGTGTGTGTGTGTCTGTGTAAGTGTGTGTGTGTGTTTCTGTGAGCAGTGGCGTACCCAGGAAATTGAAAAGGGGGGGGAGGGGGGGGCAAAATCTATTATATATTTATTTATATATATATATATATATATATATATATATATATATATATATATATATATATATATATATATATATATATATATATATATATATATATATATATATATATATATATATATCAACTGTAGATATAGTGGTGTGATATATAATATTTATTTATTTATAATAAATATATTTTATTATTTATTTTTTGCAAAGGGGTGGGGCATGCCCCCCCCCCCCCCCCCTCGGTACGCCACTGCCTGTGAGTGTGTGTTTGTATGTTTGTATGCTGGACTAAGCATTCAAGAGTCGAAAAGAACAACACCATCAAGGAAGAAAAGTAAGGGTCCACAAGAAGAGGCCTACAAGCACCATGATACACACTTCAACAGAAAACGGCTCATATCTCAAAACCAAAGTTATTGACATTTGCAGTGGTATTTCTCCGTTGTTTTACAAGTGACTGTAAACATAAAGGTATCTTTGGAAAGTGGAAAGGAGTAAGATTTTTGTCATCGTGAGACATTTTTAAAAAGACATAAGCATGACCCAGTTGATTTTTTTTGGGGGGGGAAAACAACTAATCTTTGTCACCAATATTTCTTAATTTTTTTTTTTATATATGGAATGCGATAACTAAAATCTGCCACGATAGAAAAAGAAAGCTACACGTAGCCATCATATCCAGACCTATTTTCAAACAAACAGGCTAAAAATAGATGAGATTTATGAAGAATGCCAGTGTTATCTATTGCCATTTTCGATGAGTCTAATATTTTTTTTATCTCGAAGTAATGATCATATCTCAATGAAAAGTGGGGATATTATATTTGATATATAAAGACATATGCACACCAAATTTCATAAGAATCTGAAGTAAATTAATGTCACCTCCTAAGTAATTACCGTCTCCTCCCCTTAAATTTGGCACATGTTATGAGTGTTGCTGCCATATGCCTTGTGCAAAATTTGAGCACTCTAGGGTCAACGGGTCTCCTGTAAGAGGTCATCACAATTTTGGCATGACCTCGAAAATGACCTAAAAGATCAAACTTCAAATGTCCCTAAAATCTTTATTTATAAACTTAGAGAGATGGTTTTAATATCTTTTTTACTCAGTATGAGTCTCTGAATCATTCTAGGTTTATAGAATTAACTTACATCAATAACTGAAAAAAGGGCACAAAATTTGAACTTTGACCTTGACCTGTGACCTTGAAGTTCACTCGCGACAAAAAAAATCATTTAGTCAAAATTGAAGCTTTGTATGTTTACTTCAAAATAACATAAAAAAATTGTGTCTTATTCTACATAGGTAAGCCTGTACAGGTTGTCAAAGCCAGGCAGAAATATGTTATGCCTATATTCGGACCATGTTTTTCTATTTTTATATACCTATTTAGCTATGAAAAATGAGTTTTAGCCACAGATAATGAATATTAATACAAATAAATAAGAAAAATTATGTTAGAGTGAACCATTTATTCAATTGATTGAACTAATGAATGAAATTGTTTAGTAAAATAGTAAGCTCATAAATTAAATTATAAAATGAAATGAATGGCACTGTCAAAAGAGCAGTGGCAATGGCCAGCTTGAAAAGGCCTGTTGGCAACCAAATTCTGACTGCACAGGCCATGTTTTCTTTCCTCACTGAGTCGAAGTTTACTGACAAAATTAAAATGTTCTTTGTTTCTTCGGAAAATGTTGCAGAGGTTGCCAGTGAATTAGTTGAAAGGTATCAGGAAGCCCAAACAGTGAAGGGTACGCAACAATTCCACCGATTTGTTTCATTTTGTTTCAAACAATTTCATTCGTTAGTTCAATCAATTGAATAAATGGTTCACTCTAACATAATTTTTCTTATTTATTTGTATTAATATTCATTATCTGTGGCTAAAACTCATTTTTCATAGCTAAATAGGTATATAAAAATAGAAAAACATGGTCCGAATATAGGCATAACATATTTCTGCCTGGCTTTGACAACCTGTACAGGCTTACCTATGTAGAATAAGACACAATTTTTTTATGTTATTTTGAAGTAAACATACAAAGCTTCAATTTTGACTAAATGATTTTTTTTGTCGCGAGTGAACTTCAAGGTCACAGGTCAAGGTCAAAGTTCAAATTTTGTGCCCTTTTTTCAGTTATTGATGTAAGTTAATTCTGTAAACCTAGAATGATTCAGAGACTCATACTGAGTAAAATAGATATTAAAACCATCTCTCTAAGTTTATAAATAAAGATTTTAGGGACATTTGAAGTTTGATCTTTTAGGTAATTTTCGAGGTCATGCCAAAATTTTGATGACCTCTTACAAGAGACCCGTTGACCCTAGAGTGCTCAAATTTTGCACAAGGCATATGGCAGCAGCACTCATAACATGTGCCAAATTTAAGCAAAATCAGAGTTGTGAGGTGTTACTCTCGGCCACCGTCCTGGAATGCCCCGGCGGGATAAGATGCGAACCTTACCTCCTCTTTATTAAATCCCTTTAATCCACTAAAAACTTCTATCAGATCGCCCTTTACTCTGTGTCTCTCGAGTGAGTTTAAAATAATATATGTAAAACTTCAATCTCCCTACATAACTAAAGTACGCATCCTTGTATCTTTTGGTCACCTTCTCTGTCACTGTTTCTAACAACACTATATCCATCCTGTAATATGGAGACACCAAAACTGAACCGCATAGTCCTAGGTGAGGCTGACTAGAGCCAGATAAAGCTTAGAATAACTTCCGCACTTCTACTTTTAACACTTCTGTACTGAATCCTAAATACTCTATTAGCTCTTTTTCTGGAACTTATACGGCAGGGATAAGATGCGAACCTTTACCACGAAGTGCAAACAAGTGGATCAAGCACTACTACAATCGCCGTACACCTCTAAAGCCCCGTCCAAACCACCCATACGCCACCGTCTCTGTCGGCGCTTGCCAGTGTTGTGTCACACACAACGTTTTGCTCGGCGTCAGTGCGCTTCCTGATTCAAGTGAGAGTCATGTTTTCTGGATATCGTGTACTCTCAGCCAAGATTATGAATAACCACAGGTTTAGAAAAACTGACCAACTTCATCTGCATGACACATTTCTGCATATCATAAGCAAGAAAAATATACGAAAACCTTTTTTGTATTCTAAAAAATATAGCAAAAAGAAGTTCAATTTAGTTTAACCAACACAAACGATTTATACTGATGACGCCTTATGTTTTTCTGGGTGTGTTTTTGTGTGTTTTGCATGAATCTGGTAACCGTTTCTGTCGCAATTTTTTTTTTATTTTTTAATGCAAATGAAAAAAAAAAAAAATGCACCTTTAAACCCCCCCGCCCCCCCATAAAACCTAACCTTTACCTAACTATAAAATAACTGAAAAAACAGCTAACCTTTTATCTACCAAAAACCTTTTTTTTGTTAGGTAAAGGTTAGGTTAGGTATAGTTATAGGTTAGGTTTAGGTTTTGTATTTATTTCTTTTTTTTTGTCATTTTTGCAAAAAAAAAAAAATTGCGACATAAACGGTTAGCATATTCATATCAAAACACATAAAAACACACCAAAAAAACATAAGGCGTATCAGAAATCGCTGCATTGTGTAAAACGATAGATAAATTGACCGAAAGAAATTGTATAATTTTTTCATAACTTTTGTCTTCAACTCGCTGCAATTTCTCACCTATTATCATCCCAATATTAATTTTGATCACATATTCCGTAATCACTGACTTAGCATTGTTCTTATGGTATACGGTACATAGCAATACAAACATATCTGATGTGAAAACTGCCGAGAACTTGAAGCATGTTTCGGCGCTGACCCGTGAGTGATGGGCATGCCCGCCCAAATATTAAACCTGCTGAATATTGGCGGTCAGACAGACCGACGGATCAGCATTTTGTAGGGGGGGGCTCGTCGGCATCGTGTCCACACTGCCACTTTTAGTGACGAACACTCGATCACGGGAAGACGCCCACGGTGGTAGTGGTAGTGTGGACGGCTTTACCGTGTCGAACTCCAATACAGAGATATACCACAAATATAATATCCAACTAAAACTTGTGTTCGGTGGAACTTACTTTAACATATTTAAACACAGATTTAAATAATAAATAATAAATAAATAATATGAAATAATAATAAATCAGATATTTATACAACACAAAACCCATACTGTTTCCAACACTGATACACAGATTGTAAAAACTGACCGGAACGCGTCACTACAACACCGCAACAACCAAGAAAACAGGAAAAATAACTATTTTTCCTCCCTCTTAGCCACCTACAACAATGAAAGGCAAACCCGAAAGCTCCTGTTTGTTCACCCTTCGCAGCACCTCACCTCACACTCTGCCATACACCTTTAGCTTCCCTGTGTTGCTCAGTAGCTGTCGCCCTTCAGTGGTCAGTCATGGCTTGTGGGCGCTGTGAGCTGTGTGAGGAAGGAATAATGTGTTGTTACCCTCTGTGAGTTCAGACAGCCATCTTGACGTATACAGTAACTCTCGCTTCTTCTTCTTCTTGGCGGTGTTGCAATGACAGTGGGTGAGCAAAAATCGGCCCCCTTTGTAAAATCGTCCCGCGGACAGCTTATTTTTTAACATAACTCTACAAAAAACCCCCACCACCTAATTCACCTAAATACTCTATACCACCTACTTAATAATTACAGGAACTACCACGATGTAGATCTCGCGGCCTCCTGCAGCTCCCATTTTCTTAGTTTCCCATGTTCGCAAAACGGTAGGGTAGGAAAGAACGGTGGATGTAGGCGGCCTGTTACAAAGAGTGAATGTGTGTTGAAAAAACAAAAAAAAATGTCTGTGTGTATGTGTGACGTACTGTCTGGCTGGGCGGGGGCGTGACAACAGCTGGTTGCCTTCATGACAGCCAGCTGCTAAAGGGTGCGTTCAAGTATGGCAATACGTACGGACGTCTTGCAATTCACAGGTTCTTTTTGCTGTACGTATTGCTCTCTCGCAACATACACGTGGAGTTATCATGTTTTCCGGCATGGGGGGAATTGCCACTCGCACAGGCACAACTAAGTTGTACAAAGGATAAAGAAAGCTCTAATACCTTTCTCTCTCCTCTTCTTGCCTCCTTAATATTTCATTTTCTGCTGCTATAACTATCAAATGACTACCATACAACATAACAGGGTCATCAACGTTATTCTGCGAGAATAAGATAGCAACGGGATAAATTTCAGAAGTCTGCTGCTATTTGTTAGCACTGTTTTGTCGAATCGAAATATCAGTAGGGGAGAGACGATACCTATAGCAGGGCTCGCAGGACAAAACCCTGACGTATAGTGCGGGGAAACCTTACTGAACTCAGCCTGCGCAGAAGAACCCGACTCACTCGCACCATACAGTGGTGCGTTCACTAGGCATTCTGTACATATTGTATGATACTGTATCGCCGTAAAGAACATTTCATGGTGTGCTCATCACCGCCACGCACTCGATATCGAGAGTTGGTTGCCAACACGACAACAACAAACTCTACAAATGTGACATGTAAAAACAATGTTTGTAAACAAACGGATTAAGATGGCAGCCGCCGAGTGAGATATATGAGGTGGAAACTCAAAGACTATAGGAAGTTACGTGCAAATGACAGACGTGCAACGCACTAACGAGCATATATCTAGACATCTCTATACAGTAATACCGCTGTTGTAGATAATGAGATAAGGCAGTGAATTTACATAATCGTCGTATATATAATGTAAAACAACGTATCCAGTGTTGGACATTTCCTTCTTTGCTAAGATATAATTTCCTTGTACAGGCTGCTGTCCTGAGCACTAGCTCACAACTGTAAATTAGAGCAGAAGTGCCAGACACTTCCGCGACACCAACACTCGAGCAGAAGTGCCGACACTGCTGGCCACCAATAAGAATTAAGTGAATGCTGCTTTGGGAAGACTAGGTAAATAACAACTATTCGGTCATAATAATGGACGAGAACTATCCGGTCATTTCAGAGACACCGACTAATTTTCCTGGCCGAAAAATAGTTCCTTTGTCTAATGGGATAGTTTTAGGTGTCCGGAACACCCATTAAAAAAACAAAAACATAAAAAAATCTAAAAATTTTCATCACCGAATTTTATGCATGGTTAAGGTTAGGTTCGGATACTTAGTGACATTAAGGTTAGGTTAGGTTTCATTAAAACCTACATAGAGATACAGAGGTCAGTGGTGTTAATGGAAACGCCGACCATAAATTCGTGTGATGAAATATATACATATTTTTTTAATATAGGTTATCCGGACAAAATAAACTTCTCCTTAGAAAAAACATCTTATTAGCTGTAGCATCAACACAACTTCCATCAAAAAAAAAAGGTATACTCTCTGAAAAAAGACCGCGAAGTCATATAGCCATATATTACCGATATATTCCGCGGGAGAAAGCGACCGCCAACCGCTGGGTGGACCACACCCCACACCCCACCGGCTTATGAAACTGTCGCCGATGATGAAAAGGAAGATTACAAGTGTACTTTACTTTTGGACATCACATTATCTTGAAGACACATTTTTCTCACATTTCTATTTTAACATTGATTATATGTTGGTGGCTCCTACCTGTCTGCGCAATACAAGGGATGAATAGAGGAAAGGATGGAAGGAGAGAAGTAAGGAAACGGCGGTAAGGTCTCTTCCCTCTGCTAGGTCTCCAATGAGGCGAGGTCAGGGTGTTGCACTTTGCATGTTATTTTGTGTCATTTAATGCCTTGAAAACTCTCATCACATTACTGCTCGGTATTTAATCCTGACATAACCGAAACACGGGTAAAGCTTATATATATAATATATATATATATATAATATACATATATATATATATATATATATATATATATATAGATATATATAATATAATATATTAATATATATATAGATATATATACTATTGGTACGGTATTATTCAAGGTAAAGATAAAGGTAAGGATAGGCGACATTTCCAGGTACCACCCGGCAATCACGAGTCGCCTAAACGATAACTTAAATCAACCAAACCCAATCTAATGTAATTCCGCAATAGCTTGATCAGTTATCAGTAGAGTTAGGTAACCAATGTCCATTTTGTATTAACCGTAGTTTTACAGTTTACGGGACCAGCGAAAAATGTGGTGTCCAATATTGAAATACACTTCTATTCTTCCTTTTCATCTATCACAATGGGTAACATACGCCGAATTTACCCACTAGCGGCGAGTGTTTTTACTGTCGGTGAGAACGTAAATGTGTAAAAAAAAACAAAATTACCATAAACCCTGCACATATGTTCTAGAGTGTGATACGAGTTCTTGAGTTCGTGAGTTGCATGATATTTTCTATATATGACCACTAGACAACATGGTGTTATTTGATAAAAATGCCTCATTTTAGGGCTTGCTCATTCTTTTTTCAATAACCAGTTCAATGAAGCTTTCAAAATTCATATTGCCCCTGTCAACAATTTAGAATCTGCTGCTCGATTAAACTGATTAAACCGTTCTGTCGACATTTATTTGGGGGATATGTTTATTAGGGGGGGGGGGGGGAAAAAAAATCTCTGGAGGGGGGGGGGGGGGGGGGGGGGGAAGGGGGGGGGGGGGGGGGGGGGGGGGGGAGGGGAAGAAAAAAAAAGGGGTGCAATGAAAAGAAACAATATTGAACCTAAACCTAACCTAACCTTTACCATACCTAACCTAGGCCCATACCTAACCTAGCTTTACCTATACTAACCTTTTACCCATACCTAACCTAACCTTTACGCGCTACACTAAAAAAAAAAAAAAAAAAAAAACAACTAACCTTTACCTAAAAAAAAAAAAAAAAATTGCGACAGAAATGGTAAGCAGATTCATAATCAAACACATAAAAACCACACCAGAAAAAAGAGTTTCGTGCTCTACACTCCACACAAGTGAGTTACAGGTGTTTCATCTGACTATACGCAAATCATATGACAGAGTAACTGGGAGGGAATGTGGGATGTATTGACGGGTTAAAGCGTGTGTTGGAGTGGAGTATGTATGTATACTAATAAGCTTTTAATACCTGTGATTATGAATACTAACCCTAACTGACCTTTACCTAGCCTAACGGTAACCTAAACTGGTATATAAGGACGAGAGTTTTTGCTGTCGTTTTCAGAGACACCGAAGGGACTATTTTTTCTTGGGCCACAATAGGTTCTTGTTCTAATGGAGATAGTTTTATTTGGCGCAAAACACACATAAATATAATTATTTTTTAATCCGAATTTTTATGGTACCGTTTACCATATAAAAACACTGAATCTGGGTCTTTTTGAGTTTTAATGAAACCTATCAGGTTAGGTTCGGTATACTTTTGTAGGTTAAGGATAGGTTAGGTTTCCATTAAAACCTATAAGGTTATGGTAGGTTATTTTTTTTTTTTTTTTTGTTTTTTTTTATGGGTTTGCGCAAAATAAAACTATCTCCATTTATAAACAATCACCTATTGTAGGACCAGACAAAGTCGTGTCTCGAAAAGATGACACGCGCAACTCTACGTCCATTATTAACCCTAACCTACCCCCATCATTACCGTCCGGCTGAGTTTCCCGATTTATGTAGGGACAACATTTCGGTAGACGAGATTACCAGGTACCATGAAGGCAAGATGGTAAATGTCACCGTGGTTATGTCAACTGGTTTATGGATGAGTAATAATATAAATACAAGCAAAATCTAACCTAGCCATTAAAACCGCCGCGACATATTTCCCGATTTTGTGATAAAATACGTAGACGACAGTACCAAGTACAATAAGATTGGGTAATGTCACGGTGGTTATGCAGCTTGGTTTATGGATGAGTAATAAGATAAATCCAAAGCAAAGGTTGTGATGTTGTGTATATACTCAAGAGTATCATTGGCTCGCATCAAGTACACTTAAACACATGATGTACCACTATTTCATTATTAGAAAAGACAAACCAAAAGGAACTCAATTAATAAGGTATTTAATACTATCATAACCGGAATATGTACAACCTACACAATAAAGACTACGACGATGAAAAATTTCACGAGTAATGTTTTGGTGTCAGGCGAAATTTGATATTCCAGGTGCATATTTTACGTCTCGCTGACACATAGAGAAGGACCTGAGGTGGATGGTTGATGTGCAAAGGCTTCTAAAAAACTAGGAAAACAGTCACAGCAGAGTCTCATTAAGAAGTAAGCAAGTGAAGGGGACCCATTACGTACCTACCAGTTTGCTTACCTTTTGACAAGGGGCTCTGTTATGACTCTGTTTTCTTTGTTTAGAAGCCTCTGCACATCATCCATTACCTAACACAGATCTTCTCTATAGTGTTGTCAGCGAGAACAGAGCACAGTATATAGCACCTGGAATAATCACTTTAGCGCAAAATAACTCGAAATTTCTTCCATCGCCGTAGTTTTTCCCTTCGTAGGTCCACCCGCGGCGACCGCCGCCTTAATCCCCACAATGCACCGATGTAAACAACCGCTGACGTAGGTCTGTCTGGGGCCCATTGTCCGCGGGTATGAGTTGTCCTGTCCCGATATGAACTACTGTGTATCATCTTTCAGTGGCACTACACATCAGTAGTGATGCTATAATTCGTAATATTTGGCGCTCTTCCTACCAGACATATTGCAGCTGGCGACTATCCTGTTATCTACGGTAGGGTTATCACTATAACTTTCCAAGGTAAAGAAAATTTTTCCTGTGGAAACACTGAGCCAAAAGTGGCCGTAGCAAATGTCCGTAGTCAAGTGTCCGTAGGCAAATTGTCCCGTAGCAAAATGTCCGGTAGGCAAACTGTCCGTAGGCAAATGTCCGATACAGCACACACTGTCGCGTAGGCAAGCTGTCGCGGTACTCACCCAAACACACCCCTATCTATCTATTTCTCTCTCCCAAAATTGTTTACTCTATACACCACATAACACACCCTATCTATCTATTTCTCTTCCCAAATTTTTTTTACTCTAATAACACACAAACACACCCCTATCTATCTATCTCTCTCTCTCCCAAAATGGTTTACTCTTATACACACACAAACACACAACACACACACAACACCTCTTAATACAAACACACCAACAACACTATAATCACACACACACACACACCACACACTCACAATCGCCTCCAGCTCCATCAATGGAAAGATAATAGCCGGTGCATTCTCCTTGGCCAGAGCAAAACGGGCTACGTCGCGCACACTCTTGGCGCCGTCACCAATGGGATCATCTGCACCCGTCTGCGGCCCGGCCAGCTTGAGGAAGTGGACTTGGTGCTGAGCCGACGCAGGCACGGGCGAGCAGTGTCTTCCCCGTGCCTGGCGGACCGTAGAGCAGGACGCCTTTGGGGGCTGGATACCTGTAGGAGGGAGGGGTAGGTAAGATGATGGAGGAGTTAGGGGAATGAATGGTGCATGTGCTATCTATAGTGTCTTAGGTTATTGCGACTTGGTTGATGTATTTACCTAGGTGTAGTGTGGGCCCGTCAGGGGGGCAAGGTTGTTAGAGTACGTAGCTCGCAATGTGCAGCTTCCCTGTGCATTCATGGTCATACGGTTCGAGTTAGCACGCCTAGTTCGTGCTGACGTGGCGGCGCTTATGTATAATGTCACTAACTTTTAGTTTGGTACTTGCAAATCTATGTCTAGATAGGAGGAAACTCTTATTTAATCTTAGTTGTATGTGTATGATAATGGGTTGTTTCTATGACTATCTCTGCCTGTCTGTCTTCTCGCACTTGCACTGGTTCTTAAATGGGTTGTGGAAATAGATTTAGGTTACTGACTTATCTCATACCTGTTTTTATCTATTTCACTAAACATGTGTGAGAGATAACCTTTATTTCGCTCTCTCGTCTCTTGTCTCTCTCTCCATCTTGCCTGTCCCCCTCCTCAAAAAAATCTCATCTCTTCTCTCAATCATATCATACTCTTCCTCACAGCTCATCACATTCCCCTCCAACACCTCTCACATACTCACCCAAATTCTCAAACCTGCTACCTTATGAGTCACAGGCAATGCACCACCGCTTCAATCAATTCCCTGTAATTCTGTGCTTATCGAGACATCCAATATCGCATGAATACTGCTCTACTCATCGGCCGCTCGTCAACACTCCATGGCCTTCACACGCGAGTCGTATTCCGCACTCAATCTCATAGTGTCCCCAGATGGTTAGGAGTCCTTTTGTTTACTCCTACAGGTCTCCTGGCTTGAGGGTCTCCGGTCCACTAGACCAATGACCGGGAGGAAGTAGGTCTGGCGTGTGGGGGTTTTGATGACGGCAACATTTACCCTTCCGCTGTGGTCGAGGTCCACGTTGGCGCCATCTTCCTCGCCGTATTCCTTAGGGTCGACGTCCAAGGATCTGTTGTTTTGGTGGATTTTTTTTATTACGGAGGGGTGGGGTTTTGTTTTTTAGTAGTGGTTGTATGTAGGCTATGAAGTGAGTAGTTACGAGCGAGCGCGAAGTGCTCGCTAGTCCCTCACTGATACGGAAATTTTTCTCACATATATAGCGGCCGAAACCACCGACCATACACGCTCTTCAGGAGCTGATATCTTTGGAATCCTGCTTCCGATTTGCATGCAGTCTTCGGCCATCTGATACCCCATTCACATCCTATTTGTGCTTGACATGTTTTGCTCACGTGAGGGTCAGCATGGTGCGTGCGCCGTGCCGCGTGAGGGTGTCAACAACGTTTATCATTGCTAGTGGCTGAGAAACGCTGTACCGACTAAGGGCTATATTCAAGAATGCTCGTCAAATCTCGGCCGGTGGGATTTTCCACTGGTGAGTCTACAAGAACTGCCCCACTGGTGCTATACTATATGACACTACACATCACTACCACAAAAGCGAGCCCAAAGCGGCATCAGTTTTTGACTGTTTATACATATCTAAATACATTTTACTAGTGAAATTTATCATTTCTGACATTAAAATAATAGATTAAGTAGTGTTCGCCCACTTGTCTGAGGCGTTGGTTGCAGAAAAATTGGCCTGAGTGAGCTTGCGATACATTTGAACGGCGCCGCCGCCACTCTCCCACAATGGCCACCTCCATTCTCCCGCCGCCGCCCGGCTCCTCACAATTTAACACCCCTATATAAAGGCCTCTGGACCTGATTTTACATTAAGATGACACGTGTGCATTCACAGTGTATGGCTGATCACTCTCGACATTATGTGTTTGAAAACTCTCCTGTATGGTCTGGAAGAAATACATGGACATAAGTGGAGAGCTGGGTGAAGGGGGATGAGGGCAAGTTGTCGCAACATCAGCTGACTCAAACCTCCCCACTGAGCTCAACGCGTTGCGTTGTATTTTGATTCTTGTATACCAAAAACGTACAACGGGTTGGAGAAAAATTCTTGAATATGGCCGCTAAGTTGACACATATGGTGTGTGTTATCTCTCGAGACCACAAACCTAGCATGTCACAACAGGTCAAACTCCGGGTGACTCTCACGTGCGCACGTGGACACCACCTGTCCACTAACTCAGAGACGGCTGACGACTCGCTCGTCCTTCGCACGATTAAGGCGTCTTACTGGTAGTAGTAGGAGTAACGACGTATTCTATAGTAAGTAGTAGTAAGTATGTAGTGGTGGATTCTTGTAGTAGTGAAAATTCATGTTAGTGGTGGTAGTGAAGTAGTTGTTTATGATTGGATAATGTGTATTTGTTGTAAAAAAGAAAGAATCCGTTAGGTTAATAGTAGTGAATAACGTATTTGTATAAACGTGACACACTATGTAGCATATAGATGATATTTAAGTAGTAATGTAGTGGTAGTAGGGGTAAACATGACAATAATATCGAACACCAACAACTAAAAATATCAATAACACTAATCACATCATATTCACACAAGAACAAAAAATTCTCTCTCTTCCATACTTTTTTTCCTAATCCCCTCCCTAATCAATCTTTCCTTCCTTCCCCTCTCTCTCCATCTCTTCCACCTCTCTCTCCATACCTTCCCCTCTCTCCATAACTTCTCCATCCCTTCCACCCTCTCTCTCCATCCCTTCTCTCACCTCTCTCTCCATCCATTCTCTTCTCTCGCCAAAATCCCTTCCCCTCTCTCTCCTTTCCCTTCTCCTCTACATCTCCATCCCTTCCCCTCTCTCCACAAAAAAAAAAACAAAACCCTTCCCTTCCCCATATTTTCTTTCATTGCACATCTCTCTCTCTCTCTCTCTCTCTCTCCCTCTCATCATACTCATCCTCATACTCTCGCTCTCTCTCTCTCTCTCTCTCCCTCATAACGTTGGACACCAGTAGGTCAGATGCGTCTTGTTCACTTTGATCTTCTCGGAGTTTTCCCGATCTTCGCGCTGGTTCTGGATCTCGTGGGTGATCCGACAGTCTGCTCCCAGCCTCATGATAGACATGGGGGAATAATTTCTCGTTCTCCAGCAGGCGGGTGCGCGAGAGAATGTCGTCGCTGGACATGCGCCGACCTCACGCATGGCTGGCTTGTGGGGTCGGCATACAGGCTATGAGTCATATACATAGATGGTGTGTATGTTTTTTGTGGGGGAATTTTGTGCGTGTGTTTGTGGGGGGGATTTCGTGTGACAGTACGTGATTTTGTTTATTTTTATGTGATACATATTTCGTCAGTTTTATGTGTCTTAAAGTGTTTGTGTGTTTCCTGGATTTAATGTGTTGTAGTTGACCTTGTCACCTACATGGTTGATAAACAGAACACCCAGGGTTATGTTTGTTATTGGAGACTGTGGACAGAGCTTGTGTGTGGTACAGTGGTTATGAGCTCTAACTACACAATACATGATACTCTGCACGAGGCTCTTTATAAAGGGGCCCCGATACTCAAGACCTGACACCTGACCCTAATCCCTTAATGGGCAGTCAGGCGAGAATACCATAGGATGATGTCGCTTATGGAAAGTGGTAGGCGA
>JACEEZ010022106.1:81496-86496 GCA_016584305.1 Chionoecetes opilio
GAGAGAGAGAGAGAGAGAGAGAGAGAGGAGAGAGAGAGAGAGAGAGGAGAGAGAGAGAAGAGAGGAATAGAAGAGAGATAGGCACTGTATTAGGGTAAATGATAGGATGGGAGAGGAGGAGGAGGAGGAGGAGGAGGAGGAGATTGAGTATAGCAGTATAAAGGGAGGGAGGGAGAGAGGGAGAGGTAGGAAGTAAAAGGAGGAATACATAGGAGTAACAGACACCAGGACACCCTTGGGTCATGACGAGGGTATCTGCTGAACTACATACTACTAACTATCAAACTACATGTAAGAGGACAGTTGGAAAAGGATACCATGTCCCTAAAGCAGATAGGAACATGGAAGTTTCGTAGTGAAGAATGAGAGGACATGAAGTATGCTAACTATAACTACCACTAAAACTAATCGTTTCGGGGGACGTTATAATATCATACACAGGGCAATATCAAAACCCCATTTACTTTACAGTACGCGTCAAGTTTGTCTATAAATGAAGTTATTGTGCTGGCTTCGACAACATTTGCTGGTAATTTGTTCCATCGATCAACAACTCTGACATTGAAATAATTTTTACGGAGATCTGTGATGCAACGTTGACCGTTTAGTTTGAAACCATTATTTCTTGTTGTCACTTGAGGAAAAAAGCTCGAATAGGTTCTCTTGATTAATGACATCAAATCCTTTTAGGATCTTAAAGGTTTCTATCAAGTCCCCACGGATTCTACGGAAGGGAAGGGAAGGGAAGGGAAGGGAAGGGGGAAAGGGGGAAGGAGAGAAGGGAAGGGAAAGGGAAGCAAGGGAAGGGAAGGTAAGCATAAGGTAAGGTAAGGGGAAGGGAAGGGTAGAGTAAGTCTGTACGTGGGCTGTCTGTCTGTCTGGCTGTCTGGCTGTCTGGCTGGCTGTGTGGGTGGGTAGGTGGGTAGGAAGGAGGGTAAAGTTGGGGCTATGTTGAAGGTGTTGGTCTGGTTTTAGTGGTGGGGGGAGGGGTGGAGGGGGTGCTTAAAGGGGTGTAACAGTATGTCTAGCTACGGGTGTTAAGACATAAGGTACACACACACACACACACACACACACACACACACACACACACACACACACACACACACACACACACACACACACACACACACCACACACACACTTCATATAGCTGTTAATATTTTTTTTCTCATTATAAATCAATATCTATAATCTATCTCTATCTATTTTATTGTATCGTTATTGTATTTATCTCTAAAATGAAGTAAGTCAAAGAGATTTATGAAGACAATATAACAGAACAAAAATAATAAATAGGTTTTACTTAATACTGATGCTAAAGAGGAGGAGGAGGAGGAGGAGGAGGAGAGGAGAGGAGAGGAGGAGGAGGAGGAGGAGGAGGAGGAGGAGATTGAAGTAGTAGGTAGAGGAGGAGGAAAATGAAGTAGTAGGTAGAGGAGGAGGAGGAGGAGGAGGAGGAGAGGAGGAGGAAGAGGAGGAGGAGGAGGAGGGAGGAGGAGGAGGAGGAGGTTGAAGTAGTAGGTCAAACAGAATAAGATAATAAGACAATAGACAACTAAAATCAAGCACTGATTCCAACAAGAGAGAGAGAGAGAGAGAGAGAGAGAGAGAGGAGAGAGAGAGAGAGAGAGAGAGGAGAGAGAGAGAGAGGGGAAGAGGAGAGAGGAGAGAGAGAGAGAGAGAAGGAGGAGAGGAGAGAGAGAGGAGAATGAGAGGAGAGAGAGAAGAGAAGAGAGAGAGAGAGAGAGAGAGAGAGAGAGAGAAGAGAGAGAGAGAGAGAGAGAGAGAGAGAAGAGAGAGAGAGAGAGAGAGAGAGAGAGTACAGAGGGGGAGGAAGAAGAGGAGATACGAATACTAATGAAAAAAAAAGATCAGCCAGATGACAGAGGATTGCATAGGAAGAGAAGAAGAAAGAAGAAGGAAGAGGAGGAAAGAAGAGAAATAAAAAACGAAGAATAGAGGAGAAGGAAAGAAAATAACAGATAAACGAAAGAAGAAGCATAAAAAAAAAAGTCAGAGGAGGAAAAGGAGAAGGAAGGAAGATAGATAGAAAGAAAGAAAGAAGAAGAGAAAAGGAAAGAGAGAAAAAAAGACAGCCCAAGAAAGAATTTATGTTCAAAAGGTTAAAACAAAATAGGAGCAAAATGGAGAAGATTGAAAAACCGTGAAAAAAAAATTGAAATCAAAATAATCACAAAAAAAAAAAAAAACATGCCCGCCAAGAATAGTAATAGCAATAATAGTAATAGTTAGTCATAGATAATCTTACTAGGAGGGAGATAAACATACAAGCGATACAGCTATAGAGGAAAACTTAGCAACGGAGCCACTTCAAAGATGTTTCGAGATGACCAAGTGACCGCAGAATAGTAATAGTACAGTAATGATAGTAATAGTACAGTAATGATAGTAATAGTAATAGATAGTAATAGGTAATCTTGATAAATAGGAGGGATAAAAAGCATGCAAGCGATACAGCTATAGAGGAAAACTTAGCAACTGAGCGACGTAGGAGAGAGAAAGAGGAGAATTAAAGGGAACATAGATAGACAAAGGATAGATAGATACATAGATAGAAGAAGAGTGAATGTCCATAAAGTCATAACAAGAGGAAGAAAAACATGCAAGCAAGATGAAGAGGAACACTTAGCAACGGAGCCACTTCAAAGATGTATCGAGATGACCAAGTGACCGCAGAATAGTAATAGTACAGTAATGATAGTAATAGTAACAGATAGTAATAGGTAATCTTAATAAATAGGAGGGATAAAAAGCATGCAAGCGATACAGATATAGAGGAAAACATAGCAACTGAGCGACGTAGAGAGAGAAAGAGGAGCATGAATAGAAGGATAGATAGACAAAGGATAGATAGATACATAGATAGAAGAAGAGTGAATGTCCAAAAAATCATAGTAAGGAAAAACTAGCAACTGAGCGACGTAGGAGAGAGAGAGAAGATAAATAAAAGAAAGAAAAGAGAAAGAAAGGAGAAAGAAAGTGTCAGAGGAGAAGGAAGCGATAAATAGATAGACGAAGGAAGATGACAGAAGAATAGGAAGAAGGAGAAAAGAGGAAGAAGAGAAGAAAAGAAGGAGGAAGAGAAGGAGGAAGAAGGAGAAAGAGAAGGAAGGAAGAAGGAAGAGAAATAAAAGACGAAGAATGAGAAGGAAAGAGAAGGAAAATAGATAGACGAAGGAAGAATAAATGTCCATAAAGTCATAACAAGAGGAAGAAAAACATGCAAGCCAAGAGGAAGAGGAAATAAAAATCAAAATAATCACAAGAAAGAAGAAAAACATGCCAGCCAAGATAGTAATAGTAATAATGTAATAGTAATAGTTAGTAATAGAAAAGATAGGAATATAATAGATAGGAAAGAAAGTGCACAAGCCAAGATGAAGAGGAAAACTTAGCAACTGACCAAAAGATGTTTCGAGATGACCAAGTGACCGCGGAACTGTATAAGGCAATCCGGCAAAACCACTTTTTTCTAGTAGCTGGGACCGTTTCAGAGCTTGCTGGCACGCCGGTTATAGGAGTGGGGTCAGTAGTGGTTGTGGTGGGGTGGTTAGGGGGGGGGGGGGGAGGGGGGGAGAGGAGAAGGGGGAGATGAGAGAGGAGGAGAGAGAGAGAGAGAGAGAAGGGGGGTGAGGGGAGGGGGGAGGAGGCTTTTTCTTTTCTAGCGGGACTTTGATGCATCTGTCTTCGTCTTGTTGTTGTTGTTGTTGTTGTTGTTGTTGTTGTTGTTGTTGTTGTGATGTTGATAGTGATGGTGGTGCAACTTGGGTATTTTCGTGTTAGTTAGTTAGTTAGTCTCGTTATTATGAGTTAGTTGTATTAGATTTTTTTTAACGTATTTCTAGTTAATAACGTAATTAGCATACGTAAAGCATACGTAATTAAAAAATGTCTTTTGTTTTGGTTTAGTTTCCTGTAAGGTGAGAATACACAGGTTTGCAGCAGATTTCCTCAACTAGCCACATTTTTTCTTCCAAAGTCTCAATTTTTTTTTTTACATTTTTCATCAAACTTATTATTTTCCTTTGCCGAGTTGACTCATACCCAGAGTTTTTTCTAATTTTTACCTCCGCCTGCGAAGTTGGAGGGAGGTTATGTTTTTACCCCGATCTGTTTTTTTTTTTTTTTTTTTTTTTTTTTTATTTTTTATCGGGCCTCCAGCAGGGGAGGACCGCGGGCTGGCTTGAGGCCGTCAGAGAGATGCGTTTGAAAAAAAGAGAGGAGAGTGTTCGTGCTGTGTTTGTTTGTTTGTTTGTTTGTTTGTTTGTTTGTTTGTTTGTTTGTTTGTTAGTGTACAGGATTTATCGAAAAGTTACGAATATATTTGGACCAAACTTGATATACCAAGTCTATTTGGTATAAGGAAGAACTGATTTAATTTTGGATGAAATCGAATCACAACTGTTGCCATGGCAACCAATTGAAAATCCGATTTTCCCTATCCTTTAACATGGTGAATGAAATATTCGGGCGGAGGTATGCGCTCTACTGGGTGCCCCCCCTCTAGTTGCCTGATGTTTTTCTATCTCCATTTTTTTTTTAATATATTTTAATCAAACTTCATTATATTCCCTTTATATATCTACCTATGAGCCTTATGTTCTCCTATTTCTGCCTTATTAAGCCTCTAAGTCCTCCATTATATACATATTTTTTTCATCAAACATCACGATATCTTGCAATTCTTTTTTGACATCACTTTTAACCTGTCATTTTTTTTATATATTTCTCATCACACTTGATAATTTTACTTTTCTACATTCCCTTATATAACCTGCCTCCTTCCTCGCCTTCCCCAGATCGCCTGGCGGTGTCGCAGTTGCCGGTGTTCACGCTGTACGCGCAGAAGGTGTGCGTGCCGGCAGGTGAGCCCCGCTGTGCCTCCCCCTGGGCCTACGAGAGCGTGCCCGACCTGGCCCTCGGGGGGGAGTACCTCACAGGGGCCCACCCCCGCACCGCAGACTCCAGGAGCGAGT
>JACEEZ010022106.1:91496-146496 GCA_016584305.1 Chionoecetes opilio
CTTGACTCCAGACACAACCCCAGGCATCTTACAGGCGCCCCCCCCCCGCCCCCCCACTGGCTCACCCCCCATCCAACCCCCCTCCTTTCCCTTCCCTTGACCTCGCCACCCATACATTTCCAAAGTTTCTAAAGTTTTTCCCTGTCGAGCGGGCAATGACTGTCCTCCTTGAGCAAGGGCATGCGATGTGTGGTGTGTGTGGTCGCAGCCTTACCCAGTAAATAATATCAATAATAATAATCTTCATAGTAATGATCATAATAATTATTATCATTATTATATAAGTAATAGTAATAATAATAATAATAATAATAATAATAATAATAATAATAATAATAATAATAATAATAATAAATATATCATAAGTATTATTTTTTCGAAAGTAGCAGAATAGGAATCGCGCGGAAAACACACACACACACACACACACACACACACACACACACAGGTCCGTTTTTTTTCACAAGAAGAAAAAAAAAATATAAATAAATAAATATATAAACTGAAATACGCACTTCCATATCTCACTCAAACACTTAATCTCTCTCTCTCTCTCTCTCTCTCTCTCTCTCTCTCTCTCTCTCTCTCTCTCTCTCTCTCTCTCTCTCTCTCTCTCTCTCTCTCTCTCTCTCTCTCAAACCCTCACTCTCACTCCCACACACTCACACACACACACTCTCTCATCACCAGGTGTATGAAATCGAACTTCACCTGCTATTCCTACGACTTCATGTCCTCCAACGAGAAGATCTGCCGCCTCTCCCACCACTCGGAGGCCACCTTGGCGCACATCCAGCAGCCCTATCTCCTCACCGCCAACGCCACCACCTATGAACTACAGGCCTGCTACCACGTACGTATGTGTGTGTGTGTGTGTGTGTGGGTGGGTATGGGTGTGGGTGTGGTGTGTGGGTGTGGGTGTGTGGTGTGTGTGGGTGGGTGTGGGTGGGTGTGTGGGTGGTGTGGGTGTGTGGTGGTGTGTGTGTGTGGTGTGTGTGTGTGTGGGTATGGGTGTGTGGTGTGGTGTGTGTGGTAGGTGTGTGTGGTGTGTGGTGTGTGTGTGTGGTGGGGGTGTGGGGGGGGTGTGGTGTTGTGGTGTGTGTGTGTGTGTGTGTGTGTGTGTGTGTGTGTGTTTTACCCCTTAACTAGCTATCTTCTACTTCTTAATTACCATCACCTATCAGCATTTTATAAGGGCAACCCATGATTTTTATTTATATCCGCAGATGACAGTAGAAGGTATAGGTATGTAGTCTCCTTCAAACACATAAAGTATACCTCCTTGACGTCTATGACCTGACCTATTGTCATTAATAAGGTCAACCCATTATTTTTACCCATTTCCACACAGACGTATATATATATGTATGCGTGTTCTACCGAGACCACTGAGAGACATCTATCATCTCGGTGGCCACGGTTCTAGCCTCTAATTACCCAGCTTCTTCTTAATTAACCTCAATTATCACCATTAATCAGGTCAATATATAATTTTCTACCCATTTTCAGATCACAGTGGAGTTCCGCGCCTAAATATTGCAAACCTAAATTCGAAACTCCCTCATCTGTCTAACCTAACCTAACCTAACCTAACCTAACCTAAATTCTAAACCCCCTCATCTGTCTAACCTAACCTAACCTAACCTAACCTAACCTAAATTCTAAACCCCCTTATCTGTCTAACCTAACCTAACCTAACCTAACCTAACCTAACCTAACCTAAATTCTAAACCCCCTCATCTGTCTAACCTAACCTAACCTAACCTAACCTAACCTAAATTCAAACCCACTTATTAGTCTAACCTATCTAACCTACTACTACAACCGATACTAATTCATCATGTGTTACCTACCTAACTAATGACCTACCTACCTACTGTCTACTAATGACCCACCACCCGAAGATATATTAGGTCAACCAATGACCATTTCTACTTTATGCCCCCACCACATTAGTGTCACGCCTTTTACTAATCCGCAGCAGTTAGGTCGCCATGGGAAAACACCCTGGTTTGACGGCAAGGTGTACTCGAAGGGGCGCCCCAATTCCTGCCGCGTCGACGTGGGCCTGTCAACGGACTTCAACATTACCCTGCCCTACAACGACGTGCGGTGTGACGTGAACCAGTCCTCGCCCTCCACCTTCTCTACCAACATTGTCATCCAGGTGAGTTTAATTGGCTAATATTGTGTGGGTGGGTGTGGATTGCTTAGATTTTTTTTTTTTTTTTTTTTTTTTTTTTTTTTTTTTTTTTTTTTAGTAAACAAATTGATTGTGTAAAGAGGCTATATTTTTTTTTTTTATCTATTGATGTTCTAAAAAATATATAGATAAGTTTTCTTCTCTATGACGCCTATTGTTCCTCTTTCCTCGCATCATTATGTCACTCTTTTTACCATTAGTACATTTACCACTTTCTTGAACCAATTTTTTTAAACCACAAATGTAAAAAAATAAAATAATAATAATAAAAAAAAATAAAAATAAATAAAAAAAATAAATAAATAAATAAATAAATAAATAAATAAATAAATAAATAAATAAATAAATAAATAAATAAATAAATAAATAAATAAATAAATAAATAAATAAATAAATAAATAAATAAATAAATAAATAAAAAAATAAAAAAAAAAACTATTAATTTACACACCCTATTACTTCTCCTTCTTCCTTTTTTCCTAATATAACCCCCTTACGATCTTGCAATATTTTCTCTTTATTAATGCAACCATTACTCCATCTATTTACATCGCCCATTACTTATCCCATCTATTCTAACCTCTTACCATCCTCAACCATCCTCACCACTATCACCACCACTACTATATCTTCACCTCTACTATAAATGATCTCCCCCACCCAACACATCACCACCACCATCACCATCACCATTTCTTCACCACTTCTTTTCTAACCCTCTTACGATCCTCAACCATCCACCATCATCACCATCACCATCATATCACATCACCACTTCATCTCCCCCCAGCACCACGACATGATAGTGACCTCAGCGGACGTGGGCTTGGTGCTTCACTGCCGCTACGATATCAGGAACCAGACGGTGACCAACTCGTACCTGCCGGGCCTCGAGGTGAAGAGTGCCGGGGAGACCGCAGAGTTCTTCGAGGAGACCGTGGTGGAGTCGCCCAACGTGATCATGCGCGTGACCGATGCGCAGGGCCTGGAGGATATCGTGTCGGCGCAGGTGAGGAGGAGAGGCTAGGGTGCTTAAAGGGGTGTCAGGGTGCTTAGAAAGGGTGCTAGATGAGGTTTGAGAAAAAGAAAGGGGTGTTTTGGGTGCTTAAAGAGAGAGAAAGGGGGTGAGAAAGGGGTGTTTTGGGTGCTTAAAGAGAGAGAAAGGGGTGAGAAAGGGGTGTTTTGGGTGCTTAAAGAGAGAGAAAGGGGGTGAGAAAGGGGTGTTTTGAGTGCTTAAAGAGAGAGAAAGGGGGTGAGAAAGGGGTGTTTTGGGTGCTTAAAGAGAGAGAAAGGGGTGAGAAAGGGGTGTTTTGGGTGCTTAAAGAGAGAGAAAGGGGTGAGAAAGGGGTGTTTTGGGTGCTTAAAGAGAGAGAAAGGGGGTGAGAAAGGAGTGTTTTGGGTGCTTAAAGAGAGAGAAAGGGTGAGAAAGGGGTGTTTTGGGTGCTTAAAGAGAGAGAAAGGGGTGAGAAAGGGGTGTTTTGGGTGCTTAAAGAGAGAGAAAGGGGTGAGAAAGGGTGTTTTGGGTGCTTAAAGAGAGAGAAAGGGGGTGAGAAAGGGGTGTTTTGGTTGGTGTGCTTAAAGAGAGAGAAAGGGGTGAGAAAGGGGTGTTTTGGGTGCTTAAAGAGAGAGAAAGGGGGTGAGAAAGGGGTGTTTTGAGTGCTTAAAGAGAGAGAAAGGGGGTGAGAAAGGGGTGTTTTGGGTGCTTAAAGAGAGAGAAAGGGGTGAGAAAGGGGTGTTTTGGGTGCTTAAAGAGAGAGAAAGGGGTGTTTTGGGTGCTTAAAGAGAGAGAAAGGGTGTGTTTTGGGTGCTTAAAGAGAGAGAAAGGGGGTGAGAAAGGGGTGTTTTGGGTGCTTAAAGAGAGAGAAAGGGGTGAGAAAGGGGTGTTTTGGGTGCTTAAAGAGAGAGAAAGGGGGTGAGAAAGGGGTGTTTTGAGTGCTTAAAGAGAGAGAAAGGGGGTGAGAAAGGGGTGTTTTGGGTGCTTAAAGAGAGAGAAAGGGGTGAGAAAGGGGTGTTTTGGGTGCTTAAAGAGTGAGAAAGGGGTGAGAAAGGGGTGTTTTGGGTGCTTAAAGAGAGAGAAAGGGGGTGAGAAAGGGGTGTTTTGGGTGCTTAAAGAGAGAGAAAGGGGTGAGAAAGGGGTGTTTTGGGTGCTTAAAGAGAGAGAAAGGGGGTGAGAAAGGGGTGTTTTGGGTGCTTAAAGAGAGAGAAAGGGGTGAGAAAGGGGTGTTTTGGGTGCTTAAAGAGAGAGAAAGGGGGTGAGAAAGGGGTGTTTTGGGTGCTTAAAGAGAGAGAAAGGGGGTGAGAAAGGGGTGTTTTGGGTGCTTAAAGAGAGAGAAAGGGGGTGAGAAAGGGATGTTTTGGGTGCTTAAAGAGAGAGAAAGGGGTGAGAAAGGGGTGTTTTGGGTGCTTAAAGAGTGAGAAAGGGGTGAGAAAGGGGTGTTTTGGGTGCTTAAAGAGAGAGAAAGGGGTGAGAAAGGGGTGTTTTGGGTGCTTAAAGAGTGAGAAAGGGGTGAGAAAGGGGTTTTGGGTGCTTAAAGAGAGAGAAAGGGGGTGAGAAAGGGGTGTTTTGGGGTGCTTAAAGAGAGAGAAAGGGGTGAGAAAGGGGTGTTTTGGGTGCTTACAGAGAGAGAAAGGGGTGTATGTGTATGCGGGTGACTAATGCGCAGGACTTGGAGGATATCGTGTCGGCGCAGGTGAGACAGAGAGGGCTAGGGTGCTTAGAGAGAGAGAAAAGGATGTTTAAAGAGAGAGAAAGGGCAGGGCCGTATTATCCAGAAGGCTGACTGGGCTGAAGTCTAGGGGCCCCGCATGGACTAGGGGCCCGCCAATTTTGTTTACTGAGGCACTGTGAACAAATTTGTTGATATAATTCTTCATGAGACCCTTAAAATGGATATAGAGGTATGTACTGTGGTCTAGTAACTACCGTACCACCAGTCGTCAGGGCCAGTCGTCAGCTGTAGGGGGTGAAAAACTGAAGGCACGTATCGGAGGGGGCCCGAAATACAAAAGCCTAGGGGCCCGACCATGAGAAAGGGGTGATAGGAGAAGAATGAGAGGATTAGAACATGCCAGGAAAGTGTGCGTCAGAGATAGGTAAATAGATAAATAGATTGATTGATTGATATTAATGGGTTTACGTGTAGCAGGGTGGTATGTTAGGGTGTGTTAATGTTTGTAAAGTTGAAGTAGAAATAGGAAGAGAGTTACCTGATAGAAAAAGGAGACAAACACGTCCTCATCACGTCACCCCATCTGTGTATCAGGTCGGGGAGAGTCTTGCGCTGCGCTTTGAGATCACGGACCGCAACTCCCCCTATGAGATCTTCGTGCGGGAGCTGGTGGCCATGGACGGACGGGACAACTCCGAGATCCTGCTTATTGACAGTAACGGCTGCCCCACCGAGCCCTCCATCATGGAACACGTACTGCAGGTGAGTACATAGGGCTCTTTCACCTATACACACTCAGAAATAAGGGGTATATTAAGGGTAGAATTGTTACATCGCACCATCACTACCCTTTTTAAACCCTATGTCCAGGCTGGAGGGTACATGCTGCCGATTATACCCTTCATCTACCCTTTATCTACCCTTTTTAGACGTGAGGGATGAGAAAGGGTATATTTGGGGTTGGAAAAGGGTATATTTGGGGTAGAAAAAGGGTATATTTGGGGTTGCAAAAGGGTATATTTGTAAGGGTAGAAAAAGGGTAGCAGTATTTCATCACTACAAACACCCTTTTTCTACCCTTTTCCTGCCCTTCTTTTCTAAGAGTGTACTGATGTCCTCTATAGCCTACTCTCCCATGACTTCCCCTACATATAGTACCATAAACTCTTCTATTCTCAACTCTAGTATTCCTTTCCTTGCCTCCTTTCCACTCTCTCATGTCTCCTCCCCTTTCCATATCTTCCTCAAATACTCGATATCTTTCCCTTCTCTCTCTCCCTTCCCATTATTCCTTTGCTAACCATAAACTCTATTTTTTTCATATACACTTCTTTCCTTTTCTTATATTTTCTACTTTTTTCTTTACCCTTCCTTTCCCATATTTTCCCCAAACACTAGATTCACTTTTACCTATATCTATGTCTCCGTAGCCTTTCCATTACTTCCCCTACTAACTACAAACTCTTCTATTCTCAAATCATTCCTTTTCTTGCCTTTCCCCAACTGTTTCCCGTACCCTCTCCTTTCCTATCCATCCCCCGAGCACTAAGCAACCTCCCATCTCTCTCTCCCCACAGTTGGATGGCAGCGGCAAGGTTTTGATCGCGCGCTTCCAGGCCTTCAAGTTCCCTACGTCGGAGGTGGTACAGTTCCGCGGCCTGGTCACCCCGTGCTTCCCTCACTGCGAGCCCGCTGACTGCCAGGCCCCGGGCTTCGACGGCATGCTCAGGATGGAGGAATCTTACGGCAAGAGGAAGAAGAGAGAGGTGGGTGGTGGTGGTGGTGGTGGATGAGAGAGAGAGAGAGAGAGAGAGAGAGAGAGAGAGAGAGGGGTGGGTGTGAGAGAGAGAGAGAGAGAGAGAGAGAGGGGGAGGTAGAGAGGAGAGAGAGAGAGAGAGAGAGAGAGAGAGAGAGAGAGAGAGAGAGAGAGAGAGAGAGAGAGAGAGAGAGAGAGAGAGAGAGAGAGAGAGAGAGAGAGATATTACACAATAGTTTTCATGGTGATAACAAAAATATTTACCCACTCCTACCTTTCTGTGTCAATTAATAAGTAGGTAAACGTCTAAAAAAGCTACCTTATGCACCTAAATCATAAGAACATAAAAACATTAGAAAATAAGGAAGCTAAAAGAGGCCGTGAGACCTACACGTGGTAGTTCCAATTTCAGCCATTTCTTCATTCCATCATTCATGTTCCAAAATCAACCTTTCTGTGTCAATTTAGAAGTAGATAAACGTCTAAAAACATACCTTTTACACACTAACCATAATACCCCCATTTCTCAACCCCCATACACACGTCCTAAACATGTCCTAATCATGTCCTAATCATGGCTAACCATATACTAACACCCTTAATTTATCAACACCCATATCCATATCCTAACACGATAACACCCTCCATTTCTCGCCCATACCCACATCCTAATCAAGTCCTAATCATGTCCTAATCATGGCTAATCATATCCTAACACCCTTATTTTCTCAACACCCATATCCATATCCTAACACCCTCCATTTCTCCCATACTCACGTCCTAATCATGTCCTAATCATGTTCTAATCACGTCTAACCATATCCTAACACCCTCATTTTTCACCCATATCCACGTCTAACCATATCCTAACACCCTCATTTTTCACCCATATCCACGTCTAACCATATCCTAACACCCTCATTTTTCACCTATATCCACGTCTAACCATATCCTAACACCCTATATCACCCCCCTCCCCAGGTGCACGAGGCTGACGTACTAGTGGCCCAATCAGTCCGCATCACAGACAAGTTCGAGTTCACCCCGCAGCGCAGAGGCGAGAACCACCACAACAACAACATCTCCGTGGAGGCGCAAGGCAGCTGTTCATCTTTCACAGGCGTGGTGGTGGCTGGCGCGCTGTTCTTAGCGGCACAGCTGGTGATGTTAATGGCCTGGAGTTACCTGTGGCATAAGAAAAGGGCCAGTAAACAGATTGACCCCACCCCCCCGACCCCGTCTCTGTATATGGGCTCCAATGCGTCGCGGGTCTCGTCTTGTTCCTACTTGACAGACTGATTCTTGTGGTGGTTTTGCTTACGTGATTTTGCTCAGATTTTTCTTAACGACACTGCCACTTTTTTCTTTTTCTTTTTCTCCTTGCACTCTTTTCATTGTAAGTTTTGAGTTCTTTCACCTTCTATCTCGTTCCTCTTCTTTCTTTCCTTCTTTCATTTTTTTCATGGTAAGTTTGAGTTCTTTCACCTCCTATCTATCTTCTCCTTCATACTTTTTTCATCGTAAGTTTAGGGTTTTTTTAAGTTTTTTTTATGTTATTGATTTGATGTTTAGTTATTTATTTGTTTCTTTACGTGAGGAGAAAATATGTTTGGTTTCTGTTAATGAAAAGTTATACAAATGAAGAACAGAAAGTTATAAGAATCACAGAATTTTAAAGTAGTTTTAAAAATACTACTGTCTACTACTACTATCGTCGTGGTGATAATGATTAAGATAACAGAAAAATAACCCCCATCTTATTATTATTATTATCATTATATCATTATTATTATTATCGAGACAAGGTGGATATATATAAGTGGCATTAATTTAAACACGGCATTTCAATCAACAGGGAATTATTATATTGTTATCATTACTATTGTTATCTTTTGTTATCTATTACTACTATTACGTGGCAAGTGTGTGTTCATCCCCCCCCTTCTCTCTCTCTCTCTCTCTCTCTCCTCTCTCTCTCTCCTCTCTCTCTCTCTCTCTCTCTCTCTCTCTCTCTCTCTCCTAAACAAGTATAATTCCCCCTTAAGAGCATCAAAATCTGTATAAGGGCCTCGGGACAATAACAAGGTGCTGGATTCTCTATTATAACACTACCGTCAACAACACTATAGTCGCCACTGCACTAATGTCGCCAGGCGAATATTACGAATTTTGATATCACTACAGACTTATATGTGCCACTGAAGACAGGTACATAATATAAACTACTGTGCATGCCTCTTCAGTGACACATACAAATCTGCAGGGATGCTAAAATTCGTGGTATATGACACCTGGCGACACTAGTGCAGTGGCGACTATAGTGTTGTTGACGGTTCCGCTGTGGGACGCATTTCTCAATAACCCTAGTGTACATCCTTGACGGGCATTTAATTAGGCATTATAATGAGGTACTATTATTATATTAGTGTGTGCATTTGTGTGTTTTTGTATCGTAGGCCTATAAGTTATTGAGTGATGTTATGTAGACTTTTAATTTGATGGAAAGTAGACTATGGGTGATTTTATACTATTTTGTCTCTGAATGGTTTGTAATGCTGCTGCTACTACTACTACTACTACTACTACTACTACTACTACTACTACTACTACTACTACTACTACTACTACTACTACTACTACTACTACTACTACTACTACTACTACTATTTTTGTTCTATTGTTAGTTAAGTATAGTTTGTGTTTTATGTAGCTATTTATGCTATGGCAGCTATGTATTAAGTGTAGCTTCTTATATACATGTTGTATTTATTTATTTATATATTTATTTATTTATTGACAAATGATTACCCAAAGGACTCCATCTTCCAAATTAAAAGTTGAATCACTCGTGTGTGTGTGTGTTGTGTGTGTGTGTGTGTGTGTGTGTGTGTGTGTTGTTACTTCTATCTATTACGTTATTGCTGTTTTTCCGTGTGTGGTGTGTGTGTGTGTGTGTGTGTGTGTGTGTGTGTGTGTGTCATGTCAGAACGTGTCGTATGTTTTGTGCAAATACAAAGCTGTTGATAAAAACATTTGTAGTACACTCCTATTTATTTTGTCCTTGTGTTACTTTTACTTGTGTGTCATTGCTTGTCTTCCTTATCTCCCTGTGGCCTTCAAACACCTGTATAGGCTATATATAAAACACTTCTTTCTGTATAACGTCAGATTTTCCCATAATGTCTCATGAGGTTAGACGGTCAATGATACACTTCTAATTCTGTTGTCGGCGTCATCATTTAAATTTGATAACTCATTACCCACCACTGATCTGATCTTAGAATATACCCTCTTAAGTAGCATCAGAGTAGGCCCTGAACTCCGCTTGCCCACTACAGTCTATTTTATTTAACGAGGCCAAAAATCCTGCCCCCTTGCTGCTTACTGACTGATATTGGATGCCAGGAGAAGGGAATACTAAGCTCCCTCTAAATTTCAGTTGTATTTTATCATAGTTAACCCTACTATCAGGTAAACATAAGCATCATTTTAAGCATGCGACCTTAAGATAGAATGGAATTTTTGCCTTGTTAAAAAAAATAGACTATAGCTAGTACACTTCCCTTCATACTCATCTGTGCCGACCCTCCTCCCTGATTATGCGTGGTAGGAGACTTTAATCTTAGGAACATAGACTGAGGTTTAATGATATAGGAGACAATAACGCAGAGGAACTTCCCCCCCTACTCAGCTGTGCCCCCCCCTTGATAGATAGTTATAGGTTACTCAGCTGTGCCCCCTCAATGATAGATAGTATAAGACTACTGTACCCCCAATGATGATAGTTATAGGTTACTCAGCTGTGCCCTCAAATGATAGTATAATACCACTGACCCCTCAATGATAGATAGTTGACTCAGCTTGCCCACCGTCTCATTATAAGAGAGGCTCTGTGCCCCCTCAATGATGATAGTTTGGATGCAGGAAGAAGAATAGTACGCTCCCTCTAATGATAGTTGTATTTATCACATTTTACACCCTCACTGATAGTGTTAAACATCAGCGGCTCATATTTATAGCTATGCTGTACCCCTCAAGATAGTAGATGGACTTTGTTGCCTGCCAAAAAAATAGATAGTTACTAGTACTCACTTACCCCCTAATTAATATATGTTACCACTCCCCCCCAGATAGATTTATCGGGTACTCAGCTTTAATGATAGATATCATAGACTGCAGCTGTGATGTAAATTATATTAGCTCCCACCAATAAGACAGAGGTACACTTCCCCCTCATGATAGATCAGCTAGGTACTCCTCCCCCCTCATGATAGATAGTTATAGGTTACTCAGCTGTGCCCCCTCAATGATAGATAGTTATAGGTTACTCAGCTGTACCCCCTCAATGATAGATAGTTATAGGTTACTCAGCTGTGACCCCTCAATGATAGATAGTTATAGGTTACTCAGCTGTACCCCCCCAATGATAGATAGTTATAGGTTACTCAGCTGTGACCCCTCAATGATAGATAGTTATAGGTTACTCAGCTGTACCCCCTCAATGATAGATAGTTATAGGTTACTCAGCTGTACCCCTCAATGATAGATAGTTATAGGTGTGTTATAGGTGAGGAAGATCAATTAGGAGGTTGTTGGAGGATAGGATAAAGGAATAAGAAAGGCAGGAAAGAATAGAATAAAGGAATATAGGAGAGACAGGTGAAGGATAGTGACAATAGTGATGGATAACAGTAGTGATAGTAGACAGGTAGTTAGTGCGGAGTCATTAGGGAGCTTTAAAAGGAGGCTGGATAAATTCATGGATGGGGATGAAAGTGGATGTAGGTAGTGTTAAGTAACAGGAACTACCACGTGTTGGTCTCGTGGCCTCTTGTAGCTTCCTTATATTTTCTAATGTTACTTATGTTCTTAAGTAACAGGAACTACCACGTGTAGGTCTCCCAGCCTCTTATAGCTTCCTTATTTTCTCTTGTTCTTATGATCTTATGTAACAGGAACTACCACGTGTAGGTCTCGCGGCCTCTTGTAGCTTCCTTATTTTCTAATGTTCTTATGTACAGGGATAACATCTGTATTTGTGAAGAGAGAGAGAGAGAGAGAGAGAGAGAGAGAGAGAGAGAGAGAGAGAGAGCAAAAAGAAAAAAACACCAGAGAAACAGAGAGAGAGAGAAAGAGAGAGAGGAGAGAGAGAGAGAGAGAGAGAGAGAGAAAAAAAAAAATACAGTGAGAGAAAAAGAAAGAAAAAAAACCACCAGAGAAACAGAGAAACAGAAATAGAGAGAGATAGAGAGAGAGAGAGAGATAGAGAGAAAGAGAGAGAGAGAGGGAGAGAGCCAATCGGAGCGGCGAGCGTGGTCCCCGAGTCAGCTGTTTCCGTCTAGCTGTCATGGAGGACACGGGAGGGCTGGTTGTCCTCATCTTAGGGACTCTAGTAAGTAACCCAGCGTGTTCCCAGTTACCACACTAGGCTAGGATGGGTCATGGTAGCCTAATGCACTAGTGGACTGCTGTAGGGGCGTGTGTATAGCGGGGTAGAGGAGCTATAGGGTGGTGTGTGTGCGTGCCTGCAGCCTGGTGCCTCCTGTGACTGTCAGTGTTGTTTACCCGAATACACGACTTTTCGAGCGGAGGACCCAATTGTGTGTGTGTGTGTGTGTGTTGCGTGTGTGAGTGTGTTGCGTAGGCGTGCAGGTGTATACAAAGGGACAGACACCGTAGTGACAGGTGTGGTGTATGTGGTAAAGCGAGAGAGGCTAAGAGTGAGGTGTTAGCCCCCCAGTGTGTGTGTGTGACCTAAAGAGCGAACGCGCAGTTCTCGTCCACTATAACGGCGTCAGCCCCGTACCGCTGCGGCCACGGGTACGGCACGGGCCACAGTGGTCCATAGAAGCTAATCTCGGGCACGCGGGACTCGAACCGAGGATCAGCGCATCAAGGTATACCCTGGGTACGTCTGTAGTATTCAGCGGGAGACACTTAGCGAAAACACGTCAAAATATACCATTACCGGCCTGAAAGTAAGAACAGTCATGTATTTTAGGGAGAATATGGCGATGAAAGGCTAATATGGCGGTAATTATGATCGTCCCACCTATATTTATCACAAACAATACTATTAGCATCATTAATATGCCATAAATAAGGTATTTAAGGGTAAAATTCATCTTATTTAAGAGTAAATACGTCTGTATATCCGGGATTACTAGTAAACATGGCCGCCCAGCTGGTTACTGAACGCTGATTGGCTGAGACCAGAGCAAGGCCGCTGATTGGCTGAAGGGAATCCTGCCTCCGCTAGGTTACGAGGTGCCGATTACGTATTTATAACGAATACCCACTTTTTTATTCGTGGACCGATTATGGATTGTATAGCCATATTGAAATCCCCAGCTTCGTGTATGACTTCCCATATAAAGTGTCCGATATTTAAGGCCTTCGTAAAAGAAATACGATTCAATCATTTAGTAATACCGTACATATTACTGATATTTTGTTGATAATTCTTTTTCTACATCATATGGAGGGGGATTCTTGTGTATTTTAATATATTTCGATATTTCCGCATCGTTTTATGTATTATTCTTTCGCTTGGTGGCTATATTTTGTTTTATAGTTTTGAGTGTGGTTTTGTTTATATTTTTACTGTACCTTAGTCTCTCAACTACTTGAGCGGTGAGGTTATTTGTGTCCCCTTAGCCATCCCTACAGTCGCGGTGTGTCTAGGTGACGGGTTTTTGACGTGTTTAGTGGAATAATACAGCTGACTGAGTGGTTGAAAGGGTGAAATTATCGAAAAAATAAAACATATTTTTCTCCTCGGTTTCAACACCAAACACCGATCTGATAGTGTTTATAAGATGCACTCATCATACACTATTTGCAAATATTTTTTCACAAATTATAAGAGCTGCGTTAAAAAGTCGATTTTGGTAGTGGTAAATTTGAGGCTTTTTCGGCCATCTTTTGATACTGGATATTTCATTATTTCTTCGTCATTTAATTGTTTTTTAGGCTTATTGTGTCCTATTTATCATTATTTTACTTTATCGATGTTGATTTATTCATTATTTGATGTATTTGATGTTATAAGATTAATGAAGGGAAAAGGGTCAGGCTGTCGTCGGCAAGGCGCCGTGGCTGTGACGTCACGGGTTTGTGACGTCACTGTTTGTTTACACGGGGCTGGTGTACGGCTGTGTGGATCATTACTACCCTTATAATACGGGATTACCGGCGCTATGCAAGGCTGAACAAAGGTAGTGGGGAGGATATCATGCAGAAACCTGAAAATAGGTGAAAATGGCTGCATAGCTATAGAGAGAGAGGAATGATGATTTCTTAAGCCCCTGAATTAGGCAGTACTGTTCCTATTTTTGGGGGGTGACAGGTTATAATGGACGAAGACTTTGCGATCGTTTTCAGAGACACACCGACTAATTTCCTCCGGCCTAAATAGGGTGCTTTTTTCGGATAATTTATAGTTTCAACCCAACCAACAATTTTCTGATGCGTCTTATGTTTTTCTGGTGTGTTTTTATGTGGTTTGAATGAATCTGCTAACCGTTTCTGTCGCAATAATAAAAAAAAAAAAAAATTTGAGGTAGATAAAGGTTATTTATTTATTATTTTTTATTTTTTTTTTTTTTTTATTTTTTTATTTATTTATAAAGTTAGGTAAAAGTTAGGTTAGGTATAGGCTAGGTTAGGTTAGGTTTTTTTTTTTTTTTTTTTTTTTTTTTTTTTTTTTTCTTCAAAAACAAAAAACAAAAAAAAACCAATTGCGACAGAAAAGGTTAGCAGATTCATTCAAAACACATAAAATCACACCAGAAAAACATAAGGTGCATCAGAAAATCGTTGGTTGGGTGAAACTATAAATTGACCGCATTTTCTAATGTAGATAGTTTTATTTTCCGGAAACCCATAATTTGAAGAGAAAAAAATTTCTCCGAATTTTATGGTCGCCGTTTCCATTAAAAACACTTATCTCCATCAGAAAAAACAATAAAACTTGGCCTGGAAAAATTAGTCAAGGTCTCAGATAACAGGGAAGTGATTGAATAGAACATACCAAACCTAACCAAACCTTATAGGTTTTCATTAAACCTAACCTTAACCTTTGAACACAGAGTTTGTAGCACTTTTTCAGCGTTGAATTAGTCGTTGGGGGCGGAGGGTGTCGTGTGCACTATTAGATAACTATAAATATAATTAAATCTATATAATTTTTGAACGATACGTGGAAGTAGACTAGTACTGCACAGTATACTGAGCAAAAAAACCACCAGAAAACATGAGTATTAAGGTCGGTAGCGACCTCGAAGTTCTCGTCCATTATAACCCAAAAATATATATTTTTTGTCTTAATATTTACAAGCCTCTCCTCCCTTCAGATGTCCCTGGTGGAGTCTGTCACCCCGGACCTGAGTGGCCTGGACTGCCTGGCGCTGGGCCTCAACCGCAACAACCTGATGTGCTCCTCCTGCGACACCCTCAAGGAGTTCAACCTGGAAGTGCTGGAGTGAGTGTGGGCAATTCAGGAGGGGAGGAAGGGGGAGGGGGGAAGAAGGGAGATGTAGAGGAAGGGAAGAAGGGCTTATTACAGGTCTGCAAACCCTCCTAAGGGGCTGTCAGGGAGTGATGAGATGAACCAAGAGGGAGGGTGAAGATAGGAGTTAACCCCTTGAGACCCAGAACGTAATTTTCATTGTCATTTGGCTACCATTAGACTATTTTAATGAATGTAAGCAATATTGTATGGATATGACCTGTTTAATACCCTTATCCTGCAGTAAATTTGGTATATTTAGTTACTTTTCGTAATTTTATGGCTAACAACAGATTTTATGTAGCAAAGGGAAGATCTGGGTCTCGTGGGGGGTGAATGATTATTGTGTCTGAGTTTTGAGAATTATAAAGTTTTCGGACTCATTCCTCTCACAAGGTGGATTTTTTTTGTCCCAACACTGGTGAGGTCTATTAGTCCGGCAGCTTAGTGAAATGATGGGGACATGCCGGATAAAAGCACCAAAATTTTTTCAGGCACTCTACAGGCTCCTAGCTATGATTTTGAGAGGGGAGACAAATGATCCCATCACTCAGATGGCTATAAGGAACGCTTCTTTATTATTTTGACATTTCCGCATTGGGAAATTAGGGTAAATGGGTTTTTTTTAAAAAAGAATAGTCAAAGGATAATGTTTATTGGATGCAAGTTATCTTATTATTATTATTTAATAACTCCAGAACAAAATATTCCAATATGGCTGGTCAAAAAAAACATAAATTCAATTTTATTCGACTTTAAACTCCCCTGCGGACATCGCGAAATGCCATGTAGTTTATTAGCAGAACACGAATTAAAACATACTCCTTGCAATTCAAAAATGACAGTGGTTTAATCTACTGACGGTGCATTATGAAAAATAAGTATTCATTAAGCTCATTATACAACAATCATGTTCTTCCTGTACAGCTGCAGGAATGCCATGTCTTTGTTAAGCACCAGTATCACAATGCAGGTATGATTCATAATTGTAATTATTGTGTCTACTTCTCACATTTGCAGCTGCACAGTTCGGTACATTTCCAGCTGGCTTTCTTGCATGAACATCTCCCGCCACAACCTGCAGCCCCTTTTGCAGGCACACTCACAAGTTCACTTACAGCCTTTGCTGCCGCAGGCTGCGAGCTCCAGACAGGAACCCAGGACTTTGTTTCTGCATCCAGTGTCCAACCGCAGCCTTCAGCAGTTGGTGTCTGTTGTTGGGCCTGGTGACAGGTTGTCCAGATGCCAGCCTGGTACACTGCACGCTTGGTGTGCTGCAGCAGGGCCTGTTGAGTTGGGGGAATGTTCTCCATCGTTCTGTTTTTCTGGCAGAACAGTTCCTTTCTTGCTTCATTCACCGACACCAGAGGGCTGGTCTTGTCATATATAACGACTGTGAAACGTTCCAGCATCTGGAACTCCTGGCAATCCACGGTGATTTGTGCATGTGGATGTTCTACGATGAAGTTGAAGGCATCTGTGACTTCGGTATAGGCACCCCATGCTTCCCAAACCGACTTTTTCCCCTTTCCAAAGAAAGAAGAAGTCGTATCACACCCTGTGAAGCTGTGGAACACTGGTAGCGCTGTGGACTTCTCTTTGCCCAGAGTACTACAGATGGCATTGATGTGTAGGAAAAGGAAGTTCTTGCCACTGCCGAAGGCGACCCAGATGTCAGCCGATGGATACTTGCTGGCTTGGCTAGAAAGTGATACTTCCCGATGAGGATGACAAGAACGTCAGTATCCACGGTGCGTACCAAGCATGTGGTGCATCCACTCTCTAGGGCATCTTGTAGATGGACCACAATTCTTGTGTCTGCCTCTTCGTGGTCACATGGCGGCATCGAGTGGTCAGTGCCACTGCAGACTACAGAGGCTCCAGATGTTGCAAAGACCTGCTTTCCGTCTGGGAAGGTAGTGGATACAATCTTCTCTGATAGGAACTGGAAGAGTTCTACCTTGTTTGTGGGGTCACGCAGGAAATCGGGCCAATTGCCTGGGACCTTGGTCTGGCCTGCCACCTTCCTTCGTACACCTTTCCCCCGTTTCTCTCTGGTTGATTCTTTGATACTGTTGTCCAGGTACCTGTCCCATACCACATCTACTCTCATAGAGGTTTCCAGTTGCCTCATGATGTGGGGAACAAACACTCCACTTGCATAATCGTCAAATGTAGTGATGCCAGTCACTGGGAGGAGGTGTACCACAGCAGCACCATCGAGCACTCTAACATCAAATGAGCCAGAGGGTTCTTCTTGCGTCTTCTGGGCCAGAATGTTGGTGAGATCGGACTTCTTCCCTTGTCGCAGCTTCCCTCTTTCAGCCAAAGAAGGAGGGTATGGGTGATTCTCATGCTTGAAGAAGGTGTCCAGGTCCCCATCACGGTGCTGTGTGACTATGTAGAGACGGGAAAAGAGGGCCACGTCATCCTTCAGCATAGACACTTGTCCGACCTGCTTACTCTTCGTCTTTGGTGTTGGCGATCTGAACAGGGGCAATTTGTTTTTCTTAATTGGGTAAAATAAAAAAAATAATAAAAAAAAAAAATAAAAAAAAAATAATAAAAAATAAATAATAAAAAATAATAAAAATTGGTAAAAATAAAAAAATAACAAACTAGTGGATGTATTGCATATACGGAATATTTCTTTTGCCATTAAAGGCGAATCTTGATTTCATCAAGATTTTTCTAAGTGAAAATTAGCCGTTATCACAAAAATGGTTCATAGAGGCTTCTGAGTAATTGGATCGTTTGTCTCCCCTCTCAAAATCATAGCTAGGACCCTGTAGAATGCCTGAACAAAATTTGGTGCTTTTATCCGGCATGTCCCCATCCTCTTGAAATCTGGTCCTTAGCGGCCGGACTATATGCATGCGAGTCCTGCCTGGGTTCATATGCGAGGATGATATTGTTTGTCTTTTTATTGATTTTTTATTATTATTACCATGAATACTACAACTACAATAACTACTACCACTACTTTTACCACCACCACCACCACCACCACCACCACCACTACCACCACTACAACAACTACCACCACCACTACTACTATTACTACTATTACCACTACTTTTACCACTACCACCACCACTGCCACTACAACAACAACAACAACCACTACAACATCCTTCTACCCTACAATCCAAACTGAACTCCTACCACTACTTTTACCACCACCACTATTACTACAACTACCACTACCACCACTTTTACCACTACCACCACCATCACTACTACCACTACTACTACCACCACTACCACCACCACTACAACAACAACTACCACTACAAAATCCTTCTCCCCTCCAGGCCAAACTGTCGCCACTGCTGCACGGTGGATGACGTCAACGCAGTGTCCAGCAAGTACCCGCGGGCACAGCTGGAGGTGTGTGGGTGACGACTGGGAGCCTTTCCGCAGGTCCAGGGTGAGTGGGTGGCGGGGGCAGGGTGTGTGTGGTGATGGGGTGAGGGTGAGAGAGGTATAAGGAGGGTGTATGTATGGCGTATGGGTGGTGAGGCCTTTGTGTGGGTATAGATTTATAAGCAGTATGTATGGGTGATGGGGGGAAATTCATTCATTCAGGCCTTAGGGGCCCATGACAGTGATGACAGACAGGGAATTGATGACCCCTGGTTTTATCATATACTGTCATGTCATGTCATTGTATTGCATTGTTATGAATTCATTTTTACTGTTGTATGTATTGTTGTATCTGTTGTATATTATGTATGTTGTTGTTTTATGTATTGTTATTATTGTTGATTGTATGTTGTATCTATTTAATAATTCTCTTCATTGGCGTCGTTTTGTTTCTCTTTTCCTCGCAGCAATTCGTGAAGAGGGGACAGAACCAGCGGCCTTCCCTAACCTCACCATCAAGTAAGTACTAAAATAATAATAATAATAATGTTGTTTTTCTCCTGAAGGCATACATTAAAAAAAATAAAAAATAATATACATAATAAACATAATAAAATAAATAAAATATAATAAATAAATATATATAGTATACTAATAAAGTGGAGAAAGTTTTTGGTTCTATTAAAGCAATTATTATTTTCAAGTTTATTGCCTGTTTGATAGAATTCTGCACTAAAATTCACGAAACAAAGAAGAAATCAAAGAACGAACCAGATCCGAGCAGAAAAAACCATATGAACTGGAGGAAAGAAAGAGAGATCGAAGTACACACCATAACATTTCTTTAGGGACAAACTGGTTCACAAATAGGGTGGTCAATGATTGGAATGGATTCGGTCGTGGGGTAGTTACTGCGGAGTCAATAGGGAGTAACAGGAACTACCACGTGTAGGTCTCATTGCCTCTTGTAGCTTCTTTATTTTCTTATGTTCGTATGCTTACAAGTACGTACATCTGCATTGATACATATACTTATAGGTTTTAAGAGCGAGTTTAAGCCATCAAAAAGAACATTTGAGAAAAACTTCATGCAGTATAAAAGATACCAGAATAAACCACATACAGGGAGGTCCCGAAGATACGAGCAGTTAGGTTCCACCTGGCATACTCGTAAAGCGAAATCTCGTATAACGAAACACATGACTAATGGTAAAATATAGGTTTGGTTCCAGGAACCCATCAATTTGAAAAAAAACTGTTAATAATCCTGGACACTACTGCACTCACCGCGCGCTGGGGACTGACTGCCTCTTCCCTCTTGTGACTCCACGTGGTCAACTTGTCACGTGATCACCAGTGATGACATCATGAGACGTCTGATGATATGGCGGTCTCCCATTGGTTCCCGCCGCGGCGGGCGCGCATAAACATATGAACGTGCTAACACACTCGCTATATTAAACACATTCGCTATATTTTTTTTTCTCTTTTCTTGCATGTCTCCTTTAGTACATACAACTACGTACAATTGTATGTTCACCAATACACATATTTACACTCCCTACATGTTGCTGATGACAGTCAACACCTAATCCCGACTAATTGCCTCCCGCAGCCGCATAGTCGACGCGCCCTTCTTGGTAAGGCAGTCTGCCAGTTGCTTCGATGTCTCCACCCACGTTACCTCCTTCAATTCCCCTTGATCCAACATATCTCGAAGCACTGATATATCAATCCTCAGACGCTTGTTGTCCACCAATTTATAGGTGTATAGGGCTTCTACTACGCTACGGTTGTCCACAAAACATCTGATAGGGATCCTCCCACATCCGGAGATCTCCTGCAGAATACTGGCCACATACACCGCAGTACTAGCAACCATCCAGAAGTGCCAGGGTCTCAGCAGCAAGAGTTGAATTGACCACCCGTCGAACCTTCCTTGACTGCCAGTAAATAGGGCCCCGTACATTATTAGTGTCGCACAGAAAGATAATAAAGCCCCCTTGAGATCCATGTCCCTGCAGGTTGGCGAAGGATGCGTCAGAGTAGCACTCAATGTGGCACTCGTCTAAAGGTCTAATCCTCGGGATAAACAACCCAACATTATCCGTTTTCACACGCTCAATCACCTTGTTTAGTCTCAATATGTCAGACACCGTAGCCTTTGGAATTGAAACACTCAGCTCGCACACATCGAACGCTATATCCGGGCGAGTGTGAGTAGCCATCCAATTTAGTTGCCCGACCAACCCACGATATTCTGTTTTCTCTCGTTCTGACAAATCACTCGTCTTCTCCAACGCCCGACGCTTGCTAAGGGCAACCGGATTCAACGATGCTCCATACTGAAACTGGTCGATTGTGATACCGCCGTCCTCTGTGGTAACTACGTTGAGCGTCGCCTTCATATTATCGTATGTAACCACCTGTGTTGCTGACATGACTAATTGCTTCTCTCTTTCCTCTAACAAACATGAAGCCAATAACATGAAGGCCAACACCGAATCATCAAGCTTCAATCCCTGCTTTGTAACACCATGGTACGTATGTTCAAACTCTGACACAAAGTCCTTAATCTCTGCTCTCTCTTTTCTCCGTAGGCTATACAAAGCCTCAAATGCTGCAAATTTCCTTCTTCCTTCATCGACCAAAAACACATCATCCAGTCTCTTCAATAACACTTCCACGCCATCCTCTGCCTCCAACTTGGTCTTATCAATTTCCGACGATGCACTTCTGGCCCGCCCGGAAAGTGACAGATGTATTGCCAGCGCACGCTTCTTCTTTTCAATTGTGGTCAGTCTACACCACACACCTACATCCTCCTTCCACATCTCGTATTCTTCATCATGCTCCAATTTCGGAGGCCACTTCAGTGAACACGCCATTAGTGCAGTTGTGTAACTACGCTCTGCTACCAATGTTAATAATCCTGGACACTACTGCACTCACCGCGCGCTGGGGACTGACTACCTCTTCCCTCTTGTGACTCCACGTGGTCAACTTGTCACGTGATCACCAGTGATGACATCATGAGACGTCTGATGATATGGCGGTCTCCCATTGGTTCCCGCCGCGGCGGGCGCGCATAAACATATGAACGTGCTAACACACTCGCTATATTAACAAAAACAAACATGTTTTTCAAGCTAAAATAAACTGTAGCAAACACAACAAACACACAGCGTCTATATTACTCACACTGTATTACCTATTCTGTAGAAAAAGCATTCTGAAAGAGAAAATAGCACACAAAATAACATAACTAACTGCACATTAATTAAACATAAAACATGCATAACACTCACAAGTGTTAATGTTGTGTGGGGAGACAGGAAGCTGGCACGTAGCCAGCCGAGAGTCCCTGTTTCCTCTCTCCGAGGCTCGAGAGAAAACAGCGGTGACTGCGTTTGCAGGGATGACTGGGTTAGAGTTCTTCCTCCTCCCCTTGATCACTTGGGGGAAGAGGAAAGATCCTCGGTGCTAAAAAGACGTTGTATGTAGGCTACTGTTGGGGACGCCGCGTGATACACTAGACTGGAGAGGGTAGGGTAGGTAAGGGACAAGGGAGGGGTGCGCAGACCTCTTCCACTGCCCACAAACTCGTCTCTGCACATCTGAATCATTGTACATCGTCCAGGGATGTGAATTTTTGTAGGCCACATTGTCGTACCGAGCCACCAGAAATATCATATTTTCAGATTGATTAATTATCGTACAACCTTAGGTAAAATCATATAGTCAGTAAATGACTTTATAATTTTAGTAAATAACTTGTAATTTACTTTAGTAAATAACTTGGTAATTTTACTCACCCCAGTTTGAATGTCGTAGCATTGGATTTTCGATCTCGTATATTGAAAATAGACCCTAATTTACACATCTCGTAGCATCGGATTCTCGTATATCGAATGCTGGTATAATGGGACCTCCCTGTACTAGCAGAAAGAACCTTATAAACTCAAGGCAAGAAAGAGAGACACAGAAGTATACCCCATAACATTTTTTTCCAGGTATGTATAACTTTTCTGGTATAACCTAATAACATATTTTCTGTACAGGTACGTGAGGGGCGCCGATCCCATCATTAAGTTGATGGACGAGGACGGTGACGTGATGGAGACGCTCGCCATTGACAAGTGGAACACAGACTCAGTAGAAGAGTTCCTGGACACCTACCTGCTGCCCCCCACCCCCCAGCAGGACACCCCCAACATAGAGGACAACGAGGTGTAGGAGGACTTGACACTCACACCTCCCGTCTTCCCTCACTGTGCCAGGTGTGATTGTACTCAGTGCACTCTCTCTGGCCATTCCTCCTCCCTCTCATTTTTTATTTTGAGTGACATTTTCCTCACTTCTTTTATTTTAATTTTAGAGATATCGATGTCATTTTGCCTTCTCCTCTCACTCTTTTTTTCCTTTAAGGGATTTCAGTGATGTATTTAGCTCCATTGATTAGCTTTTCTTATATGACTAACTATGTCCATATCTGTCAGAAGTTTCCTCCTCCCTCTCACTTTTTTCTTCTTCAAGGGATTTCAATGATGTATATTGATTAGCATTTTTGATATGACCAACTGTGTCCCATATCTGTCAGTAGTCATGAGTCATCGTCCAACACAGTCACTAGTGTTTACTCCTGTTAAAAAGTTCTGTTCAATTAGAAATCATACTTATATATTTACTTATAGATATACTTAAAGGATCAGAAATTAAATCCAGGTTAGATATTTTGATAATTTGATACATATAATAGCATGATAGCGTTGTAGAAGTCATTTGTGATATAGATTTATTTGTTTCAAGTAAAAGTAATGCATACCCAGCACAAAACAAGGTTGTAAGGTTGTAGTCCTAAAGTTGTAGGAGGAGGAGGAGGAGGAATGGTCCGGGTGTGCAGTGAATGGCAGTATTAATGACGGTGCAGGGAAGACGTTGTGATAAGGCAGGACATTAACCCCTTCACGCCCAGATCTTTCCTTGGCTATAGAAAATCCTATTCTTAGCCATACAATTACGAAAACTAACTTAATATACCAGATTACCTAGTGGACAAGAATACTAAACAGGTCATATCTATAAAATATTGCTGATATTCATTAAAATAGTCTTATGGTACTCAATATACAATGGAATTTACGTTCTGGGTCTCAAGGGGTTAATGATGCCAAGAAATGTTTGATGAAATGATTAAGTGTCCAGCGTATGACAATGAAATAACACTAACTTTACCAAGGCGATCACTATCAATAGCTAGATCAACTCAGACCATCAGATGTTGAGTGTTGAAATTTGCTTCTACCAAGATATTTTGACTTCCAGTGGTGTATAGTGTGTGTGAGTGTGTGTGTGTGTGTGTGATAGTGTTTGTGTGTGTGTGTGCTTGAGCGTGTGTGTGAGTGAGGTAGTGTAGCAGGAACAGTAATTCTGATATACATGAAACTATTTCTTTATGAACTTGAACATCTTTGGGTCTTGTTAAGTGCTTTGTCACAACTAATTAAAAGTCATTTGAAGAGAAATAAGTATAATGGGCATAGACAAACTGTTATTTAGCTCCAGGAAAGACTTACAGGGTGTGTGGACTGCCAGTGTTAAGTGTTGTGGCAGCTTAGGACTTAGAAAACTTACCCGGCAGTTGTCATTCGATAAATATAATTAAATCTTGCTTATTTAGGGATGTGTATATCAGGCGCCTAGAATTGAAACGGCACAAGCGCCACTTTTAAAGCCACTTTTAAAAAACTTGAGAAAAACGCGCTTAAAGTTTAATCTAATATCTTCATTTGTTGCTGATTTACTTTGAAAACACTTTAGGTGCATTTTTTTCATTGATAAAAAGTGGCGCTTGTGCCGTTTCATATCTTGATTTTCTTAGATTAAACTTTAAGCGCGTTTTTCTGTTTTTTTAAAGTGGCGCTTGTGCCGTTTCAATTCTAGGCGCCTGGTGTGTGTGTGTGTGTGTGTGTGTCAGGCAGTCATGAAAGGATCACCTGTTTATATACTTGACTACTTGTTCTCTTGGGGTTGACGAGGAGGGAGGAGGCAGGAGTAGGGGTCACCGTGGCACGAGGGTCAGGTCATATGAAGCTGCGGTCCCAAACCTCTGTTCAGGCAGGCTGTAGTGGAGCCTTACCAGCCTCCCTCACGCCGCGGTCACCCTCGCCCCTCCCCTCCCTCCCTCTGCTCCCCTCTGCACTTTGATAACGAAATACAGAAATATCTTTTTCAGTGTATTTTTCTATTCACCGCAAGGGTTAGTGTAAGGTTAATATTTTGTTCTGATATTCGAAGTGTAGTATTGATGTTGGTATATGAGGTGTAGTATGGTAGTGTGGTTACTTAATTCAGTTTAACTTGCATTTTGATGTTGGTATATGAGGTGTAGTAGAGAAGTATGGTATAGTGGTTACTTACATTCAGTTTAACTTGCATTTTGATGTTGCTTTTAAGAATGGTCATCAGTAACTCAGGCACCTATTTTACAGACCTCTTTTAATTCCAATTTTTTAATTCATATTACTAATTGCGGACTTAAAAAATCAAACAAAGTATAAGTATCACAAGTTTATTATAAAATAAAAATTTCATATAAATGATCATCAAATTTCAGTTTCATAATTACAGGATGTGTGCCTTGCAACAAGTGTGTCAGGGGTGAGGGGAACGCAGGCCGACAACTGTTTACTGAAGAACTTGTCCATGCGTTGGTGTAACTCAGGTTTGTTTTCCAGTGGGATTTGAACCGAGGGACGCTACCCAAGCCGCTGCCACTGAGCCACCGTGACTGGAGGATGGGGTGAAGGCAGGAAGGAGAGTGAGAAGTAATGAAGGGGAATAGGATGGGTAGGAGTGGGGTAAAATGTATTACTGCATGTAGTATACACTGGAGTCTGGTGGTGTAATGGTTGGTGCATCCATCCTTGGTAGCGGGGTCACGTCAAGAAGTCTTACGGCGGATTGGCATAGCCCACGGTGTTATGGACTCGCTCAGCACGAGTATTTGGCGTTGTCGGTACCTGTGCAGGAGGACAAAGATCCGGATCTTCAAGTCGCTTGTGATCCCTGTCTTACTCAATGGTTGTGAGACATAGACACTAAATAGCGACTTGGAGAGACTAATCAATGCCTTTGGTAATAAGTTTTTTTCTTCTTCTCCTACTGTCCTCTTTATAGGGACTGGCATCTAAGCGGGCTTTGTGTTACCTCTTTTTGTTGTGCCCTTGGCCAGTCCTTTGTGATGTAAAAAAAAAAAAAAAAAAAAATTATGTAGTGTCTTTGCAGAATCATGGGGAATCGCTGGGATGATTACGTGTCAAACCAGCGATTGCACCGTGAGACTGAATCGAGGCCTATTACTTGCATAGTCCATCAGCGCCAACTTTGGCTATATATGTATGGCATGTGGCATGCTACCCTGAAACCGATCCTTCCCATTGGGTCGTATCTGTAAGAGACGATCCGGCGTGGAGGAGGCCAAGGGGGCGCCCACAAGGCTCGTGGCTGGGGCAAGTTGATGTTTCTTGTCGAGAGCTGCTTGGTATGGGAAAGGAACCTGCATGGGGACTCGCGCGTGGTGACCCCCGGGAGTGGCACATAGGGTGGGCGAGGCGACGCGCCCCAATGATTGATTGATATTTAGTTATACAGGGGGTTACAAGTCCACTAGTCAGGTATTCAAACCCCTGTCCTCTGGGTTGTGAGATGGATGCACCAACCATTATACCACCAGACTCCAGTGTGCTACATGCAGTAATACATTTCACCTACTCCCACTCGTCCTCGTCCTCGTCCTCATCATTACCTCTCACTCTCCTTCCTGTCTTCATCCCACCCACCCGTCACAGTGGCTCAGCGGCAGTGACTTGGGTTCACATGCAGCATCCCTCGGTTCACACCCTAACTGCCTTAATTCATTCTGGCGTAGTGGCAAATTGTATCATCAATAACCTTACTGTTGGTACGTACTATGGGTAAAACACGTAGTGGTGCCTAGGGGTCCTATGAATACTGTAAACATTCGGTCAAAGGCTGATGATATGGGAGGGTTTTCGTTTTCTTCGTTCCGTAGTGTCAATGTTTCACGCATATAGTCCACCGATACTTGTTTTACCCATAGTACATATTGTCCAGATACGATAAAAGTCTTCATGATAAAACTTCACCCAATCCCGTCCACCGTGCAGTACCCTTTTTCCCCCCAAACAAGAGGATACGCAAGCTCTGGGGACACACCAAACAGCCCACATAGCAGCTGAAAGACCTCATAGGACACCACATAGACTCCTGCCTCGAATGCCAGGAGTCTGTGGTGCCAGAGGTTATGTTTGGATGCCAGACTGGACAGCGCCTTCCCACGACTGTTCAACTTTGTTCTTTCCTCCTCAAGCCAGTCTGTGAGGGAGGCAACAGGAGGTTTGTTGCTGTCTTTGTTCCCTGTGATGCAGTTGTCTTGCTGGTCGTATCTGTTTTGTTGTGGATTGCAAACTTGTCCCTGGTGGCATCTATGTTGAGGGGATCTCTGGCCTGGAGCTTCCCACACCAAGGTCTGTCCATTGTTCCCTTGCGTGGCTTCCCTCAAGGCCACGCCCACCGTGAGGCTGACTTGCCGCGGTTCGTAGTACAAGTTGGACGAGTGGGAGTGGAAGAGACGCGAATGGCCGGCAGTTGTTACAGTTGTAGTTGGAAGGGAGGATTCTAGACATGCTTTGCCAGAACAGATCTTCCACAGTATGCTGAGAGTAGTCCAGTCCTTGGCCTCCATGCTGCTGTCCGCCAGCCAGCGGAACAACTCACACAGAGCCAGGTTGGGGTGTGGGGTTGGACGGGGAGCATTTCCCGGAGGCATTCCTGAGGGCGTGAAAAGTGTTGCCACAATGTGTGTGGCCGAGTCCCTGATGGCGGCGTCCTGGTCCTGCAGGAGTGCCACGGTGGAGGCTGTCAGCTGCTCCCTGACAGACAAGTGCACACTGGGACGGCAACTCAAGACTGGCTTGAGGGCAATCCTGAGTGCTGATGACGCTGCCACCCGGCGATCTTCTGAGGCTGTCGGGAGTGAATGCCGGGTTACGGCTTCTGCAAATGGCACGAGAATGCCTTCTGTGGCATTTTCTGTATGCCTCAAGAGGTGTGCGACAAGACACAGTGCAGCACAGGTGGAACTTGAGCCGTGCAGGCCCTCCAGGCAGGACAGAACTGTTGCCAGCTGGTGCTTGGAGACACTTGATCCAGCACTCCCATGCTTCTCCATGATGGCCATTAGGAGGTGAAGCAGTGTTGCCATGGCCTTGGGGGTAAGGGAGCCACCTTCAAGGCGGCGCCAGACGCAGCATTCACACCTCAGGAGCCACGAGGCACACCGGCAGTCTCTGATCACCCCGAGAAGGGCGTCAGAGCAGCTCTCCAAGACGTCACTCCCGATGGGTGACTCTGACATGAGCAAGTCCTCCATGGTGCACGTCGGCCTTGAGGACAGCTTCATGAGGGTGAGGGTGTGACGGCACTCAGCAGCGCCGGGCAGGGAGGAGCTCAGGGCTGGGACGTGGCTACATACATCCACTACAGGGAGGGACAAGGCCACCATGATTCTGAGTGCCATTGCGGTAGTAACGTGACACTTGTTGTTGGGACTGAGGAGCCACAGGAGTGAGGCAGATGCTCCCTCCCTGACCCTGGCATCCTGTGCAAGGCTCGGCTGTGTCTCAAGGAAGCTGCTCAATGCCAATAAGTGTCCGTGAAGCAAGTTGGTCGGTGTGGTGGGATCCGAGGCTTGGAGAAGGATTTGTAGGGTTTGTGGGAGTGCCTCGTTGCTTGGGGTGAGGGAGACGAGTGCCAACGCTGCCAGCCTGCGCACACTGTACACCGGGGATGCAAGGAGGCGGGCAGTGGCGTGTGAGAGTCTGTGGAGAGTCTTTGTGAGGTGCGGGTTTTGTTGCAGCCCAGTGCCCGGCGACAGTCTGGCCACGAGGCTCAACACAGGCACTAGAATGGAGGCCCTCTTGATGTGTGCCAACATGTTTATGGGTGTGTGGGTCTGTGTGTCTGGTGGTGTGGATGTGTCTGATAGCTTATGGGTTGTGTGTGTATCCGTGTATGTATGTGTGGTGTGTTTGAATGTATGGGCGAGTGTGTCTTCAGGTGATGTAGGTGTGTTGTGTATTTCTGTCTGAGGGAATGTGTGTGTTTTTGGGTGTCTCGATGTGTCTGTGTGGGTGTCCTGGGAAAGTGCGGACATAGGCAATGCTTGTGTGTGTGTATCTGTGTAGGCTAATCTGTGTGTATCTTGGGGAAGTGTCTGCGTGTTAGATGCCACTTGACAGCTATCATGGCTTGGTGTATTTGGCACAACTCCACTACTGGCACTGTGGCACCGTGGATCCCCCTCCAGGGCGGCCAGGAGGAGTGGCACCAGGGCAGGATGTCGCGCGAGGAACTCCGGCGCGGCGAGGCTGTTCAGGGCGGATGTGTCGTCCCTCACCTTCTTCTGGCCCACCAAGGACGACACCAGCGACCCAAACAACTGCAGCGCCGCATTCCTGAAAGGTGGGTGACGAGGATCAAGTCAGTATTTTCCATTATGCATCATAAGTGTTTTTACTATGCCCGGGTTCACTGTGAGGTTACGGTCCACGCCAACCCATGTGAGAGAAAATTACCCGACACTAGTCTATTTTTTTTAACGAGGCAAAAATTCCATTCTATTTTAAGGTCTCTTGCTTAAAATGATGCCTATGTTTACCTGATAATATGGTTAACTCTGATAAAATACAGGTGAAGCTTAGAAGAACTGTAGTATTCCCTTCTCCTGGCATCAAATATCAGTCAGTAAGCAGCAAGGAGTCAGGATTTTTGCCTTGTTAAAAAAAATAGACTATAGTTGACGTTGGAATTTTTTCGCGTCAACTCCGTCAGACAAAGAGAGAGCCACGTCATGGCCACGACACTTGTCCAGGGTAACTGACGTGGGGGCTGACGCAACAATTTTTTTAATAAGAAAAAAATTGAACCACGTCAGGAACAAGGTCTCATCTGCCCGCGTTTACAATAAAAGTCAGGACCACGTTAAGTCGTGTTTTTACCTCTTCTGGGTTGCCGTGGCCCCGTACCTCACAGTGGGAGCCGATTTATAGTTCAAGAGTACAACGGCAGGGTATATAAGACAGTAAATTCGAATCGACCCTCATTATTCGGACTGAACATATGGACCTTTTTTTTTTTTTAGAGTCGAAATTGCCGGCCTTATATACACCTAATTGTTTTTTAATTGAAATTTCCTGGCTCATACAAATTTATTTTATTTTTTATTTAGGGTCGAAATTTCCTGCTCTATAACACCTAGATTTTTTTTTTTTTTTTTACATATCCCCCCAAATATAATCCCCCTATTCGGTCTTGCATTACTCGGCCTCGCCCAATTATCGATATAGAGTTTTACTGTAGCAGATTTCCTGGTTTTGTATTCATGGGTATTGACAGTAAGGAGAATGTCAACAAATATTTCACCACCACTCACTGGATGGCCCAAGAGGGACTGGCAAAGGCGTGGAGGCAGGTGGCGGTGAGGGGGGGGAGGTGTGGCCGCAGGGAGGGGCCCAGGGGGGAGTGGAGGGCCAGGTGCTGCAGGACGTGGAGTGCCAGGGCCTGCGGGGCGTCGGTAGTGCCACCGTCATCCACACCCACCTGGTGAAAGGAAATTACGATAGTGGATTCACGCCCAGATTTATAAAGGGATTTAATAAAGGAGAGGTAGGAAAAGTTCTTACGGCTTTTAACCAGGGTAGAACAAGAAGTAACGGATTCAAGCTGGAAAAGCGTGGATTTAGAAAGGAAATAGGGAAAAACTGGTTCACAAATAGGGTAGTGAATGAGTGGAATGGTCTCAGTAGACAGGTAGTTAGTGCGGAGTCATTAGGGAGCTTTAAAGAGGGGCTGGATAGGTTCATGGATGGGGATGAAAGGTGGATGTAGGTAGTGTTAGGTGACAGGAACTACCACGTGTAGGTCTCACGGCCTCTTGTAGCTTCCTTATTTTCGTATGTTGTTATTTTTCCAAGTGAATCAAGGCACTCGAGTAGTGAAAAATTGAAGAAAAAAATCAAGTCAAAAGGCAGTGAAGTGAAGTCAAAAGGCAGTGAAGTGACGTCAAAAGGCAGTGAAGTGACGTCAAAAGGCAGTGAAGTGACGTCAAAAGGCAGTGAAGTGACGTCAAAAGGCAGTGAAGTGACGTCAAAAGGCAGTGAAGTGACGTCAAAAGGCAGTGAAGTGAAGTGAAAAGGCAGTGAAGTGACGTCAAAAGGCAGTGAAGTGACGTCAAAAGGCAGTGAAGTGAAGTCAAAAGGCAGTGAAGTGAAGTCAAAAGGCAGTGAAGTGAAGTGAAAAGGCAGTGAAGTGAAGTGAAAAGGCAGTGAAGTGAAGTCAAAAGGCAGTGAAGTGACGTCAAAAGGCAGTGAAGTGACGTCAAAAGGCAGTGAAGTGACGTCAAAAGGCAGTGAAGTGACGTCAAAAGGCAGTGAAGTGACGTCAAAAGGCAGTGAAGTGACGTCAAAAGGCAGTGAAGTGACGTCAAAAGGCAGTGAAGTGAAGTGAAAAGGCAGTGAAGTGAAGTGAAAAGGCAGTGAAGTGAAGTGAAAAGGCAGTGAAGTGAAGTGAAAAGGCAGTGAAGTGAAGTGAAAAGGCAGTGAAGTGACGTCAAAAGGCAGTGAAGTGACGTCAAAAGGCAGTGAAGTGACGTCAAAAGGCAGTGAAGTGACGTCAAAAGGCAGTGAAGTGACGTCAAAAGGCAGTGAAGTGAAGTCAAAAGGCAGTGAAGTGAAGTCAAAAGGCAGTGAAGTGACGTCAAAAGGCAGTGAAGTGACGTCAAAAGGCAGTGAAGTGAAGTCAAAAGACAGTGAAGTGACGTCAAAAGGCAGTGAAGTGAATTTGACCAAGATAATGAAACAGAAGATACACTAAAAGAACTAAACTATTAACAGTGAAGGAAGGTCATTAATTAAGTGAACAAATAAAGGGAGTCCATTGAATAAAGGTCATTAATTATATGAAGACAAGGAGAGAGTAAGGACAAACCATCAAATTTGCACAATATGATCTATGTATGTTCTCTCTCTGTTCCATTGCTCGTTAACCTCTCTCTCTCTCTCTCTCTCTCTCTCTCTCTCTCTCTCTCTCTCTCTCTCTCTCTCTCTCTCTCTCTCTCTCTCTCTCAACCATTACTGCACTGCCTGACAATCTAAATCAATCCACCAAGTTCCCACACCTCAGTACGTACCTCAACCATGAACCTATCCAGCCTCCTTTTAAAGCTCTAATGACTCCGCACTAACTACCTGTCTACTGAGTCCATTCCAATCATTTACCACCCTATTTGTGAACCAGTTTTTCCCTATTTCTTTTTTATATCCACGCTTTTACAGCTTGAATCCGTTACTTCTTGTTCTTAGGGCTTTCAATCAATCAACAACCCAGTTCTCGCACCTCAGTACAGGCGATGGTGGTGAGGGCGGTGATGGTGGTGGCGGTGAGGGCCGGGGTGAGGCGAGGGGCGGCCCCACACCCTGCCTGCACCATCATGGCCACGCCCCCCGCACGCCGCGTCACGGAGGTGCCCCGAGGCGACCCCAGGACCTCCACTACCTCGCCCACCTGGGAGTGAAGGGAGATCAGAGGGAATGTTTTATTGAGATTCATACAAAATAAAAGGTGGAGATAATAAAGTTGTCTTGCTAACCTGTGGGAATGGATTGGATGAACTAAGTATTGACATTGCTATTCATGATTTTTTTCCTGCTGCACATATGAAATGACATCTTTAAAACAATCCATCAAAGAAAATACAATGGATAAAAATTAGAGCAGTGAATAAAGGCAAAATTTAGTTCTTACTGCTTGTCATTTTGAACTAATAAAAGAACTTCATGTTTGGAGTGATGGGAGAACAGAGGAAATGATTACTAATGATGAAAGGGAAAGGGAAGATCAGAGGGAGTTTGTACTACAGCTAAGTATTAATTATCTGACCTTGGGGGGACCGAAGGTAGGTCGGATAATTGGAATAGTCGGATGTTCGGATATCACAGTAACCATAAACGTAAGGACAAAATGGTATAGAACATAAAAGATGCAGCTCTTGAAGGCTGATCCAGTGGTATACGCGAAAGTAAAATTCATGCATAAATAAAGCCACTAAAACTAAATAAGTAAAATAAATGGCCAAAGCAAGACACAATGTGGTGGTGAAAAAAGTCGGTTGTTTGGACAAGTTGGATGTTTGGAGGTCGGATGTTGGGAATTTGGCTGTATTATGATGAAATGTTGTATTGAGATTCATACAAAAGAAGAGGTGAAGAAAATAAATTTTCACTGACCCAAGGAAGACTTAGGAAGATTAGAGAGAATTTGAACTATTATGATGAAAATGTGTTCAGATTCGTACAAAATAAAAGGTGTTGAAAATATAGTTGTCTTGCTAACGTGTGTGTGTCAAAAGATTAGAGGAAATTTTTACTGATACAAGATGAAAGACGAGATAAAAAGGTGATAAAAAGAAATAAAATGTGAAAATAATATGAATTGCATCGCCCACCTGGGGATAAAAGGTTAGAGCGAGATTTGTATTGATATTCGTACAAAATAAAGGGTGTTGAAAATATAGTTGTCTTGCTAACCTGTGTGTGATAAAGGAAGATTAGAGGAAATTTTGTGTTGATATTCATACATTTTAAAAGGTGTTTATAAAAAGTTGTGTTGCTAAGCTGTCAAAATGGATTGGATGAAGCTATTGAATCTGTGCTGTAACGCCATCTTAAAAGTGAGCAGTGAATAAAGCCAAAAAATAGTAAAAAGCTGCTTGTCATTTTGAGTCTGTATTAATAGTGCAGACAAAGAAAGGTAATATTACAAACTTCATACAAAGGAAAGGTGAAGAGAATATAGTCGTCTTGCTAACCTGTGTGTGGTAAAAAAGATTAAGAGGAAATTTTGTCTTGATATTCATACATTTTAAAAGGTGTTTATATTTTATAGTGTTGTTCAGCTGTCAAAATGGATTGGATGAAGCTATAGAATCTGTGCTGTAACGTCGTCTTAAAAATGATACAGCAAAGAAAATATAATGAAAGAATGTGAGCAGTGAATAAAGCCAAAAAATAGTAAGAACTGCTTGTGATTTTGAAATAATATATAAGCCATTCAAGATATCCATGGTACAGATGGTATTAAGATAGGCTTAAAACAATTAACCCCTACACGCCCAGATCTTTCCTTTGCTATAAAGAAATATCTGTTGTCGAACTATAAAAATACAAAGAGTAACTGAATATACCAAATGAGTTAGTGGACAAGGATACTAAACAGGTCATATCTATAAAATATTACTTATAGTCACTAAAAATCGTCTAATGGTACCCAAATTACAATGAAAATTACGTTCTGGCCCACAAGGGGTTAAAACAATTACTCAACACTACTACAAAAAAAGATTCTCTCACTTGCTGATGAAGAATATCCACAAAACCAGCATTGGAGGCGCCACCCGGCCCTCCCCCCATGGCCCTCTGCAGCAGGCGGCCCCACAGGGAGGCATAGATGACCCGGGCCGCTTCCATGGCGCCCTTGTGCCGCGTGCCCAGCAGCACCCTCACCACCACGCCCCTCACCAGGCCATCCACCGCGCGGGGGTCACCAGCCAGGAGGTGGATGACTTGGCTGGTGACCTCACAGCAACTCTGGGGGGAAGAAAGTTATCTATTTATTCATCTATTGTATTAATCTATTGATCATTCATTTCTATTGAGAGAGAGAGAGAGAGAGAGAGAGAGAGAGAGAGAGAGTGAGTTTGTACACACCTTAAGTATCTGCCAGCAACAAGAGAGAACCAAAACATGATCACTGTTGAGTAAACCTTCCCCTTCCTCCTCCTCTTCTTCCTCCTCTTGCTCCAATAAAGACGAGACTGGAAACGCTGCTGTATCTTTGTCCTTCTCCTCCTCGCTCACCTCCTCTTCCTTGCCCTCGTCCACCACTCTCCTCACTGCTTCCCCAATCTCAGCAAAGGAGGGAGGCACACCTGTAAGTATTCAAGTAGGTAGAATTAAAAACAACAATACAACACATATACAGTAAACCCTCTCATATTGGGACTAATTGGGCCAAGGGGTGGTCCGAGTAATGCAAGGATCAGAATTTGGGGAGGCGGTAGCGGAGTGGTTAGCGTCTCCGACTGGCGTTCTCGGTGACCCGAGTTCGATCCCCGAAGAAAACCAAAACCTTTCTGCACCGTCGAGTGGCCTAAGAACACCCACATGCCCTGCCCATCAACTCTACCTTCAATTACGAGTGCATCGGAGGACACAGGGGGGCGGCATGAGCCTCTAATCACAGGCGTCACTATAAGAATCCTGCCTGCGCCACCACGGGCGAGGACCAACCATCACAGCCCTCAAGTGAACCTCCAGAGCCTACCATCTGAGTCCTGGGTCACCATTGCCTACAGGCGCTATAGGCACAAATGAAAAAAAAGAAAAAGAAAAAAGAATAATGGGGGGATAAAATAATAATAATAAAAAAATGAAACAAAAAAAAATTCTAGGTGAAAATAGAAAATTTCAGTCATGCAAATATCAATAAACATCAGATAAATCATGTCAATAAATAAATCTACAGTAAAAATACACACTACAGTACTGTACAGGACTTCGACATTATTCGGACCTCTTCCTTTTTTTTTTATTATTATTATTATTTTTTTTTTTTTTTTTTTTTTTTTTTTTTTTTAACTTCTAACTTTTTTTTTTTTTTTTTTTTTTTTTTTCTAAGGGGTAGGTAGTAGGGTGTCATGATGTGAGTCAGTGAGGTTAGAGGCTCAGGCAGCCAGGCAGCAGTACGTAGTAGCATGATGGCGAAGATTTCCTCCTCCTTCTTGGTGTTGGTGGACTATAAATGCTCTGCCTGGCTGCCTGGGCCTCTAACCTCACTGACTCACATCATGACACCCTACTACCTACCCCTTAAAAAAAAAAAAAAAAAAAAAAAAGTTAGAAGTTAAAAAAAAAAAAAGGTTAGAAGTTAAAAAATAAATAAAAATAAATAAATAAATAAATAAATAAATAAATAAATAATAAAAAAAAAAAAAAAGGAAGAGGTCCGAATAACGTCAAAGTCCGAATACGAGAGGTTTTACTGTACATCCAGAAAGACAGACACACCGGACACACAGACACGCCAATCACACACCCAGAGAAATAACGGGCTTGGAGAGAATTAACAAAGAGGACATGTTTGTGAGGGACAGGGGAAGCACAAACGGACACGGAAAAAAGTTGAAAAAGACGAGATGCATAAAGAATATAAGGAAATACAGCTTTCCAGACCGGAGTATTGATCTGTGAAATGACCAGGACAACGATATAGTAAATGCAGAATGTATCTCAGAGTTTAGCTGGACCCCGTCGCTAACCCACGCTACCCCATTTACCGTACATCACAACTAGATAAATACCTGATCCAAGAGGTGAAGTAGAGGCGAGAGTGTCCAAAACATACTCCACCAAACGTTCAAGTAAGGAGACGAGGCGTTGCAGGAAGGAGTGAGGGAATATTTTCTTCTGTGTGTCTATGTTTTCGCGGTTCCGTTTCTTAATTTCTTTCCCCTCCTTCTCCACCTTCTTCCTGCCCTCTTCCTCCTCCTCTGTATCTTTCCTTTGCGTGATGTAGTGTCCCAAAGCCTACAAAACGGGAGACATACAGGTTAAGAATGCTCTATTTAATACAAGCAAGATATCTAAAAGTAGAATACCAACCAGGAGAGGAAATTGAACATAGCATGACACAGGAAAATTTCAGGTACCAGTATAAAATTCATAAAATGTGCGACTTTTAGGAGACATGAAAATTGCATCATACAGGAAACAACATACAAAACGGGAGTGCAAGTTAAGATTTTTTTTTTGTACACAAGCAAAACATTAAAAGTTGGTAAAAACAAAGGGAGGAAAATGTGTAAAACTTGACATGGATAAATTTTAGGGATCAGCAGAAAATTTGAGTGTTGAGATTTAAAAGACACTAAAATTGCTTCTCCCTGCACTTATATATTGGGCATTGAGGAGGTTGAGGCAATGGATGGAGATGGTTGCAAGCGTATCATCGACCGTCTAACCTCATAAGACAGTACATAAGGGAAAATCTGGCTTTATACAGAATGACGATGAGTTATATAGTAAGCGATTAGCCTTTTTTTGGTCTAGTGAGGTGATAATCAAATGAAAACAAAAAGGAAAACAAAGCAGCCTGCAGTGTGCCATGAACCATTTAGATCAACAACAGATAGAGACAAGGGATAACAACAACAAATGGATAACAACATGATGTTTAGATTAACCCCTTGAGGCCCAGAACATAATTTTCATTGTAATTTGGCTAGCATAAGACGATTTTTAGTGACTATAAGCAATAGTTTATAGATATAACCTGTTTAGTATCCTTGTCGACTAACTAATTTGGTATATTAAGTGACTTTTCTTAATATTATGGCTCGACAACATATATTTTTTTTATAGTAAAGGAAAGATCTGGGTGTGAAGGGGTTAACAACAGAGGCAAGCAAAGGTACCTGCAGTGTGCCATGGACCGGTGCATGCCTGGCCGCGTTGAATAGGTTTGTCTTGGCCGCAGCGAACTGGCCCTCCGCCCTGGAAAGTAGGTACTCAGCGAGGGGGGAAGAAGTGACCTCCCCGCATGCTTCCCCACCACTATTACCAACATTACCATCCTGGAATAGAGAGGAATGAGGGTCTGTATGGGTGTCTATCTCCTTATCTGTAAATACTTGGGCCTCTATATCCTCTATATCCTCTATATCCTCTATCTATATCCTTCCTACATATTCTAGCTCTCAGAATCAGTCAATAAGTGATATAGAAGGAAAATAGTAGGTAGCAAACCCACCACTACTACCAACTACAGTAAAACCTCTCATATTCGGACTAATTGGGCCAAGGAGTGGTCAGAGTAATGCAAGGATCCGAATAATGGGGGAATTATATATAGGGGGATAACGGGATATGGAAAAAAAAAAAAAAAAAAAAATTATCTAGGTGTATAGTAGAGCTAGGAAATTTCGACCCCTAAAAAAAAAAAAAAGATAAAAAAAAGAAGGTCCGAATAATGTCAAAGTCCGAATAATGAGGGTCCGAATACGAGAGGTTTTACTGTACTGCCAATCACGAGTCCAGCATGTGATCAATACGGTAAATAACACCAACTGAAGGTAAGGTAAGGTACTATAACTAAGGTAACACACTAGGCTAACACTAAGGTAAGGGAATGAGGGTCTGTGTGGAGTAAACAAAGATCAAGACTGAGTAGATGGCACATTAACAGCCTGACACCCTTTACGCATTCTTGCATCTCTTACCTGACAGCCCATCCCAGGCACTCCCTCCAGCACCTCCCTCAGATGCTCCTCAGGGATCAAGAGTGCCACAGTGAGGGCCAGGGTGCCGCCGCTCTCTGCATCACTGGCCTTAGGGGAGTCACACAGTTTCAAGGCACGTTTCATCCACTCTTTTCCCTCCTCGGCGCTCAAATGCATCTTTCCTCGGCTGACAAAGAGGTGGATGATCTCCCTTGCCTCTGCCCTGACGTCACTCATCTCATCCATGCAGAGGTACAGGAGTGTGTTCAGGGTCCAAGGGAAGGCCAGGTCTATTAAGGGCTGCCCTAATGCCCTCCTGTCGCCATAGATGTCCAATATGAGACCCTTTTCCCAGTTTTTTGTATGCTTGTGAAGGTGGTCTTGTGGTGTGTTGTTCTGCTGGTCTGTGCTGGTGAGGAGCTTGCTTGCAGGGAGCTTAGATGTACTGTTGTTGTTGCTATTGAGCTTAGACGTACTGTTGTTGTTAAGCTTCAGAGTAGTGATGTTGTTAAATGGTAGGCTGGTAGGAGATTCATTCATATCACCTTCACTAGCCTTGTCAATTGTGGCTGCAATATTTAGATCCTTTGATAACTGGTCAGTGGTAGTTTTTTCACCATAACTGTCTTGGTGTGATAATTGAGGTGGAAGATTACTCGCTATGTCTCTTTCTTGGCAATTTGGTTGTAAGTTAGTAGTGGTTTTGTTGTTATTATCTCCTTGAAGTGCTGATTTAGAAGACACCTCACTAGCTACATCTCTTTCATGGTAATTTGATGGTAAGTCAGTAGTGCTATTAGTGCTGTAGTCCTCTTGAAGTGCTGATTTAGAAGACAACCTCACTAGCTAAATCTCTTTCATGGTAATTCGATGGCAAGTCAGTAGTGCTAGTAGTGCTGTAGTCCTCTTGAAGTGCTGATTCAGTAGACAACCCACTAGCTACATCTCTTTCATGGTAATTCGATGGCAAGTCAGTAGTGCTAGTAGTGCTGTAGTCCTCTTGAAGTGCTGATTTAGAAGACACCTCACTAGCTAAATCTCTTTCATGGTAATTTGATGGTAAGTCAGTAGTGCTAGTAGTGCTGTAGTCCTCTTGAAGTGCTGATTCAGTAGACACCTCACTAGCTACATCTCTTCCATGGTAATTCGATGGCAAGTCAGTAGTGCTAGAAGTGCTGTAGTCCTCTTGAAGTGCTGATTCAGTAGACACCTCACTAGCTACATCTCTTTCATGGTAATTCGATGGCAAGTCAGTAGTGCTAGTAGTGCTGCAGTCCTCTTGAAGTGCTGATTTAGAAGACACCTCACTAGCTAAATCTCTTTCATGGTAATTCGATGGCAAGTCAGTAGTGCTATTAGTGCTGTAGTCCTCTTGAAGTGCTGATTCAGTAGACAACCCACCCATCACATCACCTAAAACACCACTTCTATATGACATGGTGTTAAGATACCCCATCAAAGCATCAGGGTTGGTAGTGACACGCTTCCCAGGGTGACGGACAGAGCCAGGTAAGAGCGCCAATAACACCTCCTTATACAGCTGCAGTGCCAGGATGCGGCGCTGGTAGTTGGCATCAGGTGTCATGCCACGATGAGCCGCCCTGACCAGCCACACCACCAATGCAGCACTGGTGGTGAGAACGGAACTGGGGGCGACGTCTGGTATTCTACACGCCTGGTTGTTATTGTGGGATGAGACAGGTTCCTCTACGCTTCTATCTGGATCTTTCACTTGTTCTATGCTTCTCTCTGGATGTTCCTCTTGTTTTCTCAGGTTTATGGTAGCTACTGCACACTCCTGGTAGCTACTGTGAGGTGAGACAGGTTCCTCTACGCTTCTATCTGCATCTTTAACTTGTTCTATGCTTCTCTCTGGATGTTCCTCTTGTCTTCTCAGGTTTATGGATTCTTGTCTATTGCTTTCAGGTGATGAGATATTCTGTTGATTCCCTCCATGTTCCTCTACAGTTCTCTCTGGATGTTCCTCTTGTTCTCTTCTCAGATTCATGGTTTTTGGTGCATTGTTTTCAGGCGATGAGATTTTCCGTTGATTTATTATAGGCAATCCAGATTTTTCCTGATCTTCGTTTCCTTTTACTTTTCGAACTGGGGATTTTAGACTGTCGGCACTCTGTAAGGGTTTATTTTTCACAGCCGTTTCTCCTTTGGCACTCTGTAATGGCACCTTTCCCACACCCCTTTCTCCTTTGGCACTCCTTTTGGCACTCTGGTCCTTACAGTAAGAGGCCGCAGAACCCCTGAGCCTCACCAGGACAGCCGCCACACACTTCAGCACACCCTGGCGGAATGGTGCCGAGTCAAGGTTCATGTTCCACCTCAGGAAGCTCTTCAGGCACTCGGCTTCGAAGGGGAGGATGGGCTGGGAGGTCTTCTGGGTGTGGCACAGGACTGACAGTGCCTCTAAGCGGACACTTTCATCTCTGTGCCTCAGTGCTGCATGGATGTAGGGTAAGATGAGTGCTTCCTTCTCCTCCTCCTTCTTCATGTTTCCTTCCTCCTCCTCCTCCTTCATATTCTCTTCCTCCTCCTCCTCCTTCTCCTTCATGTCAACACCCTTCGCCTCCTCCTCCTTCATTTTCCCTTCCTTCTCCTCCTTCTTCTTCCTTTCCTTCTCTTCTTCCTTCATGTCAACACCCTTCCCCTCCTCCTCCTTCATGTCAACACCCTCCTCCTCCTCCTCCTTCATGTCAACAGCCTTCCCTTCGCCCCCCAGCTCCCAGGCACCCACACAGCGAGCCGTTCTGAGCAGTGCCATGCGTGCCAGCCAGCCGGGCGTGGTGGCGGTGGTGCAGGCTGCCAGGAGTGCCCAGTGGATGCCCGGGTATTGCTTGAGGGTGGGGGGCAGCCACAGCCAGAGCAGGTGCTGGTGGGTCAGTCTGAGGGGCAGGAGACAGGGCATAAGAACATAAGGAAATAAGAAAATAAGGAAGCTACAAGAGGCTGTGAGACCTACACGTGGTAGTTCCTGTTCCAAGATGCAGCGTCTTATAAGCCGTAAAATACGGTAACACATGCTATGGATTCAATAGTTCAAATACAGGAGAAATATTCAAATACAGTAAAACCTCTCGTATTCGGACACTCATTATTCGGACTTTGACATTATTCGGACCTCCTCCTTTTTTTTCTTTTTTTTTTTTAAGGGGTCGAAATTTCCTAGCTATATAAAAATTATACACCTAGATTTTTTTTTATTATTTTTCATTTTTTTAGGGGTCGAAATTTCCTAGCTATATATACACCTAGAATTTTTTTAATCTTAAATTTTTTTTTTTTAGGGGTCGAAATTACCTAGCTATACAACACCTAAAATTATTATTATTATTATTATTTTTTTTTTTAGGGGTCGAAATTTCCTAGCTATATATATGCCTAATTTTTTTAAATTTTTTTTTTTTTTATTTTTTTTTAAGGGGTCGACATTTCCTAGCTATACGTATACTGTATACACTGATTTTTTTTTTTTTTTTTAATTTTTTATAACATATCCCCCCATTATTCGGACCACTCCTTGGCCCAATTAGTCCGAATACGAGGTTTTACTGTAGTCTATAATAAATACGTCCATGGCCCAAGCTAAGGCAAGAGTCACTCACCTGTCCTGGGAGCAGAGTGCCACGGAGACGGGTGTCAGGAAGTGCCGTGACCAGGAGGCCTCGCCCAGCTGTGCCAGGGCCACCTTGTACACGGCGGTGGAGGCCGGCGCTAAGTGGTTCACTCCTAACGAGGCAACCAGGCTGGCCGGCACTGAAGGGAAGAGATGCAGTGCCTGGAGGGAGAGATAAGCATAGTCAACAAGAGGACAGTGAAGAAAGAAGACAGAATGAGGTCAAGTAATATAAACAAGGGCGATTGTTTAACTCCTTGAGGCCCAGAACGTAATTGCCATTGTAATTTGGCTACCATTAGGCAAGACTACTAGGCTACCACTTTTATGCTGGGTTTTATATTTGATTTAAGTGGTTTTTTGCTGGGTTTTATATTTGATTTAAGTGTTTTTTGCTGAGTTTTATCTTGACCTGAAGTGCCTTTTTGCTGGGTTTTATATTTGATTTAAGTGTTTTTTGCTATGTTTTTACTTTTACTTTAGGGTTTTTCTGCCATAATTTACGTAGAGGCAAAAAATAATTCAATAGCCCGCCAATTTTTAGTGACTATAAGCAATATTTTATAGCTATGACCTGTTTAGTATCTTTGTCTACTAGCAAATTTGGCATATTCAGTTACTTTTCGTTATTTTATGGCTAACAACAGACACATTTTTATAGCAAGGGAAAGATCTGGGCGTGAAGGGTTAAATAAATATAAATAAAAACCCGTATGATTAAATGAGGTGTCTCGCATAATTGGGGCTGCTCGCTCCACCCCGGCCAAAACCGAGATGACTGTATATTTCTGGACAATAAAATACCTATCTATCTATCTATCTATCTATAGCACTCTATTGAGGTCTAACTTTTGTGTGGGAGTGGCTGAGTGGCCCTTCTAACACGCATCCACTCCCAGGCAAAAGTTAAGCCTCAACAGAGTGCTATACGGTAAAACCTGTCGTATTTGGACTTCGACATTATTCGGACCTCCTTCTCCTCCTTTTTTTATATTTTTTAAAGCCTGTATATATAATCCCCTCATTAATCGGATCCTTGCATTACTCGGACCACTCCTTGGCGCAATTAGTCCGAATATGAGAAGAGATTGAAGTTATTAAAATTACACTCACTCGAGAGACACAGAGTAAGGGGCGATCTGATAGAAGTTTTTAAGTGGATAAAGGGATTTAATAAAGGAGAGGTAGGAAAAGTTCTTACGGCTTTTAACCAGGGTAGAACAAGAAGTAACGGATTCAAGCTGGAAAAGCGTAATTTAGAAAGGAAATAGGGAAAAACTGGTTCACAAATAGGGTAGTGAATGAGAGGAATGGTCTCAGTAGACAGGTAGTTAGTGCGGAGTCATTAGGGAGCTTTAAAGAGGGGCTGGATAGGTTCATGGATGGTGATGAAAGGTGGATGTAGGTAGTGTTAGGAGACAGGAACTACCACGTGTAGGTCTCGCTGCCTCTTGTAGCTTCCTTATGTTCTTATGTTCTTATGAGAGGTTTTACTGTACATAGTTATCTCGGTTTTGGCCGGGGTGGCGCGAGGCCCTTCTTACGCGGGACGCCTCAAATGACGTTAGAAAGGTTACAGGGAGTTTCGTCCACAAGTTGTTTCGCACCCAGGTTTGTTAGTTGTTTCGTACACTGATTTCGAGTTTTTCGTACATACCTGGTGTCGAATCGTAAGTCTAGTAACCAAGTTCAACTCTGAGCTGAGTGTACGAAACAACTATGGTTTCATATAGACTACGAAACAACTTTTTGGTGTACGAAACAACTTGTGTATGAACTGACTGCACCCCGCTAGAAACTACAAGCAAGGATGATATATTAGATACAAAAAAAAAAAAAAAACTGTATGAATGCATGACGTAAGGACAGGCCACACAAAACAAACCTTTTCACACCCTAGATGAGTGAGAGCAAGTGCCAAGGGAGGGTAGGTACTCTTGCTGCTCCACACACAGGAGGAGGAGGAGGAGGAGGAGGAGGAGGAGGAGGAGGAGGAGGAGGAGAGGAGAGCCTGCAACATGTCTCCAGCCAGGCGTTGCTTTGCCCCCGTGCTGCTGTCCTCATGGAGAGACAAAAGTTCCTCCACACACCTCACCACAGCCTCACCCACACCTGCAAGAAAGAATACAGTGTTATCTCTCTCTCTCTCTCTCTCTCTCTCTCTCTCTCTCTCTCTCTCTCTCTCTCTCTCTCTCTCTCTCTCTCTCTCTCTCTCTCAAAACCATTTTCTGTTCAAAAACACATGTGGAGCAATTTTTATGTGAATCTGAAATGTCAAAATTTTCCCACAAATCTGCAGGGAAGTAGTGTTTTCCTGCAAGTACAGTAGTCATCATAGTAATAGTAGTCATAGCAGTAGTCATCATAGTAATAGTAGTCATAGCAGTAGTAAAAACAACTTGCAAGTACAGTAGCAACCACAGTCAGAGCAGTAGTAAAAACAAACAAGTCCAGTACAGGGAGGTCCCGTTATACGAGCATTCGGTATACGAGAATCCGATGATACGAGATGTGTAAATTAGGGTCTATTTTCAATATACGAGATCGAAAATCCAATGATACGACATTCAAACTGGGGTGAGTAAAATTATCAAGTTAAAAATGCGCACCTTACCACTCCTGGGCTGGACAAAGGGGATTTGGTTGACCCCAATGAGGTCAACCCTAGCAAGCCGTGACCTGAAGGGTAATTAAGCATATTGCGCGGCCTGACATTTAGGGGTAATTAGCAGGTGTGCGGCCCCAACCTTGGGACCGCAGCAGTCAGGTCACCCCTAGCAAGGCGTGACCTGAAGGGTAATTAAGCATATGGCGCGGCCTGACCTTTAGGGGTAATTAGCAGGTGTGCGGCCCCAACCTTGGGACCGCAGCAGTCAGGTCACCCCTAGCAAGACGTGACCTGAAGGGTAATTAAGCATATGGCGCGGCCTGACCTTTAGGGGTAATTAGCAGGTGTGCAGCCCCAACCTTGGGACCGCTACACTGCCTTCTCTTGTATCACGCGGCGTCCCCTACATTACAACGTCTTTTTTGCTTGTTATGCATGTTTTATGTTTAATTAAGGTGCAGTTATGTTATTTTGTGTGCTATTTTCTCTTTCAGAATGCTTTTTCTACAGAATAGGTAGTACAGTGTGGGTAATATAGACGCTGTGTGTTTGTTGTGTTTGCTATAGTTTATTTTACCTTGAAAAACATGTTTTTTTTTTTTTTTTTTAAATTGATGGTCCTGGAACTAAACCTATATTTTACCATTAGTTATGTGTTTCGTTATACGAGATTTCGCTTTACGAGTATGCCAGGTGGAACCTAACTGCTCGTATCTTCGGGACCTCCCTGTACTGACCTTTAGCAGGACTTTCCCAGGAGGCATTGAGGAGGGTAAACACGGGGCCCTGAGATCCCAGGACCATACTGAACAAGGAGTGCTGGGAAGGGTGTGACTCGGTGGCTGTGGTGGGGTGTAGCTCTGTGGTGGTTGTGGTGGCTGTGGTGGGGTGTCGCTCTGTGGCTGTGGTGGTGGTGGTGGGTGTGGTGCTGGCTGTGGCTGTGGTGGTGGCTGTGGTGTTGTCCTGGCTTCCTTCCTCCACCTTGTAGCAGGAATCACCCTCCAGGCTCTTGTATAGTGATGTCTTGCGTGGTTTTCTCTGAGTGTTGAGTTGTCTGATAGTGTGAATCCAAAGGTGCAGAGTCTGGGGGAATGCACGGGGATAGATAGATACATTATAGATAGATTACCGTAGATAGATAGGTTAGATTATTTAGTGTTTGTTATTTACCCCTTGAGACCCAGAACGTAATTTCCATTGTAATTTGGGTACCATTAGATGATTTTTAGTGAATATAAGCAATATTTTATAGATACGACCTGTTCCTTGTCCACTAACTCATTTGGTATATTCAGTTACTTTTTGTAATTTTATGGTTCGACAACAGACAATTTTTTATAGCAAAGGAAAGATCTGGGCGTGAAGGGGTTAATGTCTGGCTGTGATTTCTATTTCTCATTTTCATCATTCACTCATGCGGTTACTTTTTCCTATGAAGCCCGGGTCCCACTATGAGGTTACGGGGACTCGTCAACCCACGCTATGCTAACGCGTGTTGACGAGGTAGAAACAAGACTTAACGTGGTCCTGACTTTTATGGTAACGCGGGCTGACGAGACCTCGTTCCTGACGTGGCGTGATTTTTGAAACATTAAAAAAATAGTCGCATCAGCCCAAATCAGTTACCCTGGACAAGTGAAGTAGCAGTGTCGTGGCGAGCAGACTGACCTAGTTGATGCAAAACAATTCCTGCGTCAACCAGTGTCAGGCAATTGTCTCTCACGGGGTTGACGTGGACCTGTAACCCCACAGTGAGACCCGGGCTTGACTCTTAACCCCTTCACACCCAGATCTTTCCTTTGCTATATAAAATGGTCTGTTGTCGAGCCATAAAATCACGAAAAATCACTGAATATACCAAATTAGTTAATGGACAAGGATACTAAACAGGTCATAGCTATAAAATATTGCTTATAATCACTGGAAATCGTCTAATGGTACCCAAATTACAATGGAAATTACGTTCTGGGTCTCAAGGGGTTAAGAGGCGTCAATGCTTCATATTAATTTCTTTTCAATATATTTTGGTTTATGATATTGGATTTAGAGAGGCTTTAAAAATATCTATACGTGACTTGGCTTTGCTATATTTACCATGAAGGCTTGGTAGGTGTGCTGGCCTGCTCCTCCACTGCACAGCTTGAGCAGGAGCGGCCAGAGGGAGTAGAGGAAACCCTTCTCTCCACCCCCCTCCCTGTCTTCCCTCCCCTGCACCAGCCACTTCCCTCCGGTGTTAAACAGGCCCTGCAGGAGAAGGGTGCAGGCGGCGTAACTTTCCTCCACGCCCTCAAACCTTCTCGCCATCAGTTTCCTGCCTTCCTCTCCCTTCCGGGCGGCATCAATGGCTGTTCTCACCACTCCAAACGTCAACCTTGCTTCTGCCGCTGTGCTTTTATTCGTTGTATCGACCGTGTGTCCATGATTGTTGTCTGGTAATGTGTTCTTCTCTCCTCCCTTTATTTGTATACCTTTATTATTGCCTGTTAATATGTTCACCTCTTCTCCCTTTACTGTTCTATCTTGGGTCACAGTGTCTTGCTTTTCTTGTATATATACTTTACTGTTGTTTGCTATTACGTTCTCCTCTTTTCCCATGACTTTTTGACTCTCTTGTATAACCGAGTCTTTGTTTACGACTGGCTTGTCTTGATCGTAATTCTTTTTGTCGCGTAATATGTGCTCTTCTTCTTCCTTGACTCTTTTGCCATGCTGCTTAATCGAGTCTTCGTTTCCTACTGGCTCTTCTTGTAGGTATCCTTTCTTATTGCTTGTTAACGTGACTTGTATTCTGTCTTGTGTGTCTCTTTCTATCCTGGAATTATCTACGACTCCTCTCGCTTCACCATCCATTCCTTCAGCTTCTCTAATATTTTCTTTTCCCCCACACCTAGCGTTTACCAAAGCCTTTCTCTTCCCTGCTAGATCATTCACGACCCATAGGATATTCAGGAACTCGGCTGTGGTTCTCTGTGGTTCGCCGTGCCACAATACGAGGCACAGCGCTGAGGAGGCCACCAGTGCATGGCTCCCGGACGCCACAGGGCCATCGTCCACTAAGGCCAGAGTGAGTGCTACCAGGGCTGTGTCTAGGAGGGGTTGAAGGGATGGAGGCTGGTCCTGGTGGCTTGCTTTGGTGGTGGTGTTGTTGTTTTATCTGTTGGTGCTGTTGTTGGCATTCTTCTTGGGCTTCCTGTTGGTACACTTGTTGGCATTTCTGTTGTTTTATCTGTTGGTGCTCGTGTTGGTAATGTTCTTGGGATTTCTGTTGGTACTGTTGGTACTGTTGTTGGGTTTTCTGTTGCTCTTGCATGCATTCTTCTTGGGTGTTCTGTTGCTCTTGTTGGTAATCTTCTTGAGTTTTCTGTTGATAATCCTCTTGTTTTTTTGGGTGGCATTCTTCTTGGGTTTTCGTATGTCTTGTTGGTAATGTTCTTGAGTTTTCTGTTGATGGTTTTCTGGTTGGCTCTGCTGGGATGCCTGGCTCTGTCCCTGCAGTGGTTGATCATTCAGCAAGACGTAAAGGACCTGAGGATGTGAAATGAGTGCATGGATGGATGGTGAATACAGAAAGGCACATGCATAAGAACATAAGAAAATAAGGAAGCTACAAGAGGCCGTGAGACCTACACGAGGTAGTTCCTGTTACTTAACACTACGTACATCCACCTTTCATCCCCATCCATGAATTTATCCAGCTTCCTTTTAAAGCTCTCTAATGACTCTGCACTAACTACCTGTCTACTGAGTCCATTCCAATCATTTACCACCCTATTTGTGAACCAGTTTTTCCCTATTTCTTTTTTAAATCTACACTTTTCCAGCTTGAATCTGTTCTTGTTCTACCCTGGTTAATAGCTGTTAGAACTTTTCCTACCTCTCCTTATACAGTAAAACCTCTCATATTCGGACTAATTGGGCCAAGGAGTGGTCCGAGTAATGCAAGGATCCGAATAATGGGGGGATTATATATGGGGGGATATGGAAAAAAAAAAAAAAAAAATAAAAAAATCTAGGTGTATTATATAGCTAGGAAATTTCGACCCCTTAAAAAAAAAAAAAAAAAAAAAAAAAAAAAAAAAAAAAAAAAAATCTAGGTGTATATAGCTAGGAAATTTCGACCCCTAAAAAAAAAAAAAAAAATGATATAAAAAAAGGAGAAGGTCCGAATAATGTTAAAGTCCGAATAATGAGTGTCCAAATACGAGAGGTTTTACTGTATATACAAATGGGTTGCCACAAGTTACCTGGTGTATAAAAACAAGCCTGGTTGATAGTTAGGTTGGTGTAGTTAGTGTTATAGTTGGTGTGTGAAGCAAGATACATAAATTTGAAAGAGAAATACAAAATTTTGGTATAAAAAGACATGAGAAGCTTGACTTGATCTTATGACTACAGTAGTATATAATGGATAAACATTGATGTGTTAATAAGTACACACACACACACACACACACACACACTCACCTAAGAGGGCATGGCTGGGTTCCTGGTTCAAAAGGTGATGTAGTCTGGTGGTGATGTGAGCTTGGAGTGTCTCTCTCTCCCTCGGCCCCAGCGCACACACCACCTGTCAACAACACCACACCACCTGTCACCACCTGTCACCACCACCACACCACCTGTCAACACCACCACACCACCTGTCACCACCACCACACCACCTGTCAACACCACTACACCACCTGTCAACAACACCACACCACCTGTCAACAACACCACACCACCTGTCACCACCACCACACCACCTGTCAACACCACCACACCACCTGTCACCACCACCACACCACCTGTCAACACCACCTCACCACCTGTCAACACCACCACACCACCTGTCATCACCACCACACCACCTGTCAACACACCACCACACCACCACACCACCTGTCACCACCACCACACCACCTGTCACTACCACCACACCACCTGTCACCACCACCACACCACCTGTCAACACAACCACACCGCCTGTCACACCACCACACCACCTGTCAACACCACAACCACACTGTCAAACACCACCACACACCTGTCAACACCACTACACACCTGTCAACACCACTACACCACTTCACCACCACCACACCACCTGTCACCACCCACACCACCTGTCAACACCAACTACACACTTCACCACCACCACACCACCTGTCACCACCACCACACCACCTGTCAACACCACTACACCACTTCACCACCACCACACCACCTGTCAACAACACCACACCACCTCACCACCTGTCAAGCACCACACACCACCTGTCAACACCACTACACACCTGTCAACACCACTACACCACCTGTCAACACCACTACACCACTTCACCACCACCACACCACCTTCAACACCACCACACCACCTGTCAACAACACCACACACACTTCACCACCACCACACCACCCGTCACCACCACCACACCACCTGTCAACACCACTACACCACCACCACACCAACTGTCAACACCACCACACCACCTGTCAACAACACCACACCACCTCACCACCTGTCAACACCACCACACCACCTGTCAACACCACTACACCACCTGTCAACACCACCACACCACCTGTCAACACCACCACACCACCTGTCAACACCACCACACCACCTGTCAACACCACTACACCACTTCACCACCACACACCACCTGTCAATAACCGGGACAATAACCAGTCACTCATCAGTAAAACAATCCTAGAAGCCTCAAGGGTGGCACGAACCTAGGACTGCAGTGACAAGAAAGATTAATCTCCATAAAAGAACACAGTAGACATAAGGATAGATGAAGTTCAGGTTTATGACTGTACTGCAACGAGGGTAGAAGTGACTGATAGCACACACACCTTGCATCGCCCCGCCTTTGTCTTCTGGGCCTTAAGGGTGACATGAACCTAGGACTGCAGTGAGAGGAAAGATTAGCCTCCATAAAACTTGATGAAAGAACACATTTGACATATATAGACAACGAAGATAACGTACAGATAACATATATATACAGTAAAACCTCTCATATTCGGACTAATTGGGCCAAGGAGTGGTCCGAGTAATGCAAGGATCCGAATAATGGGGGGATTATATATGGGGGGATATGTAAGGAAAAAAAATAAATCTAGGTAGGAAATTTCGCCCAATAAAAAAAAAAAAAAAAAAAAAAAAAAAAAAAAAAATAATAATAATTCTAGGTGTATATATATTAGCTAGGAAATTTTGACCCCTAAAAAAGAAAAAAAAGAAAAAAAGAAAAAAGGAGGAGGTCCCAATAACGTCAAAGTCCGAATAATGAGGGTCCGAATACGAGAGGTTTTACTGTAGTGGGGGAGTATTTGTTTGGAGACGGGAATGTGGAAGAAGCAAAAAGAACAATCAGCAGTTTTTGGATGACCAGAGAAAATAAGAAGAAAGAAAAAGAAAGAAACTAATAAGATAGAATAAGAGAAGACAACTAATTAAAGACCCAGACAGCTAGAAGCAACGGATAATTTATAGTTTCACCCAACCAACTATTTTCTGATGCGCCTTATGTTTTTCTGGTGTGTTTTGATGTTTTTTTAATGTATCTGCTGACCGTTTCTGTCGCAATTTTTTTTTTTTTTTTTTTTTTTAGGTAGATAAAGGTTCGTTTTTTTTTAAGTTTTTTTTTTTTTTTAGTTAGGTAAAGGTTAAGTTAGGTATAGGTTAGGTTAGGTTAGGTTAGGTTAGGTTAGGTTAGGTTAGGTTAGGTTAGGTTAGGTTAGGTTAGGTTAGGTTAGGTTAGGTTAGGTTAGGTTAGGTTAGGTTAGGTTAGGTTAGGTTAGGTATAGGTTAGGTTAGGTTAGGTTAGGGTTGGTTGGGTTGGTTGGTTGGGTTGGGTTTGGGTTGGTTGGTTGGGGTTGGGTTGGGTTGGGTTGGTTGGTTGGTTGGGTTAGGTAGGTTAGGTAGGTTAGGTTGGTAGTTGGTTGTTAGGTTAGGTAGGTTAGGTTAGGTTAGGTTAGGTTAGGTTAGGTTAGGTTTAGGTTAGGTATAGGTAGGTTAGGGTTAGGTTAGGTTGGTAGGTTATGGTTAGGTTAGGTTAGGTTAGGTTAGGTTAGGTAGGTAGGTTAGGTTAGGTAGGTATAGGTAGGTAGGTAGGTTAGGTTAGGTATGGTAGGTTAGGTTAGGTTAGGTATGGTTAGGTTAGGTTAGGTTAAGGTTAGGTTAGGTATGGATAGGTTAGTTAGGTTTAGGTTATTATTGTTATTATTTTGTCATTTAAAAAAAAAAAAATACAAAGAAAAAAAATTGCGACAGAAACGGTTAGCAGATTCATTCAAAACACATAAAAACACACCAGAAAAACATAAGGCACATCAGAAAATTGTTGGTTGGGTGAAACTATAAATTGACCGAAGAAACACGTCAGGGAGTGCCCATGATAAAGGCCAGACTCCCGACCCACAACTGAACTGAATAGCCCACACACCTTACACCGCCCTGTCCTCGTCTTCTGGTCCTGCTCTTCCTCCCGCAGGCTGAAGAGGCCCTCCAGAAGGTGTGCTGTGCCTGCCATGGGGTGCGGCTCCTGAGAAATGGCGGGATTAATTAGTTCATGGATTACTAATATGCGTTATTTCGGTAAAAATGGACGAGGACTGCGCGGTCATTTTCTGAGACACTGACTAGTTTTCCTGGCTTAAAATTCGTGTTTATTCAGATGGAGGTATTTTTGTTTTCCGGAAACCAAATAATTTTTTTTCTTTTTCACCAAATCCTATATTCGCCGTTTCCAAAATAATATAGCAAACGTTCTCGCGCAGTTCTCGTCCATTATAACCGGTCACTTAATCTATGCCCAGCCTACTTAATTAGCGTCTGGGGGGTATTTGGTATAATTCTAGTGTTTGCCCATACTCCCCCTTTGACCCCAAACAAGCTTGGGGACCTGGGAGAATGCAGGATATATGGCCGGGGTACAAAATATGCATCGCAACCACATACTTTTTGAGTTATGGAAGTTATAAAAATTCCCCAGATCTAGGGAACATTAATTGGATTTCTTCTGAGTCCAGAGACGTGTGAACCTGACGATCCTCACAGCATGATGACAGAAGTGTCGAGACCCCCCCCCCAACCCCCTGCTAGGAGGTTAGGTTTGGTTAGGTTAGATTTGGTTAGGTTAGGTTAGGTTAGATTTGGTTAGGTTAGGTTAGATTTGGTTAGGTTAGGTTAGGTTAGATTTGGTTAGGTTAGATTAGGTTAGGTTAGATTTGGTTAGGTTAGGTTAGGTTAGATTTGGTTAGGTTAGGTTAGGTTAGATTTGGTTAGGTTAGATTAGGTTAGGTTAGATTAGGTTAGGTTAGGTTAGATTTGGTTAGGTTAGGTTAGATTTGGTTAGGTTAGATTAGATTTGGTTAGGTTAGGTTAGGTTATTGGTGGGTCAAGTCCCCCGCTAGGTTAGGTTAATTTTGGTTAGGCAAATTTCTCTAGATATAAGGAAATTACCCTAGATCTAGGGAATTTTACCCCCCCCCCTACACAACTCTTAAATTACGTGTTTCCGACGCATAATTTGTTCCCCACCCGAAAACCCTGCATTCCCACAGGTCCCCAACCTTGTTTGGGGGCAGTGGGAGAGTCTGGGCAAACACTAGAAATTTACCGTATTGGTCAATGGGGAGTATTATACGAAACTGCAGTCTTACCGTAATAGTTGTGGTAGAAGTAGTAGAAGTGGTAGCAGCAGCAGCAGCAGCAGTAGTGGTAGTAGCAGTGGTAGCAGCAGTAGTGGTAGTAGCAGTGGTAGCAGCAGTAGTGGTAGTAGCAGTGGTAGCAGCAGTAGTGGTAGTAGCAGTGGTAGCAGCAGTAGTAGTAGTGGTAGCAGCAGTAGTAGTAGTGGTAGCAGCAGTAGTAGTAGTGGTAGCAGCAGTAGTAGTAGTGGTAGCAGCAGTAGTAGTAGTGGTAGCAGTAGTAGTAGTAGTGGTAATAGTAGTAGTAGGTAGTAATAGCAGCAGAGTCTATTTCGTCACTCCCACACTTCTTCCTCACTCCTGGCTTACATAATTAACACCATTCCACTAATAACACCACGTACTACCCTTCCCTGGCGCTAACAAGCCTGCATAACAGCTAAATAAGGGCAAATAAGGACGAGGCTCACCGATACTCAGCCTAACTCAAGCCATGATGACACCGCGACCATAACTAATTCCGGCTTACACAACAGTGAATATATATCTTATCTACATATTTCCACCTATTTCACCTCAATTTCTATATCTACAACAATAAACAACACTTTTTAATGATAGTTTAGCATAGTTTAGCTTTTAATTAGGTATGTTTATGTTAATTTAATAGATTTTTATGACCTACAATCAGTTGGTAATCCTTTCAGTTTGTTTAATAGATAATATATGAGACTTTTTAATGATAGTTTAGCATAGCATAGCATTCAATTCGGTATATATATATGAGTTAATTAAATAGATCTTTATTAGACAAACAGTATGTAACCCTTTCAGTTTGTTTACATGTGACGTCATCGGCTTGAGTTGACTGATAAGAACACGTGGTTTTATTTCCCCGTGTCCTGTGTTCAATATTACATAAGAACATAAGAAAATAAGGAAGCTACAAGAGGCCGTGAGACCTACACGTGGTAGTTCCTGAAACCTGTTCCTAAAGGGTAGTTCCCATAGTAGTTCCTGAAGCATAGTTTTCTGCAAAGGAGTATTATAACTGCCTGAGATGGACTAGAGGAAGGAAGTTTAAGGCTGTAATGGTGTGTCCAAGGCGTGACGGCGGGTTATAACTACACCATGAGCAAGGTAAGACACAAGGCCATTGGTAGTGATGAGAGTGATGAGTAACAGGTGGATGTATGGATGCGTAGAGATGGATATAAGAACATAAGAACATAAGGAAGCTACAAGAGGCCGTGAGACCTACACGAGGTAGTTCCTGGTACTTAACACTACCTACATCCACCTTTCATTCCCATCCATGAATTGTCTGTTATTGGTAAGGCTAGGTTAGGTTATATTATAGATATAAGAACAGGTAGGTAGGTGGATACGTGGATAGGTATAAGTGGATGTATGGATCATTATTAGTGGATAGATATACGTGTATAGTGTAAAGTTACATGTGAGGAAAAGGAAGAAGAAGTGTGGCGGAGAAACTCTGCGGTGCCGCCTTGCCGCGTTTCACTTACTCTGTACCGAGACTTTTTATGCAATATTATTTTTATTATTATTACTATTATTATTGTTATCATCAGTTTATTATTATTATCATTATAATTATTACCATTATTATTATTATTATTATTATTATTATTATTATTATTAGTTTTATGATTATTATTATTATAGGGCCAGAGCGTGATCTATTTTTGATGAAGCTCTCGCTGGGTCTCCGTGTGGCTGCAGCCTGAGTAGTAGCTCATGATTAATGCTTACGCTAATTGTAGGATTATTAGGCACCTGTTATTAATGCTTCGCCTAATGATTATTATCCCTTGGCTTGAAGCAAAGGCCGCCCCACACCAGAAGCTGCGTGTGTGTGGCGGTGGCGGGATTTTAGTAGTAGGCTACCTCCTACTATTACTACTATTACTACCAGGGCAAACTTAAGGCCGTGTCACACGGACACTTTTTCGGGCATCTTTTGGTATTTTGCTACCAAAAGATGCCCGTAGTGGTGGCAAAAAAATGCGCGTTCGTCACATGGCGTTTCGGCTACGAGCATCTTCTTGCATGATTCATAATTCTTGAATTGAAGAATACGATTGAATTGAATACGATTGAAGTCTTCTTGCACGATCCATAATGTTAGTTTTGGTTGCGCGTAACGGAAGATGAGATGCCAGTAGAAGATTCTCGTAGCCGAAACG
>JACEEZ010022106.1:151496-191496 GCA_016584305.1 Chionoecetes opilio
TGGATAAATATGAGATGTTAGAATGAGAGAGAGAGAGAGAGAGAGAGAGAGAGAGAGAGAGAAGAGAGAGAGAGAGAGAGAGAGAGAGAGAGAGAAGAGAGAGAGAGAGAGGAGAGAGAGAGAGAGAGAGAGAGAGAGAGAGAGAGAGAGAGAGAGAGAGAGAGAGAGATAGAGAGAAGAGAGAGATGCGCCAGGGAGAAAGAATAGGACAGGTAAAGAAAATAAGAATGAAGAAAAAATAACGGAATGGACATATAAAGAGACAGGAAGGAAGATAAAGAGGGAATAAGAGAGAGAGAGAGAAAGGTTAAAGAAAGAGGAAATAAGAGAGAGGAGAAAGATTACCTACACTTCCTCTCTCTCTCTCTCTCTCTCTCTCTCTCTCTCTCTCTCTCTCTCGTCTCTCCTCTCTCCTCATGCTCTCTCGTCCTCTCTCTCTCCTCTCTCCTCTCTTCTCTCTCTCTCTCTCATCTCTCTCTCTCTTCTCTCTCTCTCTCTCTATGTTTCGTGCAGCAAATAATAAAGAAAAAGAGAGTTAACTCGCTTTTTAGAATTTTTATATTAGATTTTGACTCATTATCTTCAGGAAAATATAATTTTATTCGCATATAACTCGTTTATTAAATTTTTTCTTTAAGATTTTGACTCATTATCTTTAGGAAAATATAATTATATTCTCATTTAACTCGTTTTTTATAACTTCTTATTTGATTTTGACTCATTATCTTTCGGAAAATAACATTTATTCTCATTTAACTCGTTTATTATAATTTTTATATTAGATTTTGACTCAATATCTTCAGGAAAATAACATTTATTCTCATTTAACTCGTTTATTATAATTTTTATATTAGATTTTGACTCAATATCTTCAGGAAAATAAAATTTTATTCTATACCATATAACTCGTTTTTTAGAATATTTATATTAGATTTTGACTCATTATCTTTAGGGAAATATAGATTTATTCTCATATAACTCGTTTTTTAGAATTTTCATATAAGATTTTGACTCAATATCTTTAGGAACATATAATTTTATTCTCATTTAACTCGTTTTTAAAATTTTTTATTCAGGAAAATATAATCTTATTTGCATATAACTCGTTTTTTATAATTTTCATATAAGATTTTGACTCAATATCTTCAGGAACATATACTTTTATTCACATTTGTAGAAGCATGTAATAGCATTTTCGTCGAGCGACTGTCAATTTCATCTTTCTTTCCATTCCATTACCTCTCTCATCTCTCTCTCTCTCTCTCTCTTCTCTCTCTCTCTCTCTCTCTCTCTCTCTCTCTCCTCTCTCTCTCCTCTCTCTCTCTCTCTCTCTCTCTCTCCTCTCTCTCTCCTCTCTCTCTCTCTCTCTCTCTCGTCTTCTCTCCTCTCTCTCTCTCTCTCTCTCTCTCTCTCTCTGTACTTTCCATCTCTTCCTCCCTCCATTTCTTTAAACATCTCTTATTTATAATTTTTTTCTTTTTACATATCATATTATTTTTTTGAGGGAGACCCATTCCCCCCTCCCTTCCTTTTTTTAAACCCCCTTTTTTGTATTATCTTCCCCCTCCCCTTTTTTTGAGAGACAAACCCATAACCCCCCTTTTTTTTTGAGAGAGAGAGACCCTTTTCCCACCCCTTTTTATTTTGATTTTTATATCCTTCTTCCTCCCCCTTTTTTTTAAGAGACCCATACTCCTCCCCGTCATTTCCACCCGCCTCATGTCACACCCCCTTAACCCCTTCACGCCCAGATCTTTCCTTAGCTATATAAAATCATCTATTGTTAGCCATAAAACTACGAAAAGTAACTAAATCTATCAAATTACGTAGTGAAAAAAGGATACTAAACAGGTCATATCTATAAAACCTTGCTTATATTCATTAACATCGTCTAATTGTACCCAAATTACAATGAAAATTATGTTTTGGGTCTCAAGGGGTTAACTCACCGTGTATAATGTGCACCCTGGCGGAGGCTGAGTCGGCGCCGCTGGGTTGACACGTATAGTTGCCGGAGTCTGTTGGGGTGGCGCGTTGGATGAGGAGGGCGGAGCGCGTCACCTCGCCCGCCTCTGTCACTACGCTCACGCCGCCCCGCGCTGAGTCGTAGTGGATCTCCTGTGGAAGGCGGTGAAGGGTGTGTGTGAGAGAGAGAGAGAGAGAGAGAGAGAGAGAGAGAGAGAGAGAGAGAGAGAGAGAGAGAGAGAGAGAAGAGAGAGAGAGAGAGAGAGAGAGAGAGAGAGAGAGAGAGAGAGAGAGAGAGAGAGAGAGAGCAAAACAAATTGAAATAGAGATAAAAAAAAAGATAAAAAAGAGAGAGAGAAAAAAGAGAATGAGAGATAACAGAAATTGAGTAAAGATATAAAGTATAAAATAGAGTTCTCAGAAAGAAAAAAGAAAGAAAGAGAGAAAATAAAAAGAGAGGAGATAGAAAAGAGAGAAAGGGTGAAAGCGGTAAAAGGGGGTTGGAGAGAGAGAGAGAGAGAGAGAGAGAGAGAGAGAGAGAGAGAGAGAGAGAGAGGAGAGAGAGAGAGAGAGGAGAGAGAGAGAGAGAGAGAGAGAGAGAGAGAGAGAGAAGACAGAAAAAAGAGAGAGAGAAAGAATTAAAATACAGATAAAGAGAGAAAAGAGGGATAGAGAAAAAAAGAGAAAGTGAGAGAGAAAAATAGAGAATGAGATAAAAATGAGAGAGAGAGAGAGAGAGAGAGAGAGAGAGAGAGAGAGAGAGAGAGAGAGAGAGAGAGAGAGAGAGAGAGAGAGAGAGAGAGAGAGAGAGAGAGAGAGAGAGAGAGAGAGAGAGAGAGAGAGAGAGAGAGAGAAGAGCGAACTGAAATACTATCTTCAAAAAACAATGAAAAAAATATCAGATTTCCACGCATAGAAACATGACTATATTTCACCTGCACACACATAGCTTACATTTACATAAACATACGACCCTCCAAAATAAATATAAAGGTGTATAAAATATAATGATCCAGAGTACCATTAAGCAGAAGGGGTCGTTTTAAAGAGACAGAGACATGTTAAAGTGGCTTAAATCTGCTAAAAAGTCATTGTATAGTTTTAATTTTAGTTTTGCACTCCTTATAAAGTACCATTAGATACCAGGAGCGTTTTAGAGAGACAGTGAGACTTATTAAACAGCTAAAAGGTTATATCCTAGTTTTAATTTAACACTCTTGGAAAACCCTTAGATCAGTGCTCTTCAACCTCTTTTGATGTCGTCCACCCCTCGTGGTAATTCGGTAAAAGCTGTCCACCCCATTTTTTTTTATCTCTAAAATCTCACGGCTCTTGACATTGTAAATATGCTATAATCCTATATAGACTATATCGTTCTACAAATGTATAAGTAGGAAAAAGCAGTTTCACTCATTTTCTATTTACAGTTTACATATTATTCTGTATAATAACACATGCAGTCTAAAACTATAAGTATAGAAGAAGAAAAAAACATAGCTTAGGAATTCCAGAGCAAATGCATTTTTCTTCATGACACTAAAGTACAATTGCACCTAATATGCGTTATGTTTGGTAATCCAGAAAACAAAGCCTTTTCCTTCAAGAAACAAAAATGAGTGGCCTGGCTGCTGTTTGCAATTTGTTTGCTATGAATTTAAATCGAGGCATCAGATGATTTTCAAGTGCAACCCGCATGATAGGATCCAAATTCGGAATGGCATTCCTTTTCTGTGCCTTGATTAAAACTAAGCTTGAGAAACCTTGCTCACACAGATATAATGTTGGCATCTGCACAAACATGGCTGTTGCTTTCTCAAGTAGCTCCGTGTATTCCTGAGTATCGAGCAGAGCAACCCAGAAATGCGTGGATGGCCAAATGTTTTGAAAGCTGCTTTTTGAGAATATTACACTGGAAGCTCCAATAGGGCATCAAAATGATCAGTTCCATCATCTTAAAATGGAGTAAGCATCCACATGCTGGAGGTCAGGTCTCTTGGAAATAGAAATCAAGGTTTTCCTGCATCAAAGTAAGGTGTCTGGTAATCAAGTGGGACATTCGTACCTCTAGTTTCTGTTTTGCTGTCTGCATACCATCATCATGTTCTCAGCCACATACTCTCATATAGGTATCAAAGACTTCAAATTCAGAAAAAACACTGATGTATACTGACACGTGGGCATGATCTCGTCCACCCACCTGTCCACCCCAAGACAGCCGTCCACCCCTCACTCAGTCTCGTCCACCTTAAGGTGGACCGTCCACCCAGGTTGAATAGCACTGCCTTAGACGAACCCTCCAACATAAATAAAAATAAATGAAGATCCTTATAAAGTACCATTAGATACCAGGAGGAGTTTTAAGAGACAGTGAGACGTGTAAAGTAGCTAAAAGGTCATTGTATCCTAGTTTTAATTTAACATTCTCTTGGAAAACCCTTAGACGACCCTTCAACATAAATAAAAATAAATGAAGATCCTTATAAAGTACCATTAAAGATACCAGGAGGCGTTTTTAAGAGACAGTGAGACTTATTAAAAAGCTAAAAAGTCATTGTATCCTAGTTTTAGTGTACTTAAGAACCCCTTTGAATAAATATAAATACGTATAATAAATATAAATACTTCTAATAAATATAAATACGTATAATAAATATAAATACTTCTAATAAATATAAATACGTATAATAAATATAAATACTTCTAATAAATATAAATACGTATAGATCCCGAGTACCATTTGAGCATAAAGGCGTTTTTAAGAGAGCGAGGCGTGTTAACTAGCTAAAGGTCATTGTATCCTCGTTTTAGTGTACTTATGAACCCCTTTGAATAAATACGTCTAGTAAATATAAATACGTCTAGTAAATATAAATACCTATAGATCCAGAGTACCATTTGAGCATAAGGGGCCATTTAAAGAGACAGCGAGACTTATCAAACAGCTAAAAGATCATTGTATCCTAGTTTTAATTAAACTTTAGAACTCCTTATAAAGTACCATTAGATACCAGGAGGCGTTTTAAGAGACAAGGAAACGTGTAAAGTAGCTAAAACGTTATTGTATCCTAGTTTTAGTTTAGTTTAGCGCCCCCTTGGAGAACCCTCTGGGGCTTGAGGGGGAAGAAAACGAATGGTTCCCGAGTCTGGTGGAATCACGGACGCTCAAGTTTATGTCAGATGCGTGCAAGGAATAGGGAATTAGCGGTGTTGTGCAGACCTGAGGGATGAAATGTATGTGTGTGCATGTGTGCATGTGTGTGTGTGTGTGTCTGTGTCTGTGTCTGTGTCTGTGGGTGTGTGTGTGTGTGTGTGTGTGTGTAGTGTGTGTGTTTGTTGTGTGTTGTGTGTATGTGTATTGTGGTGTGTGTGTGTGTGTGTGTGTGTACAGGGGTTTAAGTGGTAGTTTGTAATTGTTGAAGTAGGAGGAAAATGGATTAAAGTGGTAGTTATAAGTAGTTTAAGTGGACGATAAGTTAACAAGTGGTGGATAGGAAAGAGTGTGTGTCATTCACCCATGGTCTTGTTCACGTGAGCCGGACTCGCGATCGCCAGTTTCACCCTTCCAGTGCGAGTTTGGAGCTCATTATTACCGATCTTTGGGTAATGCTGGGGCCTCACACACAACACACACCCATCTCCTAGCTCAAGGGGGATAGTAACCGCCCGAATTTGCCATTGGAGAATAAGGGAATCGAACAAATATAAGAGCATTAACAGGAACTACCTCGTGTATATAGGTCTCACGGCCTCTTGTTGCTTCCTTATTTTATTATGTTCTTCTTAGGCATTAAAAAAGACATACCTAATAGATATATAGCAAATTTTTCATTCGTGGAGGTGAAAAAAGTAGGTTATGTATGAGAGAGATGAAAATACAGAGAGCAATATTTCACCTGTCCTTCGTGCAGCCACATGAGGGCGTGTTTGTGTGTGTGGAAAGATGAAAACAATGAGATGTAGCAATAAAAGAGATAAAAAGCGCTAAAAAATAATAATATAAGTCCAATAATAAAGAGAAAAAAAGATATTCACCGCACCTTTACTTCGTGGAGGTTAAAAAAATAGTTTGAAAGAGGAATAATAAAGCTACAAAAAGAGATAGCAATAAGAGTGATGATAAGCTATACAATAAGAACAATACAAAATATATATATAGAAAAGGACAGATTTAGGTCTCTTTTTGGGCAAGACTGTGATTTTTTTTTTTTGTGTGAGATAGATGAACATAAAGAGAGACGTCTATCTATCACCTGTCCTTCGTGCAGCCATAGAAATAAAGATAAAGAAAGATAGAGATACAAAGATGATACAAAGATATATATAGAGATACAAAGATATATATATAGCTCGTTAAAATATAAAAAGATAAAAAGTGATGCAATAATATATGAGGAGCAAAAACGTGATAGAAAAATAGACGAGAAAAATAGAAGAGATAAAAATGTGTGTGACCAAAAAGTAGGAGAGATCAAAGAGACTCTTAACACACACTCTTTCCTATCCACTTGTTAACTTATCGTCTACTTAAACTACTTATAACTACCACTTTAATCCATGTTCCTCCTACTTCAACAATTACAAACTACCACTTAAACCCCTGTACACACACACACACACACACACACACACACACACAACACACACAACACAAGATTAAGAAATACGAGACTAAGTAATACGACGGCAATAAAAAAGAGATGGGAAAAATAAGACCAATAACAAAGACAAACAAAAAGATATTTAGGTCACTTGTTTATGCTTAGTCAAAAATGTGAAAAAAGTTAGTTCGTGAGAGCGAGAAAAATAATAATAAAGAGTTATCTCTGTCTCACCTGTCCCTGGTGCAGCCATATGAGGGCGTGGGGCGCGCGGGCGTGGTACATGACGAGGCAAGTGAGGTTGATAGTGGAGCCCGTGTTGATATGCAGGTCGCCGCCCCCGAGGATCTCCGTGCGTGGCTCTGCAGGGCGCGGGCAGATCATGTTATTGTGTTGCAGAGGATAGAGAGAGAGGGAAAGAGGATGAAGAAAAATACCTCGTTTTAGAATATTGGCATTGTGCATGGGTAATATCATGCAAGATAGATAGCCACACGTCCTTACTCACCCCTTTCAAAGCCTTAGAGCAGGAGCGGGCAAACTTTTCAGAGGGAGGGCCGGATACGACTTTCCGGAGCAGCCCGCGGGGTGGAGCGACATACGAGAACTCCAAAGTGACTATATAGAATAATTTAATTGAAAAACATGCACAAGTCTTTTGCTTGGGTCTTGCGGGCCAGATTAGAATGTCAATGCCGAGGAGGCTGGCGGGCTTGACACATATTCCCCAACTCTATGCGAGTATGTGGTTTCCGAGTGAAGACGCTTGGTTGTAACTCCGAAACTAACCATAGGATATTCTCGAAATTACCCTCATTGTGATTCCCACGCAAAGTTACCACGCGATCATGATGAAACCTTACTTAACCTAACCGTAATCGAACGTAATCTAACCTGACGTGTTCAAGAGTAAACGCCACATACTCTTCCAGAAAACGGGACTAGGCGGGCCGGACGCTATATATAGGACGTCGCGGGCCGGATCTGGTCCACGGCCCGGAGTTTGCTCGCCCCTGCCTTAGATACTGCAAGGGAAGCCGCAAATTGAGGTAAATCATAGAGTAAATAGAGGAAGGGGCGTAACGTCAATAGAGGGAGTGTTGAGTGTGTTAATGAAGTGTTAGTGAAGGGGCAGTGAAGGGGCAGTGTTAGTGAAGGGGCGTACTGACCTATAACGTGCAGGGTAACGAAGTGGCTGCGGGGGGGCGTGGTGCCGATCTGACACTCGTACACGCCCCCATCCCGGTCCTGCACCCACTCCACCAGCAGTACCCAGTCCCCCGTGGAGGGCTCGAACAGCGCCTGGGGGAGGGACAAAGGGACTGGTGAAGGAGGTACTGGTGAAGGAGGTACTGGTGAAGGAGGTACTGGTGAAGGAGGGAGGAGGGACAAAGGTACTGGTGAAGGAGGGGGAAGCAAAAAAAAAAAAAAATAGGGTGAACCAAAAAAAAAAAAAAAATATCAGGGGAATATTAGGGATCAAGAAAAAAAAAAAAAAAAAATAGGTTGAACCAAAAAAACAGTCAAAATATCAGGGGAATATTTTTAGGGATTAAGCAAAAAAAAAAAAAAAAAAAAATAGGGTGAACCAAAAAAACAGTCAAAATATCAGGGGAATATTAGGGATCAAGCAAAAAAAAAAAAAAAAAAATAGGGTGAACCAAAAAAAAGTCAAAATATCAGGGGAATATTAGGGATCAAGCAAAAAAAAAAAAAAAAAAAATAGGGTGAACCAAAAAAACAGTCAAAATATCAGGGGAATATTAGGGATCAAGCAAAAAAAAAAAAAAAAAAAAATAGGGTGAACCAAAAAAACAGTCAAAATATCAGGAGAATATTAGGGATCAAGCAAAAAAAAAAAAAAAAAAAAAAAAAAATAGGGTGAACCAAAAAAAAAAATCAAAATATCAGGGGAATATTTTTAGGGATCAAGTAAAAAAAAAAAAAAAAGGAGGGCGATGAAAAAAAAGTAAAAAGGTAAATTTCAAGAAAAGAAGTCAAAATGTAAAGAAGAAAAAAGTATGAAAATATAAAAGAAAAGATAAAAATGGATTGATGAGTATTGGGTTTAAGTGTGTGTGTGTGTTGTGGTGTGTGTGTGTGGTGTGTGTGTGTGTGTGTGTGTGTGTGTGTGTGTGTGTGGTGTGTGTGTGTGTGGTGTGTGTCGTTGTGTGTCTGTGTGTGCTGTCTGTTGTGTGTCTGTGTGTGTGTCTGTTGTCTGTCGTTGTCGTTGTCTGTGTTGTGTGTGTGTGTCTGTGTGTGTTGTTGTGTGTGTGTTGCTGTGCTGTGTGTGTGTTGTTGTCTGTGTGTGTGTCTGTTGGTCTGTGTGTGTGTGTGTGTGTTGTGGTTGTGTTGTTGTGTGTTGGTCTGTTGTCTGTGTCTGTGTGGTGCTGTTGTGTCTGGTGGTGTGCTGTGTGTTGTGTTGTGTGTGTGTGTGTTGTGTGTGTGTGTGTTGTCTGTGTCTGTGTGCTGTTGTCTGTGTGTTGCTGTTTGTCTGTGTTGTCTGTGTGTTGTTGTGTGTTGTTGTCTGTCGTGTTGTGTGTGTGTTGTGTTGTTGGTGTGTTGTGTTGCTGTTGTGTGTTGTGTCTGTCTGTGTTGTGTGTGTCTGTGTGTGTGCTGTCTGTTGTCTGTCTGTTGTTGTTGTTGTTGTGTGTTGTTCTGTGTGTGCTGTGTGTGTGTGTGTGTGTTGTGTGTGTGTGGTGTGTGTGTGTGTGGTGTGTGGTGTTGTGTTGTGTGTGTGTGTGTGTTGTGTGTGTGTGTTGTTGTGTGTGGTTGTGTGTCTGGTTTGTGTCTGTCTGTCGTTGTCTGTTGTGTCTGTCTGTCTGTCTGTCTGTTGTTGTTGTGGTTGTCTGTCTGTGTGTGTGTGTTGTGTGTGTGTGTGTCTGTCTGTGTGTGTGTGTGTGTTGTGTGTGTCTGTGTTGTCTGTGTGTCTGTTGTGGTCGTGTTGTTGTGTGCTGTCGTTGTGTCTGTCTGTCGTGTGTCTGTCTGTGTGTCTGTGGTTGTGTGTGTCTGTTGTGTCTGTCGTCTGTCTGTCTGTCTGTCTGTTGTCTGTCTGTGTGTTGCTGTGTGTGTGTGTCGTTGTCTGTCTGTCTGTCTGTGTCTGTCTGTCTGTCTGTCTGTCTGTCTGTCTGTCTGTCTGTCTGTCTGTCTGTCTGTCTGTCTGTCTGTCTGTCGTCTGTCTGTCTGTCTGTCTGTCTGTCTGTGTGTGTGTGTGTGGTGTGGTTGTTGTGTGTGTTGTTGTTGTCGGTGTGTGTGTGTGTCTGTCTGTCTGTCTGTCGTCTGTCTGTCTGTCTGTCTGTCTGTCTGTCTGTCTGTCTGTCTGTCTGTCTGTCTGTCTGTCTGTCTGTCTGTCTGTCTGTCTGTCTGTTGTCTGTCTGTCTGTCTGTCTGTCGTCTGTCTGTCTGTCTGTCTGTCTGTCTGTCTGTCTGTGTCTGTCTGTCTGTCTGTCTGTTGTGTGTTGTGGTGTGTTGTTGTGAGATGACGAGAGCGAGATTGTTGTCGTATGTGAGAGATGAGAGACGAACTGAGAGAGATGAAGGACGAGAGAGAGAGAGTGAAGAGAGATGACGAGTACGAGCGTATGAGAGCGAGATGCAGAGAGTAGAGAGACGAGAGGACAGGAGCAGACATGCGCAGACAGACAGTCGCGCAGACAGACAGATCAGACAGCGACAGACAGACAGACAGACATGACAGACAGACAGACAGACAGACAGACAGACAGCAGACAGACAGGACAGACGACAGACAGACAGCAGACGATCGACAGACAGACAGACAGACAGACAGCAGACGACGACTAGCAGACAGACAGACTAGACAGACAGACATGACAGACAGACAGACAGACAGACGACAGATCAGACAGAGAGAGAGGAGAGATGAGCGGGTGACGAAAGAGAGAAGGACGAAGGAGAGAAGAGGAATGTCTTTGTCAGCGGGCTGCTTTAGGCAAAGCTCGCGTCAACCCAGTGTTGACAAAATTTAACACAACAGAGAGGAGTGTGTCATGTGTGTGTGTCTGTCTGGCTGGTTGGCTGTGTGTTGTGTGTGGTGTTGTGTGTGTGGTGTGTGTGTGTGTGTGTGTGTGTGTGGTGTGTGTGTGTGTGTTGTGTGTAAGGCTCATAATGTGATCATTACCAGATTTCCAGGAATTCAGGAAGGGAGAGAGAGAGACAAAATATCGCGATGCAGAGAATAAAGAGAATATACGATAAAGAGAAGGGGAAGAAAATAAAGAAACTTAGAACAAGATTGAATGTAAAGAGAATGAGACGAGATGGAATTACTATGAAACAGAAGAATAAATGAAGGAAGGAAGGAAGGAAGGAAGAAGGAAGGAAGGAAGAAGGAAGGAAGGAAGAAGGAGGGAAGAGAGATAAGCGATAAAGGAAGCAGGGAAGGAAGAGGAATGACAAAGAGAGAGAGAGAGAGAGAGAGAGAGAGAGAGAGAGAGAGAGAGAGAGAGAGAGGAGAGAGAGAGAGAGAGAGAGCGAGAGAGAGAGAGAGAGAGAGAGAGAGAGAGAGAGAGAGAGAGAGAGAGAGGAGCAGAGAGAGAGATGAGAGAGAGAGAGAGAGAGAGAAAAAATGAGAGAGAGAGAGAGAGAGAGAGAGAGAGAGAAGAGATGAGAGAGAGAGAGAAGAGAGAGAGGAGAGGAGAGAGAGAGAGAGAGAGAGAGAGAGAGAGAGAGAGAGAGAGAGAGAGAAGGTTTGTAACGATTACTGTGTGATTAGAAGAAAATATTGCAACAGGAGGATGAGAGAGAGAGAGAGAGAGAGAGAGAGAGAGAGAGAGAGAGAGAGAGAGAGAGAGAGAGAGAGAGAGAGAGAGAGAGAGAGAGAGAGAGAGAGAGGAGAGAAGAGATGAGAGAGAGAGAGAGAGAGAGAGAGAGAGAGAGAGGTTTGTAACGACTACTGTGTGATTAGAAGAAAATATTGCTCCTGGGGGAATAGAAGGGAATAGATATAGACTATTAGTTAAGAGTTTTATAAAGCGAACGGATCGTCTGTCCAGCTATCGTAATTGGAGAGGCGGTAGCAGAGTGGTTAGCGTCTCCGAGTGGCGTTTATGGTGACCCGAGTTCTATCCCCGACGAAAACCAAACATTTTCTGCACCTTTAATATTTCTTGATCCTGGAGGTCACTGCCTACACGCGCTATATAAATAAATATAGGCATAAATGTAAAAATAATACAAATAATTAGTGGCTTACTTGGAAGCGTTGGTCTGAGGTGTAGGTGTACTGGTCGACGGTCAGCAGGTGAAGATCGCGATGCCTGATCCAAGACACCTGAGTAAGAGAGAGAGAGGTAGAGAGAGACGTAGAAAGAGACGTAGAGAGAGACGTAGAGAGAGAGGTAGAGAGAGACGTAGAGAGAGACGTAGAGAGAGACGTAGAGAGAGAGAGAGAGAGAGAGAGAGAGAGAGAGAGAGAGAGAGAGAGGAGAGAGAGAGAGAGAGAGAGAGAGAGAGAGAGAGAGAGAGAGAGAGAGAGAGAGAGAGAGAGAGAGTTATAGGGAGAGACGCAACAGAGAAATGAAAGAAAGAAATGCAAGGAGAGACGCAGACGAGAGAGCAAGAAAGAAAAAAGCAGAGAGAGAGAGAGAGAGAGAGAGAGAGAGAGAGAGAGAGAGAGAGAGAGAGGAGAGAGAGAGAGAGAGAGAGAGAGAGAGGAGAGAGAGAGAGAGAGAGAGAGAGAGAGAGAGAGAGAGAATTATTATTGAAAGACGCAACAAGACAATAAAGGAAAAAATGCAGGAGAGAGAGAGAGAGAGAGAGAGAGAGAGAGAGAGAGAGAGAGAGAGAGAGAGAGAGAGAGAGAGAGAGAGAGAGAGAGAGAGAGAGAGAGAGAGAGAGAGAGAGAGAGAGAGAGAGAAGGGGAAGATCATTACTATTAGAGATATAACGAGGCCATAAAAGGAAGAAATTAGAAGTGGAGGAGATACTTATATAACTCATAAAAATAAGTAAATTTATAAACGATAACATGATGAGAAATATAAATAAACAAGAGATAATACATTAATAAATAGTTAGAGACTCAACAAGGCACTTATGTATTAAGGGAATTGCATAGGAAGGGAAAAATGAATAGAATTGAGAAAAAAAGGGGGTCAGGATTTTTCACCTCGTTAAAAAAAAGTCCTATTGTCCTATTTTCATGCTGTGTTTGCTTAGGATTAGGAAAGTTCCATTCTTCTGTCATTATGTAGGAAGTAATAAGACGCCTCCTGAACTAAATGGCCCACCACCCTTGCTGTATTCTCTTACTGTCTTCTTTATAGGGAGAGAGAGAGAGAGAGAGAGAGAGAGAGAGAGAGAGAGAGAGAGAGAGAGAGAGAGAGAGAGAGAGAGAGAGAGAGAGAGAGAGAGATTATGAGTAATTATATAAAATAGAACATGATGGAAAAAGAAAATAAACAGGAAATAATAAAAAGATAAATAGTTAGAGATGCAACAAAGGAATAAAGAGAAAGTACAGAGGATTGGAAAGAGAAAGTATAGAGGATTGGAAAGAGAAAGTATAGAGGATTGGAAAGAGAAAGTATAGAGGATTGGAAAGAGAAAGCACAGAGGATTGGAAAGAGAAAGTATAGAGGATTGGAAAGAGAAAGTATAGAGGATTGGAAAGAGAAAGTATAGAGGATTGGAAAGAGAAAGTATAGAGGATTGGAAAGAGAAAGTATAGAGGATTGGAAAGAGAAAGTATAGAGGATTGGAAAGAGAAAGTATAGAGGATTGGAAAGAGAAAGTATAGAGGATTGGAAAGAGAAAGTATAGAGGATTGGAAAGAGAAAGTATAGAGGATTGGAAAGAGAAAGCACAGAGGATTGGAAAGAGAAAGTATAGAGGATTGGAAAGAGAAAGTACAGAGGATTGGAAAGAGAAAGTACAGAGGATTGGAAAGAGAAAGTATAGAGGATTGGAAAGAGAAAGTATAGAAGATTGGAAAGAGAAAGTATAGAGGATTGGAAAGAGAAAGTATAGAGGATTGGAAAGAGAAAGTATCGAGGATTGGAAAGAGAAAGTATCGAGGATTGGAAAGAGAAATCACAGAGGATTGGAAAGAGAAAGTATCGAGGATTGGAAAGAGAAAGTATAGAGGATTGGAAAGAGAAAGTATAGAGGATTGGAAAGAGAAAGTATAGAGGATCGGAAAGAGAAAGTATAGAGGATTGGAAAGAGAAAGTACAGAGGATTGGAAAGAGAAAGTACAGAGGATTGGAAAGAGAAAGTATAGAGGATTGGAAAGAGAAAGTATAGAGGATTGGAAAGAGAAAGTATAGAGGATTGGAAAGAGAAAGTATAGAGGATTGGGAAGAGAAAGGATAGAGGATTGGAAAGAGAAAGTATAGAGGATTGGAAAGAGAAAGTATAGAGGATTGGGAAGAGAAAGTATAGAGGATTGGAAAGAGAAAGTATAGAAGATTGGAAAGAGAAAGTATAGAGGATTGGAAAGAGAAAGTATCGAGGATTGGAAAGAGAAAGTATAGAGGATTGGAAAGAGAAAGTATAGAGGATTGGAAAGAGAAAGTATAGAGGATTGGAAAGAGAAAGTATGGAGGATTGGAAAGAGAAAGTATAGAGGATTGGAAAGAGAAAGTATAGAGGATTGGAAAGAGAAAGTACAGAGGATTGGAAAGAGAAAGTATAGAGGATTGGAAAGAGAAAGTACAGAGGATTGGAAAGAGAAAGTACAGAGGATTGGAAAGAGAAAGTATAGAGGATTGGAAAGAGAAAGTATAGAGGATTGGAAAGAGAAAGTACAGAGGATTGGAAAGAGAAAGTATAGAAAATTGGAAAGAGAAAGTATAGAGGATTGGAAAGAGAAAGTATAGAAGATTGGAAAGAGAAAGTATCGAGGATTGGAAAGAGAAAGTATCGAGGATTGGAAAGAGAAAGTATAGAGGATTGGAAAGAGAAAGTATAGAGGATTGGAAAGAGAAAGTATCGAGGATTGGAAAGAGAAAGTATAGAGGATTGGAAAGAGAAAGTATAGAGGATTGGAAAGAGAAAGTATAGAGGATTGGAAAGAGAAAGTATCGAGGATTGGAAAGAGAAAGTATAGAGGATTGGAAAGAGAAAGTATAGAGGATTGGAAAGAGAAAGTATCGAGGATTGGAAAGAGAAAGTATCGAGGATTGGAAAGAGAAAGTATAGAGTATTGGAAAGAGAAAGTATAGAGGATTGGAAAGAGAAAGTATAGAGTATTGGAAAGAGAAAGTACAGAGGATTGGAAAGAGAAAGTATAGAGGATTGGAAAGAGAAAGTATAGAGGATTGGAAAGAGAAATATAACTGATATAAAGGAATAAAGGAGTAATTGTTGAAAAGATAAGTTACTGGAAGATAAAAATAAACAGTTGATAATAAAAGGATAAATAGTGAGAGACTTAACAAGGCAAATAAAAGGGGAGGGAAAATATAGGAACGCAGAGAGAATTGTAACAGATGGAAAGTAGTATTTGTAGAGGCGATGATATGCAGGAGAAATAAAATAAACTGGAGAGGATAAAATGATAGCAAGGGGAGGGAGATGTCAGAATGCCGGAGTGAAAGTGTAGAAATATAATTGTAAGAAAAGTTAACAATGCAGATATGAGTAAAGTAATATATTAACGTAACATTACAGTAACATAAATAACATAATGACATAAAATATATATAAAATAGTAAATAAACGTGTAGAAATATAATTGTAAGAAAAGTTAGCATTACATATGATAAGTAAAGTAGCATATTAACGTAACATAACAGTAACAAAGTAACATAATTAACCTACATATAATAAGTAAAAGTATAAAAGTGAAATTTGTAAGAAAAGTTAACATTACAGATAATAAATAACGATGCAATAATAAATTAAAGACGAAAGTGAGTGAGAAGAGTTAGGAGATTTGAAACAGTGAAGGGAACCGTAAGTATTATGTGAAGGAAGGCAATGAAATAGACTTACGGATATTAGTGTGAGAAAACAACGTATAAAAAAAGGAAAGGATGTAACTTAGCTTATCATAGTCAAATAAAGGAAAAAATAGGACACTAGAAGCTTATCATAGTCAAATAAAGGAAAAAATAGGACACTAGAAGCTTATCATAGTCAAATAAAGGAAAAAATAGGACACTAGAAACTTATCATAGTCAAATAAAGGAAAAAATAGGACACTAGAAGCTTATCATAGTCAAATAAAGGAAAAAATAGGACACTAGAAGCTTATCATAGTCAAATAAAGGAAAAAATAGGACACTAGAAGCTTATCATAGTCAAGTAAAGGAAAAAATAGGACACTAGAAGCTTATCATAGTCAAGTAAAGGAAAAAATAGGACACTAGAAGCTTATCATAGTCAAATAAATGAAAAAATAGGACACTAGAAGCCTATCATAGCCAAATAAATGAAAAAATAGGACACTAGAAGCTTATCATAGTCAAATAAATGAAAAAAATAGGACACTAGAAGCTTATCATAGTCAAATATATGAAAAAATAGGACACTAGAAGCTTATCATAGTCAAATAAATGAAAAAATAGGACACTAGAAGCTTATCATAGTCAAATAAAGGAAAAAATAGGACACTAGAAGCTTATCATAGTCAAATATAGGAAAAAATAGGACACTAGAAGCTTATCATAGTCAAATAAATGAAAAAATAGGACACTAGAAGCTTATCATAGTCAAATAAATGAAAAAATAGGACACTAGAAGCTTATCATAGTCAAATAAAGGAAAAAATAGGACACTAGAAGCTTATCATAGTCAAGTAAAGGAAAAAATAGGACACTAGAAGCTTATCATAGTCAAATAAAGGAAAAAATAGGACACTAGAAGCTTATCATAGTCAAATAAATGAAAAAATAGGACACTAGAAGCTTATCATAGTCAAATAAAGGAAAAAATAGGACACTAGAAGCTTATCATAGTCAAGTAAAGGAAAAAATAGGACACTAGAAGCTTATCATAGTCAAATAAATGAAAAAATAGGACACTAGAAGCTTATCATAGTCAAATAAAGGAAAAAATAGGACACTAGAAGCTTATCATAGTCAAATAAAGGAAAAAATAGGACACTAGAAGCTTATCATAGTCAAATAAATGAAAAAATAGGACACTAGAAGCTTATCATAGTCAAATAAATGAAAAAATAGGACACTAGAAGCTTATCATAGTCAAATAAATGAAAAAATAGGACACTAGAAGCTTATCATAGTCAAATAAATGAAAAAATAGGACACTAGAAGCTTATCATAGTCAAATAAATGAAAAAATAGGACACTAGAAGCTTATCATAGTCAAATAAAGGAAAAAATAGGACACTAGAAGCTTATCATAGCCAAATAAATGAAAAAATAGGACACTAGAAGCTTATCATAGTCAAATAAAGGAAATAATAGGACACTAGAAGCTTATCATAGTCAAATAAATGAAAAAATAGGACACTAGAAGCTTAACATAGTCAAATAAATGAAAAAATAGGACACTAGATGATGCAAAATTTATGACCAATTAGATATCACTCAACCCTCACTGTATGGTTACCCCGACCCATCAATGGATAAGTGAGGAAGATTGATATGCAAATGAATAAATGAATATCTGAAGATGAATAAACTAGCAGTACTTTAAGATGGCCGATTTAAGGTAACAGTTCCAACTTCACTACTTAATGAGACACGAAACAGCACTATAGAAATCAAGACCAATATATAGCTAGATTATCTCACCCCTTTTTCTTATTTCTCTTTTGCAATCTCTTAACTTTATTACTACTGCTGCACTCTCAGAAATAAGGGGTATATTAAGGGTCGAATTGTTACATCGCACCATCACTACCCTTTTTAAACCCTATGTCCAGGCTGGAGGGTAGATGCTGCCGATTATACCCTTCATCTACCCTTGATCTACCCTTTTTAGACGAGAGGGTTGGAAAAGGGTATATTTGCGTCGATCCGAAAGGGTATATTTGTAAGGGTAGAAAAAGGGTAGCAGTATTTCATCACTACAAACACCCTTTTTCTACCCTTTTCCTACCCTTTTTTTCTAGGAGTGTATACTTTATTACTAGATACTTTATACTTTACTTATTACTACTTTATAGGGACTGGCAACTAGTGGGGTTCTTGTTACTTTTTTTTTTATTTAAAGGGAGATAGAGAGATGTCAGGAAAAGGAACATGAAACAGTATTAAAAAAACTATAATCAAAATATAACTAGATTGGACCGCCCTTTTTTTCTGCAATCCCTTTACTTTAGCTTTACAAATAAAAGTATAGAGGATTGGAAAGAGAAAGTATAGAGGATTGGAAAGAGAAAGCATAGAGGATTGGAAAGAGAAAGTATAGAGGATTGGAAAGAGAAAGTATAGAGGATTGGAAAGAGAAAGTATAGAGGATTGGAAAGAGAAAGCATAGAGGATTGGAAAGAGAAAGTATAGAGGATTGGAAAGAGAAAGCATAGAGGATTGGAAAGAGAAAGTATAGAGGATTGGAAAGAGAAAGTATAGAGGATTGGAAAGAGAAAGCATAGAGGATTGGAAAGAAAGTATAGAGGATTGGAAAGAGAAAGTATAGAGGATTGGAAAGAGAAAGTATAGAGGATTGGAAAGAGAAAGTATAGAGGATTGGAAAGAGAAAGTATAGAGGATTGGAAAGAGAAAGTATGGAGGATTGGAAAGAGAAAGTACCTTTAACCTCTTTTTCCACGGTTTTCTTTATGAGCACTGGCAACTAGCGGGCTTTTTGTTACTTTTTATTTTCCTTGGCCAGTCCTTTGAGTTGTTAAGTTTCTCTTTCTCTCTCTTCTTACTACTTTATAACTACTTAACACTTAATACTTTACTTATTACTACTTTATAGGCACTGGCAACTAGCGGGCTTTTTGCTACCTCCTTTTTTTTGCCTTAAGTCAGTCCTTTTAAGTTGTGAAGTTTCTCTTTCTCTCTCTTCCTACTACTTTATAACTACTTAACACTTAATACTTTACTTATTACTACTTTATAGGGACTGGGAACTAGCGGGCTTTTTGCTACCTCTTTTTTTTTGCCTCAAGTCAGTCCTTTGAGTTGTTAAGTTTCTCTTTCTCTCTCTTCCTACTACTTTATAACTACTTAACACTTAACACTTTACTTATTACTACTTTATAAGGACTGGGAACTAGTGGGATTTTTGTCACCCTTATTTTTTTGCCCTAAGCTAGTCTTTTAAGTTGTTAAGTTTCTCTTTCTCTCTCTTCCTACTACTTTATAACTACTTAACACTTAATACTTTACTTATTACTACTTTATAGGGACTGGGAACTAGTGGGATTTTTGTCACCCTTATTTTTTTGCCTAAGCTAGTCTTTTAAGTTGTTAAGTTTCTCTTTCTCTCTCTTCCTACTACTTTATAACTACTTAACACTTAATACTACTTATTACTACTTTATAGGCACTGACAACTAGCGGGCTTTTTGTCACCCTTATTTTTTTGCCCTAAGCTAGTCTTTTAAGTTGTGAAGTTTCTCTTTCTCTCTCTTCCTACTACTTTATAACTACTTAACACTTAACACTTTACTTATTACTACTTTATAAGGACTAACAACTAGTGGGATTTTTGTCACCCTTATTTTTTTGCCCTAAGCTAGTCTTTTAAGTTGTTAAGTTTCTCTTTCTCTCTCTTCTTACTACTTTATAACTACTTAACACTTAATACTTTACTTATTACTACTTTATAGGGACTGGGAACTAGTGGGATTTTTGTCACCCTTATTTTTTTGCCTAAGCTAGTCTTTTAAGTTGTTAAGTTTCTCTTTCTCTCTCTTCCTACTACTTAACAACTACTTAACACTTAACACTTTACTTATTACTACTTTATAAGGACTGACAACTAGCGGGCTTTTTGTCACCCTTATTTTTTTGCCTAAGTTAGTCTTTTAAGTTGTGAAGTTTCTCTTTCTCTCTCTTCCTACTACTTTATAACTACTTAACACTTAACACTTTACTTATTACTACTTTATAAGGCACTGACAACTAGCGGGATTTTTGTCACCTTATTTTTTTTGCCTAAGCTAGTCTTTTAAGTTGTTAAGTTTCTCTTTCTCTCTCTTCCTACTACTTTATAACTACTTAACACTTAACACTTTACTTATTACTACTTTATAGGCACTGACAACTAGCGGGATTTTTGTCACCCTTATTTTTTTGCCCTAAGCTAGTCTTTTAAGTTATGAAGTTTCTCTTTCTCTCTCTTCCTACTACTTTATAACTACTTAACACTTAACACTTTACTTATTACTACTTTATAGGCACTGACAACTAGCGGATTTTGTCACCCCTTATTTTTTTGCCCTAAGCTAGTCTTTTAAGTTATGAAGTTTCTCTTTCTCTCTCTTCCTACTACTTTATAACTACTTAACACTTAACACTTTACTTATTACTACTTTATAGGCACTGACAACTAGCGGGATTTTTGTCACCCTTATTTTTTTGCCTAAGCTAGTCTTTTAAGTTGTTAAGTTTCTCTTTCTCTCTCTTCTTACTACTTTATAACTACTTAACACTTAACACTTTACTTATTACTACTTTATAGGCACTGACAACTAGTGGGATTTTTGTCACCCTTATTTTTTTGCCTAAGCTAGTCTTTTAAGTTGTTAAGTTTCTCTTTCTCTCTCTTCTTACTACTTTATAACTACTTAACACTTAATACTACTTATTACTACTTTATAGGCACTGACAACTAGTGGGATTTTTGTCACCCTTATTTTTTTGCCCTAAGCTAGTCTTTTAAGTTGTTAAGTTTCTCTTTCTCTCTCTTCTTACTACTTTATAACTACTTAACACTTAATACTACTTATCACTACTTTATAGGCACTGACAACTAGCGGGATTTTTGTCACCCTTATTTTTTTGCCCTAAGCTAGTCTTTTAAGTTGTGAAGTTTCTCTTTCTCTCTCTTCCTACTACTTTATAACTACTTAACACTTAACACTTTACTTATCACTACTTTATAGGCACTGGCAACTAGCGGGCTTTTTGTCACCCTTATTTTTTTGCCTAAGCTAGTCTTTTAAGTTGTGAAGTTTCTCTTTCTCTCTCTTCCTACTACTTTATAACTACTTAACACTTAATACTTTACTTATTACTACTTTATAGGCACTGACAACTAGCGGGATTTTTGTCACCTATATTTTTTAACCTTTAGCCACTCCTTTTTTTTAGTTACCTCTTTTTTCCCCTTGGCCAGTCCTTTGTGTTGTTAAGACTAAAAACCACTCACTGTATGGTTGCCCCTGTCCACCACGCGACACCTGAGGGACGCGCGCCGCCCCAACAGCGAGGACACGTTGCCTGAGTGCCTCTCATCCACCTGCGGGACATGGGACACGGGTTAGGGTACAGTGGGACATGGGACACGGGTTAGGGTACAGTGGGACATGGGACACGGGTTAGGGTACAGTGGGACATGGGACACGGGTTAGGGTACAGTGGGACATGGGACACAGGTTAGGGTACAGTGGGACATGGGACACGGGTTAGGGTACAGTGGGACATGGGACACAGGTTAGGGTACAGTGGGACATGGGACACGGGTTAGGGTACAGTGGGACATGGGACACAGGTTAGGGTACAGTGGGACATGGGACACAGGTTAGGGTACAGTGGGACATAGGACACGGGTTAGGGTACAGTGGGACATGGGACACGGGTTAGGGTACAGTGGGACATGGGACACGGGTTAGGGTACAGTGGGACATAGGACACGGGTTAGGGTACAGTGGGACATGGGCACGGGTTAGGGTACAGTGGGACATGGGACACGGGTTAGGGTACAGTGGGACATGGGACACAGGTTAGGGTACAGTGGGACATAGGACACGGGTTAGGGTACAGTGGGACATGGGACACGGGTTAGGGTACAGTGGGACATGGGACACGGGTTAGGGTACAGTGGGACATAGGACACGGGTTAGGGTACAGTGGGACATGGGACACGGGTTAGGGTACAGTGGGACATGGGACACGGGTTAGGGTACAGTGGGACATGGGACACGGGTTAGGGTACAGTGGGACATGGGACACGGGTTAGGGTACAGTGGGACATGGGACACGGGTTAGGGTACAGTGGGACATGGGACACGGGTAGGGTACAGTGGGACATGGGACACGGGTTAGGGTACAGTGGGACATGGGACACGGGTTAGGGTACAGTGGGACATGGGATACGGGTTAGGGTACAGTGGGACATGGGACACGGGTTAGGGTACAGTGGGACATGGGACACGGGTTAGGGTACAGTGGGACATGGGACACGGGTTAGGGTACAGTGGGACATGGGACACGGTTAGGGTACAGTGGGACATGGGATACGGGTTAGGGTACAGTGGGACATGGGACACGGGTTAGGGATACAGTGGGACATGGGACACGGGTTAGGGTACAGTGGGACATGGGACACGGGTTAGGGTACAGTGGGACATGGGACACGGGTTAAGGTACAGTGGGACATGGGACACGGGTTAGGGTACAGTGGGACATGGGGCACGGGTTAGGGTACAGTGGGACATGGGAACGGGTTAGGGTACAGTGGGACATGGGACACGGGTTAGGGTACAGTGGGACATGGGACACGGGTTAGGGTACAGTGGGACATGGGACACGGGTTAGGGTACAGTGGGACATGGGACCAGGGTTAGGGTACAGTGGGGACATGGGACACGGGTTAGGGTATAGTGGGACATGGGACACGGGTTAGGGTACAGTGGGACATGGGACACGGGTTTAGGGTACAGTGGGACATGGGACACGGGTTAGGGTACAGTGGGACATGGGACACGGGTTAGGGTACAGTGGGACATGGGACACGGGGTTAGGGTACAGTGGGACATGGGACACGGGTTAGGGTACAGTGGGACATGGGACACGGGTAGGGTACAGTGGGACATGGGACACGGGTTAGGGTACAGTGGGACATGGGACACGGGTTAGGGTACAGTGGACATGGGACACGGGTTAGGGTACAGTGGGACATGGGACACGGGTTAGGGTACAGTGGGACATGGGGACACGGGTTAGGGTACAGTGGGACATGGGACACGGGTTAGGGTACAGTGGGACATGGGACACGGGTTAGGGTACAGTGGGACAGGGACACGGGTTAGGGTACAGTGGGACATGGGACACGGGTTAGGGTACAGTGGGACATGGGACACGAGTTAGGGTACAGTGGGACATGGGACACGGGTTAGGGTACAGTGGGACATGGGAACGGTTAGGGTACAGTGGGACATGGGACACGGGTTAGGGTACAGTGGGACATGGGACACGGGTTAGGGTACAGTGGGACATGGGACACGGGTTAGGGTACAGTGGGACATGGGACACGGGTTAGGGTACAGTGGGACATGGGACACGGGTTAGGGTACAGTGGGACATGGGGGCACGGGTTAGGGTACAGTGGGACATGGGGACAGGGTTAGGTACAGTGGGACATGGGACACGGGTTAGGGTACAGTGGGACATGGGACAGGGTTAGGGTACAGTGGGACATGGGACACGGGTTAGGGTACAGTGGGACATGGGACACGGGTTAGGGTACAGTGGGAATGGGACACGGGTTAGGGTACAGTGGGACATGGACACGGGTTAGGGTTTCAGTGGGACATGGGATACGGGTTAGGGTACAGTGGGACATGGGACACGGGTTAGGGTATAGTGGGACATGGGACACGGGTTAGGGTACAGTGGGACATGGGACACGGGTTAGGGTACAGTGGGACATGGGACACGGGTTAGGGTACAGTGGGACATGGGACACATGTTAGGGTACACAGTGGGTCTTAACCTTGTCATGGGTCCGCACCCCTCCCAGACTCCCAACTATTTATCAAACCCCGACTTCTAGTTGGGGGTTGGTAAAGGACCGTTTTAAAGTACCCTGGGAGCCCCGAATCGATCTCATATATATATTGATTATTCCCAAGTATATATAATTTTGTGGTCTATCATAGCATCTCGCATCCCTAAGAGGTAGGTCTCGCAACACCTGGAGGCCCTCAGTGTGTCCAGTATTCAGTGTGTTCAGCTACAGTATGTCCTAACCTTATATTCAAACATTAGATAGATACATTAGATAGATACAGATAGGGTTAGGACACACTGTAGTAGTAATCTCCTCTAAGTCAACTTCTTATCTTTCCCTCAGTATCATTTCTCCTTTGTTTACATCTCGATCTCCTTCTTGTACCTGTCTTTCTGTGTCTTTTATTGGTCCGCCCTTTCTTATCTTATTTATCTTATCTCATTCTTATCTTCTACCTCGACTAATTTCCTGTACTCTTTATCTTAATATCTTCCGAGTCAAATTTTATTATCTCTCCTTCGTTATAATGTTTCCTTTGCTTCCTTTTCCCCTCCTATTCTTACCTATTTCTCTTTTCCTCTTTTCCTAGTCCGTCTTTCATTCACCTTTTACTCACCTCATGTTTTTCCCTCTGCTTTCATTGCTCTCTCCTATTACCTGTTTTTCTCTTCTATTTTCCCTTTAGGTACTCTTTCTTACTTTAAGGTACTGTACTTCCTTTCTCTCTCCCATTACCTACTGTTGTTGTCATTTTCTGGTCCGTCCATTAGGTTAGTACTCACCCTGGGTCCTCCCCCGTGGTGGGTGTGGGTGTGGTGGGTGGTGGGTGATGGTGGGAGGGTGGAGTGGGGGCGGGGGGTGTTTTGGGGGGCCTCCGTCATCTCCCCCGGGGGCTCCACGGATGACGTCACCACTGTTAGAGAGAGAGAGAGAGAGAGAGAGAGAGAGAGAGAGAGAGAGAGAGAGAGAGAGAGAGAGAGAGAGAGAGAGAGAGAGAGAGAGAGAGAGAGAGAACAATGTGAGACTTTTGTGTTGCTAAAACCATAAATTAAGTGATAAACATTTCTAATTCCATTGCGTGTGTTGTGTTGCAAGTGTGTGTGTGTTTGTGCATGTGTGTGTGTGTGTGCATGTGTGTGTGTGTGCAGTGTGTGTGTGTGTGTGTGTGTGTGTGTGTGTGTGTGTGTGTGTGTGTGTGTGTGTGTGTGTGTGTGTGTGTTGTGTGTCATATGTTTTTTAATCACAATATTTTCTTCCTCTCCCTTTCCCCTCAAGCCACTAATAGGATAATCTCCCACCTCATCTTTTAATCACACCTTATTTAGTTATTATCTATTATTTAAACCTCAATTAATATTATACCGTTTATTTCACCTTATTTATTAGCCTTTTATTCATACTCTATTTGTTATTATATCTATTATTTATATGTATTATTATACCTATTGTTTTACTTATTTATTATCCTATGTCTTATTTTATTTATTTATTATCCTATGTCTTATTTATATTTATTTATTATCCTATGTCTTATTTATATTTATTTATTATCCTATGTCTTATTTATATTTATTTATTATCCTGTCTTATTTTTATTTATTTATTATCCTATGTCATATTTTATTTTATCTATGTATTATCCTGTGTCTTATTTTACTTTATTTATTATCCAATGTCTTATTTTTATTTATTTATTATCCAATGTCTTATTTAAATTTATTTATTATCCTGTGTCTTATTTTATTTATTTATTATCCAATGTCTTATTTTACCGTATTAATTATTATCCTATTATTTATATTTTTCCTTACATATAATTGTACCTATTATTTTACTTTATTAATTTTATACCTATTATTTTACCTTATTTATTATCCTATGTCTTCTAATATGCTATAGGAGTAGCTGTCTGTCTGTCTGTCTGTCTGTCTGTCTGTCTGTCTGTCTGTCTGTCTCTGTTTTGGGTAGCCGAAACTGTATATTCAATTATAATAAGAATAGGCTCAAAAATAAATAAATCTTAGGTGGTAAGCGGCTTGGTCCCATGTCGATTGAATAATTTAGAAGGGAAGTTTTGGGCTAAAAACACTCTTATGAGCATTAGATTACAGGAAGAAACTCTGCGGTAACGCCTTGCCGCATTTCACTAACTCCGTAGACTCATGGACTTACCGTTTGTGTGGGGTTGCTGTGGGGAATTTGCTGTGGGTTTTTCTTATTATCTGCAAATTTCCGTCGCCTGATATTTGTTTTGTTTATATTTTCAGGTAAGACGTGAAGGACGTGTTGACTACAGGACCGAGAAGACGTGAGTGTTAACGTGACCAGATACATTCAACATAACTTTGGAGTGTTTGATCTCTTCCCTCTTACTCTTCTTCGTCTCCCAGCCCAGCCTCCCTCCTCACCATCCCTGCCTGTCCTCACTCTATTATTTCCCTTCCTATGTTAATTTGATATTATCCACCTTATCTTACAAGTACTCCTTCCTTCCTTACTATTTCCTTTTTTATTTTTACTTACCTACATATACCTATTTACCTTTACGTACTACCTATTTACCTTTACGTACTACCTATTTACCTTTACGTACTACCTATTTACCTTTACGTACTACCTATTTACCTTTACGTACTACCTATTTACCTTTACGTACTACCTATTTACATTTACGTACTACCTATTTACCTTTACGTACTACCTATTTACATTTACGTACTACCTATTTACCTTTACGTACTACCTATTTACCTTTACGTACTACCTATTTACCTTTACGTACTACCATATTTACTTTAACGTACTACCTAATTTACATTACGTTACTACCTATTTACCTTTACGTACACCTATTACTTTACTACTACTATTTTTTAACATTTACGTACTACCTATTTACACTTTACGTACTACCTATTTACATTTACGTACTACCTATTTACATTTACGTACTACCTATTTACATTTACGTACTACCTATTTACATTTACGTACTACCTATTTACATTTACGTACTACCTATTTACATTTACGTACTACCTATTTACATTTACGTACTACCTATTTACCTTTACGTACTACCTATTTACCTTTACGTACTACCTATTTACATTTACGTACTACCTATTTACATTTACGTACTACCTATTTACATATACGTACTACCTATTTACATTTACCATTTATACTGTTATTATATACCTATTACCTATTACATCACATACAGTACTCCCTCCTTATTGTGTAGATAAGAGTTCCTGCATTCGGTCAGCGGTTCGAGTCCACCAAGTTCGTCCTGGCGTGGTGGCGCTTTGTATAGTCAATAGCCTTGTAGTTGGTACTTGCAAAGTGTCTAGATAGGATCAAAGTATCTTATCTCTCCTTATTCTTTTATTTATTTGACTTACGTAGTACATACATTTATTTATTTAACTATACATACCTATTTACCTGTACTTATTACCTACTTTATTACTTATATACTTTATTACTTTATTTCTTAGCTATTACCTATTACCTATTAACCCCTTCACGCCCAGATCTTTCCTTTGCTATAAAAAATTGTATGTTGTCGAGCCATACAATTACGAAAAGTAACTGAATATATCAAATTAGTTAGTGGTTAAGGATACTAAACAGGTCATAGCTATAAAATATTGCTAATAGTCACTAAAAATCATCTAATGGTACCCGAATTACCTATCAAATCACCTATTTAACTATTTACCTGTACCCATTACCTACTTACCTAATAGTAGACAGGTCAGTACGCCGGCTAGGTAGACGCGGGCAGGTGGCGGCATCCCCTGAAAGTATTATTATTATTATTATTATTTGTAGTAGTAGTAGTGATGGTGGTAGTGGTAGTAGTAGTAGTAGTAGTAGTAGTAGTGATGTTGGTGGTGGTAGTAATATTGGTAGTAGTAGTAGTAGTAGTAGTAGTATAGTAGGAGAGAGAGAGAGAGAGAGAGAGAGAGAGAGAGATAGAGAAGAGAGAGAGAGAGAGAGAGAGAGAGAGAGAGAGAAGAAGAGAGAGAAAGAGAGAGAGAGAGAGAGAGAGAGGAGGAGAGAGAGAGAGAGAGAGAGAGAGAGAGAGAGTTTTAATGTTTTATTTTCTATACGAGAAATGTTTTTTCCACCATGAGAGCGAGAGCAGAGTCTAGTATAGAGAGAGAGAGAGAGATAGAGATAGAGAGATAGAGATGAGTAGATAGCAGGTAAGAGAGCGATATAGATCGAGAGAGAAGAAGAGAGATAGCGAGAGCAGAGAGAGTAAGGAGAGAGAGAGAGAGAGAGAGAGAGAATTTTTTAATGTTTTTCTTTTCTATACAGAGATGTTTTCTACGTGAGAGAGAGAGAAGAGAGAGAGCGAGAGATAGAGAGAGGAGAGGAGGAGAGACGAAGAGAAGAGAGAGCAGCGAGAGCGACGAGAGAGCAGAGAGATAGAGAGAGAGGAGATAAGATAAGATTTTCCATCCTATCTAGACACTTTGCAAGTACCCAACCCTACAAGGTTATTGACTATACAAAGCGTTCCGCCCCGTCAGCCCGAACTTAGCGACGCCGAAACCGCTCTGACCGAATGCACAAGGAACGCTGCACATTGCGAACTCACACGTCTCTAAACCAACCTTGGCCCAAACTGACGGCAAGAGATAAAGAGAGAGAGAGAGAGATGAGAGAGGATGAGAGAGGAGGAGAGGAGTGGAGAGAGTAGAGAGAAGATAGACTATTATTACTTCCGGATTAATATTACACCGCAGTTCGGCTTAAATACAGAACCCAAACTGCAACTAAGTGCCATTATAGCAGTAGTTTTGTGTAAGAAAATGAACCTTCTGGAACACTTAAGGTCAGTCTCAGCACGGCCGTGACTGGGGAAGTGCCATCTGAATTGGTCGTTAGGAAGAGGAGGAGGAAGAAGAGGAGGAGGAGGAGGAAGAGGAGGAAGAGGAGGAGGAGGAGGAGGTTAGATTATAAAGTCATTACCTCAGAATTCCGTCCATCATGTGCTTGCAATAATCTCTCACTCTCATCTCTTCTCTATCCTCTTCGACCCATCGGTCCTCTTCTTTTTCTCGTCTCCATCTCATCTTTCCTCTCTCTCTCTCTTTCTCTCTCTTTCTCTCTTTCTTCTCCGTCCCTCTCCTCTCGTTCTACTACTAACTAATACTACTACTACTACTACTACTAACTACTACTACTACTAATATACTACTAGCTACCTCACTCTCTCTCTCTCTCCTCTCTTCTCTCCTCTCTCTCTCTCTCTCTCTCTCTCTCTCTCTCTCTCTCTCTCTCTCTCTCTCTCTCTCTCTCATCTCGCCTCTCGATCTCTCTCTCGTCTCTCTCTCTCTCTCTCTTCTCTACTACTATCTCTCTACTACTACTACTACTACTACTACTACTACGACTACTACTACTACTAATTATACTACTTACTACTAACTACTGACTATACTACTACTACTACTACTACTACTACTAAGACTGCTACCATCACTCCTCTCTGTCTGTCTGTCTCTCTCTCTCTCTCTCTCTCTCGTATCTCCAAGACATGACAGGAGTCAACCCTTCCCTACTCGTAATAACGCCACACAGGCTCCAAAGGAAATCCTGAAACATTTCAAGAAGCACCAAGACAGAATCTACACTACATCGCCACTTCCCCTCCTGCCTCTCACCAACCCACTCTGTCGCACCGGATGCTCACCACCCACCCGCACCACCACACTCCGTCCCCTGCCCCACACCTCGGCCAACTACCGCCCCCGAATATAGGACTTGACCGGTGGCAACCCGGCGGTCGTGATCATTACCTACCCCCCGACACTAGAAAAGCAAGGTAAAGAAAAGTCGTTTGGTTACAACTGTGGAGGAAGTTTAACCACCAGCAATTAAACTGTCGTTCGAACCATAAAGTAAAGTGTGGCCAGTTGTCAACGAACTGGGGTCATAAGAGCAAACTCTGTGCTGCTTTAGCGGCCCTAGGAAAATGGAAAGATGGTCAAGGCCGATGTTTCCCTTAAACCAACTATAAAGGACTTTCTTTAAAATTGCACACCTAAATTCAACATCACTAACAGGCAATCTTGAAGGAAATCAAGTTGCTGATAATGAAAGAGATGTCTATATTTTGTGTATTAGTGAGACGTGCTATCTTCCTGCACTCTGATTCCTATGTAAATATACCGCACTACAAACTATACAGGTGTGATTAACGGTCGCGGCTCGGGTGTTTTGTGTGTATGTGAAAGGCCATCTCAGCTCTGAAGTATTGAAACAAACATTGGCGCAACAATTAGAGCGTCGAGGATATATGGTACAATTCAGTGCAAAAATTACCTTCTATCTTTAGCTTGCTTACAGCAGACCACCATAAAGCTCTTTTCTGATTCTTTTGAACTATAATGTTGACCTCCTAAGAACAATGTCTTTGCGTAACAAACCTGTTTTCATACTCGGTGATTTAAATGACGATCTTCCACTCAACAGAAAACGCAAACTCCTCACGATCATCATAAATAACAAATTTACACAAATAATTAGCAAGCCAACCGAGTCACTCCCACCTCCGCCACACTACTTGACGTTTATCATCACTAACAAGCCTGACTCGGGTGGCTGACCTCTGACGTCATTACCTTATCCCATAGCGGACCATGACCTTTTCATGGTCACCGTCAATATAAGTAAACAAAAGCACGCCCGTATCATTAAAACTTTCGTGACATGTTCACACTATGATATGGGACACATTCTGCTCACAACTACTCTGGGTGAAAGTGATAGACTCGGTAAAAATATTTAATACAGACGATGTAAATGAACAAGTAGAACATACTAACAATCCACGATAAACCAGTGGTCCTGATTGCTGCGCCCCCTGGTTACACAGGAATACGTCGGCCCAAGTCCCCCCGCCCGCGTGGATGACCGATCAGAATGTCGGGAGGCAATAAACAACACGAAATAACCGCTCAACGTAATCTCAAAGCACACCGAACGAGCAACACTCTGCAGGCCCAATACAAGGACCAAAAAAAACATAAGTTAAAGCAAGCTATTAGATAAAACAAGGAAAGAGTACATCACGTTCTAGTTACTTATTCTATAATAACATTGCCGCTACTTGGAAGATTATTAAGACCATCCCGCCCCTAAAGGTGTCTAATGGCCAACACATCTGACGCTGAAAAAAGTAAAAGCGAAGATTTTATACTTTTTCGGCACTGTTGGTGACACTATTACAAAAAACACAAACCAGTCCCTCTGCGTAATATCCCCAAACCAAATGTAACTATACAAGAGACGCTAGATATCCTCGCTCAATAGAACATTTCGGCCCAACCCGTCTATAAAAACCGAACACGGTCATCTTAACTATCAAGCACCTTAACAACACTAACTCGTTTGGATCTATAATATTTCCCTGCGTGTTCGTTAAAGATTCACTTTATGTTTTTTAGCTTTTATTTGACGGCGTTTTATTTACTATAACACCTACTCGTAACCGGTTCTTTTTCCGAATCATTGTAAGCATTGCCATCGTTACCCCCTCTTTACAGAATGAGACATCAGATGATGTCAGTAATTACCGCCCCCCATTTCCCTCCTCCCTATCTATTTAAGGTAATTGAAAAACTGTTGTGCTCCTCAACTCACACAACTTTCCCTCGAGTCAAATGATCTCCTATCTAACACCTCAGCATGGCTTTCGTCATAAATTATCTACCGCAACAGCCCTTACTGTCATTACTAACCAATTTATGACAACTGGACAGAAGCGGTGTCACTATTATCCTTATGGCGATCTATCAAAGCATTTGACAGTGTCAACCACACCATCCTACTTAAGAACTTGACAACTACAAATTTTGATACTTTCTGGTTGACAGTTACCTAATGGGAAACGCAGTCAGTACGATTACATAACACTACTTCTTCGAAATTCATGTTACGTACGGTGTCCGCAGGGCTCTATACTGGCCCAATATTGTTTAACATTTTTCGTGAATGATAGTCGCATTATATTAATGACTGTATATAGTGCAATGACGCTGATGACACACAAAATCCTACACAACAAACCTTAGCAATACCCTTGACACCCTTATTCAGAAAACACAGGAAACCCTTACATAACCAAAGGTTGTACTTTTTTTTGTTTTTTTTTTTTCTGAAAAATGGTTTACTACTGAACTAATAAAACACAGTGTATGTTCATATGTAACCTAGCAACTATTATCCCAGATACCAGACAATCTCACCTATACAGCACCACGACCCAACCCTCAACCCACCACACATGTAAAAACCTTGGATACACATTGGACAGGATACATGACTTTTAAACAAACATGTATGTGAAATGAGTAAAAAAAGTAACCGATCTCTAATGTAATTAATAGAATAAAGAATATTTCGACAAGGATACTCGCAAGCAATTATACAATCAATTGTACTTAGCATTATTAATTATTGCAATGTAATATGGGGCACAGCAAACACAACTCTCCTAAACATGTTCAAAAACTACAGAATTTTGCAGCAAAAGTATATATGGTAAAGCCAGGAAGTACGAGCATGTGACTCCAGTTTGAAAGCACTTACAATGGCTGAATGTTAAAGACAAATAACTCACGACACAGGGGTCACTATGTTCAGTATGATGACCCATCTATATCCTATCTGACTTTTCCAAACTGGGGTAGGGGACGTTTACTGGTAGTAACCACCAGACAGAGAGATCACCTGTACGGTTCCTAAGACAACACAGACATGGGGCCGAGATCTCTCTCTGTAAGGGGCCCCCAAGTTATGGAAACATCTTCCCTTCGCTGTTAAGGATTCTAACCCTACAGTCCTTTCAAACTAAACTCAAACTTGTCTTCGGGATGGAAATGATTTTAAGTATAGAACTTTTTCCTTTTAAATGTATATAGTATATTCTTAGGTATAAATTATGTACCTTTTATAATGATTTTACTTATATATTAGTTTTCTTTTAAATAACTGCTTTTTATTTCCTTTACTTTTTTATTAGCATAGTTCTGTATCTATATTTTAATATGCGATTTATTTTCTATTGTACAATTTTAGAATTTTAATATTTTTTTAATGTTTTAATGCAAAACCATGTGTAATTTAATTTATGTAGCTATTATCTTGAAAATAATTGTAATGTAACGACTAACCACTGCCGGTGGAAATAAAACTAGTATTATTATTATTATTACTTCTCATCTCTCTCCTTCTCGCTCTCTCTCTCTCTCATCTCTCTCTCCTCATCTCTTCTCTCTCTCCTCTCTCTCTCTCTCGTCTCTCTCTTTCTCTCTTCTCTCTCTCCTCTCTCTCTCCTCTCTCTCTCCTCTCTCTCTCTCTCGTCTCCCTCTCTCGTCTCTCTCGCGTCTCTCTCTCTCTCTCTCTCCTACTCTCTCTCCCCTCCTCATCTCTCGTCCCCCCCTCCCACCCCTTCCCCTCTCTCTCTCTCCTCTCCTCTCTCTCTCTCTCTCTCTCTCTCCTCCCCTCCTCTCTCATCTCTCTCTCTCTCTCTCTCTCACCGATTAATTATACCAGTTTAATGGAAAAAAAAACTTCCTTTGATATGGTGAATTATATGAATAAATTGACGGATATGTTAATAATGTACTAATTGAGTACTTGATTTGTATACAGACTGATTGATTGATGACTTTGTTGGTCATTAGTGATTGATGTATATATATTATCTGCTTGATCTATGTTATCAATTGTATGTCATTTATTTAAGGTAGATAATTGATTAGATGTGAAGATATGCCGATAACTTAGGGACTAAATGAATAGATGGATAGATGGATAGATGGATAGATAGATAGATAATGGATAAATAGAGAGATAGATAGATAGATAGATATATAGATACATAGATCCCATAGATTATAGACGATAGATTAGATTAGTAGATAGATAGATAGATAGATAGATATATAGATAGATAGATAGATACATAGATAGATAGATAGATAGACAGATAGATGGGTAGATATATGACTATCTGGCAAAATAGATAGACAGACAAATAGATAGATAGATAGACAGATAACGTACTGACAAAATAGATAGATAGACAGACAGATAGATTGGTAGATAGATATATAAATTGATAGATAGTTGACTTACTGACAAGAATATAGACAGACAGACAGACAGATAGATAGGTAGATAGATAGACAGACAGAAAGATAGATACATAGACAGACAGATAGATAGATAGATAGATAGATAGATAGATAGATAGATAGATAGATAGATAGATTGATAGATAGAAAGGTAACTTCATGGCAAAATTGATAGACAGACAGACAGATAAATAGATAGAGACAGATAGATGGATAGATAGACAGAGAGATATATAACCAGATAAATAGATAGATAGAGAGATACAGATTGAGTTAGTAACCTAATTAAGTAAATGTATAGCTCAATAGTAAATACACAGATATAAAAAAGTAGATAAATATAAAAACAATTACTAGATTACAGAAGCGGATACAGATTAAATTTATGAGTTAAATTTATTATGATTTTTTTTGGCCGCTATAGTTTTAAAAGGCAAAGCGTGCTATGGTGGCGCCGTATGAAATATATGAATAATGGAATGAATATATTACGGCGATGAATAAATATAACTCCATTAGACTTTCCCTTTCATCATTAGTATTCATAGGGATTAGTTTTTGCATTTTCTACTAACGCCATACACATATTGGCAATTCTATATTGATACGTTCATTTATTTTTGATGGTATATTTATTAAATTTCTGATCATTCTTATATATTAGTAGTGTGTAGTTTTAATCAGTTAACCCTTGAGACCCAGAACGTAATTTTCATTGTAATTTGGGCATCATTAGACAATTTTTTAGTGACTATAAGCAGTATTTTATAGCTATGACCTGTTTAGTATCCTTGTCCACTAACTAATTTGATATATTAAGTTACTTTTCGTTATTTTATGGCTCGACAACATACATTTTTTTTTATAGCAAAGGAAAAATCTGGGCGTGAAGGTTGTTATTGAAGGACGTGTATGTTGTCGAGCCATAACATTAAGAAAAGTTACTAAATAAACCAAATAGCTAGTAGACAAGGATACTAAACAGGCCATATCTATAAAAACATTGCTGATATTCACAAAAAATCGTCTTATGTTACCCAAATTACTATTGAAATTACGTTCTGGGTCTCAAGGGGTTAACGTCGCTTGCTGCCCCACCGAGAGGAGGTTGGGGTAATAATAGTAATAATAGTAGTAATAGTAATAATAGTAATAATAGTAGTAATAGTAATAATAGTAATAATAGTAATAATAGTAGTAATAGTAATAATAGTAATAATAGTAATAATAGTAATAATAGTAATAATAGTAATAATAGTAATAATAGTAGTAATAGTAATAATAGTAATAATAGTAATAATAGTAGTAATAGTAATAATAGTAATAGTAGTAATAATAGTAATAATAGTAGTAATAGTAATAATAGGCCAGTCATTACATTTTATACCCCGTGTGGTGAGGTGGCTAAGAGGTTCAGGGGTTCGAAGCCAGCCTGGTACTGTTATACATCGTGTCATTATATATATTGTATAACTTTTATTACTTCCATTTTAATTTTTATCAATACTTTATTATACTACTAGCCGCAAAGCCGCCCTCCGGGCGGACTTTTTGGCTAGCTCCTGCGGAGGGCTATTGGTGGGCCTTCGGCCCACCACCTGTGTTTGGTGGGCCTTCGGCCCACCAAACCATGGACTCTCCAGATTACCCCCTTCTAAACTTTTCCTGAATCTGGATGTGACATGTATTTATTCCCCCCACGCATTCACTCACAACCATTACCCCTCACCCCCCACCCATTCACTCACGCCATTACCCACTCACCCGCCATCACCCCCACCCCTTCAACTCACCCATTACCCATCACCCCCCACCCATCACTCACACCATTGTACCCCATCACCCCCCACCCATTCACTCACACCATTACCCATCACCCCCCACCCATTCACTCACACCATTACCCATCACCCCCCCACCCTTCACTCACCCATTACCCACACCCCCACCCATTCACTCACGCCATTACCATCACCCCCCACCTATTCACTCAACTTACCCATCACCCCCCCACCCCAGTCACATCACGGCCATTACCCATCATACCCCCCACCCATTCACTCACCCATTACATATCAACCCCCACCTATTCACTCAACCATTACCCATCACCCCCCACCATTCACGCTCATCCATTACCCCATCACCACCACGCCCATCAATCCCCCATTACCCATCACCCCCACACCCATTCACTCCTCACACCAGTACCCACACTCCCCCACCCATTCATCTCACGCCATTATACCCATCACCACAAACAAAACCCCCCACACACCCATTCACTCACGCCATTACCCATCACCCCCCAACCTATTCCCTCACCATCACCCCTCACCACCAACCCATCACCACCCCCCACCCATTCACTTCAACCATCACCCACACCCATACCCATCACCCCACCATTCACTTCAACCCATTACCCATCACTCTACGATCAGGGCTTCCTATTCTCGCACCCAGATTTGGTTTCTTTTTGTTTCACAATTCTCGCTAATAGGCTGCTAAAAAAAAAAAAAAATGTGATCCGATCATCTCATAAGTGGCTTATTGACCTCCCCTGTCACAACTGATTCAAAAATGTCCATATGAAAGGTGTTTTTGCGCCACGGTGGGCGGAACCTATACCACACACACCACACACAGACAGACAGACCTACAGACCAGACAGACGCAACTGTCGCCTTATATTATATAGTATTTTAATTGTTGACATTTTTACTTCCTTCACTATTCGTAATATTAAGTTTTTTTTTTAACAGCTTATTATTTTCCCCTTAGTTAATCAGTGTATGTTATTCTTTTTCCTACCAAGAGAAGAGAGACAAGGAAAGAGAGAGAGAGAGGAGCGAGAGTAAGAGAGAGAGAGAGAGAGAGAGAGAGAGAGAGGAGAGAGAGAGAGAGAGAGGGAGAGAGAGAGAGAGAGAGAGAGAGAGAGATAGAAGAGAGAGAGAGAGAGAGAGAGAGAAGGAGAGGAGAGAAAGAGAATAGAGAAAGAGAGAGAGAGAGAGAGAGAGGGAGAGAGTAGGAGAAGAGAAGAGAGAAGAGAGAGAGAGAGAGAGAGAGAGAGTAGAGAGAAGAGAGACTGAGTAAGGCGAAAATGGAATAAAAGAAGAGAATAGGGAAATGATAGAGAGTAGAGCAGCTGCGAGCGAGACAGATAGAGAGGGAGAGAGAGAGAGAGAGGGGGTGAGGACGATATAGAGAGAGATAGAGAGATAGAGAGAAGAGAGATAAACTGAGTAAGCGCGAAAATGGAATAAAAGAAGAAGTCAGAGTAAATTAGAGTAGACTAGAGATGAGAGAAGAGAGATAATGAGAAGAGAGATAGTGAGAGCAGAGAGATGGACGTATACACGAGTAAGAGAGAGAGAATAGGAGAGGAGAGAGAGAGAAGAAGAGAAGAGAGCTAACTTTATTTGTACTCACTATACAAACAGAAAAAAAACGGGTGCAAGAAATATAAAAAACAAGAAGAAGGAAAAGCAAAACATATTATATTGGAATTATGAGAATAATTTTTTTAAAGGCACATTAAGGCTTTGTTTATATACTGTCGTGTATTTATCGCTAACACACATGTACCGTCAATAGCACTATAGTCGCCAGGCAGTCGCCATTTATTACGATTTTTAGCTACAAACCCTTACTAAACCTTACTAACTAAATAACTTGCTAACCTTACTTAACCTAACCTAACCTAACCTAACCTAACCTAAACTAAACTAAACCTTACTAGCTAAATAACTTGCTAACCTTACCTAACCTAACCTAACCTAACCTAACCTAACCTAAACTAAACCTTACTAACTAAATAACTTACTAACCTTACTTAACCTAACCTTACCTAACTTAACCTTACCTAACTTAACTTAACCTAACCCAACTTAACCTAACTTCTATTCCTACCTAGCATAACCTTACCTAACCTAACCTTACCTACCTGCTACTTTTACCTAACTTAACTTAACCTAACTATAACCTAATTTCTATTCCTACCTAACATAACCTTACCTAACCTAACCTTACCTAACCTGCTATTTTTACCTAACTTAACTTAACCCAACCTAACTTAACCTAACTTCTATTCCTACCTAACATAACCTTACCTAACTTAACTTCAACCAACTTCCTACCTGCTACTTTTACCTAACTTAACCTAACCTAACTATAACCTAATTTCTATTCCTACCTAACATAACCTTACCTAACCTAATCTTACCTACCTGCTATTTTTACCTAACTTAACTTAACCTAACCTAACTTAACCTAATTTTTATTCCTACCTAACATAACCTTACTTAACCTAACCTTACCTACCTGCCATTTCTACCTGTTATACCTACCGTCAACAACACTATAGTCGCCACTGCACTAAGTCGCCAGGCACCATATAATACGAATTTTAGCATCACTACAGACTTGCATGTGCCCCTGAAGACACGTACATGATGTAAACTAATGTCCCTGTCTTCAGGGGCACATACAAGTCTGTAGTGGTGCTAAAATTCGTAATATATGGCGCCTGGCGACATTAGTGCAGTGGCGACTATAGTGTTGTTGACGGTAGGTATAACAGGTAGAAATGGCAGGTAGGTAAAGTTAGTAGGTAAGGTTATGTTAGGTAGGAATAGAAGTTAGGTTAAGTTAGGTTAGGTTAAGTTAAGTTAGGTAAGAATAGCAGGTAGGTTAGGTTAGGTTAGGTTAGGTTAAGTTAGGTTAGGAAATAACAGGTAGAACAATAAGTTAGGTTAAGTTAGATAGAAATAGCAGGTAGGTTAGGTAAAGTTAAGTTAGGTTAGGTTAGTAGTAGTAGTAGTAGTAGTAATAGTAGTAGTAGTAGTAGTAGTAGTAGTAGTAGTAGTAGTATAGTATTAGTAGTATAGTAATAGTAGTAGTAGTAGTAGTAGTAGTAGTAGTAGAAGTAGTAGTAGTAGTAGTAGTAGTAGTAGTGGTAGTGGTAGTAGTAGTAGTAGTAGTATAAGTAGTAGTGAGTAGTAATAGTCGTCGTATCTTAGTAGTAGTAGTAGTAGTAGAACTTAGTAGTGGTATTAGGAGAGTAGTATGTAGTAGTAGTAGTAAGACTAGTATTAGTAGTAGTAGTATTAGTAGAATAGTAGTAGTAGTAGTAGTAGTAGTAGTAGTAGTAGTCGTATATTAGTAAAGTAGTAGTAAGTAGTCAGTAGTAGTAGATAAGTAGAAGTAGTAGTATATTATAGAATCGTAGTATAGTAGTCTAGTAGTAGTAGTAGTAATAGTAGTAGTAGTCATAGTGGTAGTAAGGAATAGTAGTAGTAGTAGTATGTATATAGTTGAGTAGTAGTAGTAGTAGTAGTAGATAGCAGTAGAGTAGTATACGTAGTAGTAGTAGAAGAAGAAGGATATGTAGTCGTAGTAGGAATAGTAAGTAATAAGTAGTAATAGTAGTAGTAGTAGTAGTAGTAGTAAATAGTAGTAGTAGTAGTAGTAGTAGTAGTAGTAGTAATAGTAGTAATAGTAGTAGTAGTAGTAGTAGTAAGTTAGGTAGGAATAGAAGGTCGGTTAGGTTAGTAGTAGTAGTAGTAGTAGTAGTAGTGGTAGTAGTAGTAGTAGTAGTAGTAGTAGTAAGTTAGGTAGGAATAGAAGGTCGGTTAGGTTAGTAGTAGTAGTAGTATAGTATTAGTATGTAGTAGTAATAGTAGTAACTTTAAGGTAGAAATAACAGGCAGGTAGGTAAGATAAAGTAAGGTAAGGAGAGGTAGGAAATGGAAGGTAGAAGTCTCGGTAAATTAATATTCATTGTTTTCTCCGACACTCCATTCTACTCTGTGTCATTTCTGTGTTCCTCTCCTTCCCATCCGCACCCCTCCAATTTTTTCCTGGTCCTGGTTTCCTGCTTTCCTCTGTCTCTCAATCTCTCTCTCTCTCTCTCTCTCTCTCTCTCTCGTCCCATCTCTCTCTCTCTCTCGCTCTCTCTCGAATCTCTGTCTCTCTCTCTTCTCTCTCTCACTGTCTCGTCCTCTCTCTCTTCTCTCTTTGTTCTGTCTCTCTCTCTCTCTTTGTCCTCCTGTCTAATGTCTGTTTCCCTCCTTTCATTGTGGTCTTCTCTCTCCCTCGCTTGCATTTCTCTCTCCTTCTCCTCTCTCTGTCCTCTCTCTCTCTCTCTCTCTCTCTCTCTCTCCTCGACTTCTCTCTCTCTCTTCTCTTCTCTCTCTCTCTCTTCTCTCTGTCCATCTCTCTCTCTCTCTTTGTCTCTGTCTCTCTCTTTGTCTCTGTCTCTCTCTTTGTGCTCTGTCTCTCTGTCCTCTCCTCCTCTCTCTCTCTCTCTCTCATCTCGGGGGTTCGTCATCCTCTCTCTCTCTCTCTCTCTCTCTCTCTCTCCTCGTCTCTCTCTCTCTCTCTCTCTCTCTCTCTCTCTCCTCTGTCTCCGCTCTCTCTCTCTCTCTCTCTCTCT
>JACEEZ010022106.1:196496-198996 GCA_016584305.1 Chionoecetes opilio
AATCAGCCTTTATGGGTTTTTTTAAGGGCTTTAGAACCCAAAAACTAGTTTTTTTTGCTTTAGAGTAAAAAAAAAAAGGCAGATTGTAGAGTTTTAACTTTAAAAAAAACCTAAAAAAAGGCTGATTTCATAGTTTTGTCCCTGTTTTAGGTTTGTAAAGGCTTTTACACCCAGAAAAGGGTGAACAAAACCTTAAATGAAACACAATATTAGTATTAAACAAAACAAAATTATTGATAAAGTGGCCGAAAGAAATAAAAAAAAAAAATGAAAAACACGATATATATGAAATTTTTGTGTTAGCGGACTCAATTGAGTTAACGGAAGTGAAATGTGACTGAAGTTAATTAGTCCGATAATGATTTCCAAAGTTAACTTAAAAGTTAAACCGTTAACGAAAATGCTAACTTCGTTAATTAACGATTAACGGATTAACGGTTTGGTGCCCACCTTTGTAAATAGATAGATAGATAGATAAATAGATAGACAGATAGATAAATAAGCAGATAGATAGTTAGATAGATAGATAATAGAATAGATAGATATAGATAGATATATAATATAAACATAAAGATAGATAGATAGATAGATAGATAGATAGATAGATAGATAGATAGATAGATAAATAAACAGATAGATAGATAGATAGATAGATAGATAGATAGATAGATAAATAAACAGATAGATAGATAGATAGATAGATAGATAGATAGATAGATAGATAAATAAACAGATAGATAGATAGATAGATAGATAGATAGATAGACAGATAGATAGATAAATAGATAAATAGATAGATAGATAGATAGATAGACAGATAGATAGATAAATAGATAAATAGATAGATAGATAGATAGATAGACAGATAGATAGATAAATAGATAAATAGATAGATAGATAGATAGATAGACAGATAGATAGATAAATAGATAAATAGATAGATAGATAGATAGATAGAGCCACCTCGCCACACGGAGGTATACAAGGTAATGCCAGGCAGCCCTACACGTTACTACCACAACCTCATCACGGCGGGGCAGCAAGCGGCTTTAATCTATCACGACCACGACACTCAACACATATAATAAATTTAAAACAAATAATACAACACTACCAGGTCGGATACTATTAATATTATCATCGTTAAGTGTTAGAGATTGTATAAATTGTTGTTGCTGTATTTGATAACATAATATATAATCGGCTAATCGGCATAATATAGCTGTTGTTTGAGTGTGTAGGTTTTGTAGGATAACATTATTGCATTATTTCGAAATGTAAAAATGTGTGGATATAATATTTTTTTTGAGCTGGAAACATGATTTTTAAACAGTGAAAAGGCTGACGGTATGTAAATATGTTTTAGATTAGTTAGTCGTATTTATGTATCCATCTATGTATCTCTTTAGCGTTATATTAAGTGTTTAAAATACCCAGGTTTTGTTAAAGGATGCATATTTATTATTATTATTATTTTTTTACATCACCAAGGACTGGCCAAGGGGAAAACAGCAGAGTTAACAAATATAGCCACCTCCTCCTCACTTCTCTGTTATCTATCTATGTATTAACTTATCATTATCAGCATCAGTACCTATTATTACGTGTTTAAGATGACCCAGGTTTTGTCCCAGGCTACAAACAGACGCGTATCATTCTCGTTTATCTATTATCTATCTATGTATCAACAAATCATTATCATCATCAGTACCTATCATTACGTGTTTAAGGTGACCCAGGTTTTGTCCCAGGCCACAAACAGACGCGTATCATTCTCGTTTATCTATTATCTATCTATGTATCAACTAATCATTATCATCATCAGTACCTATCATTACGTGTTTAAGATGACCCAGGTTTTGTCCTAGGCTACAAACAGACGCGTATCATTCTCGTTTATCTATTATAATTATCTATCTATGTATCAACTAATCATTATCATCATCAGTACCTATCATTACGTGTTTAAGATGACCCAGGTTTTGTCCCAGGCTACAAACAGACGCGTATCATTCTCGTTTATCTATTATCTATCTAAGTAAAAATTTATCATTATTATCTATTATCAAGTGTTTATAATTCCCAGGTTCCATATTTTTCCTTCTCAATCTTCTTCGTAATTATATCTTTTAGGAGGTTTTAGCGTACATATCATTTTTCTATCTAGTTATCTAGTATATCATTTAGTATTTGACCCCTTGAGACCCAGAACGTAATTTCCATTGTAATTTGGGTACCTATAGACGATTTTTAGTGACTATAAGCAATATTTTATAGCTATGACCTGTTTAGTATCCTTGTCCACTAGCTAATTTGGTATATTCAGCTACTTTTCGTAATTTTATGGCTCGACAACATACAATATTTTATAGCAAAGGAAAGATCTGGGCGTGAAGGGGTTAAGAGTCCCAGATAGTGTTTGTTTCTGATAGATAGATAGATAGATAGATAGATAGATAGATAGATAGATAGATAGATGTTCCTCCTCCTATGTATTCCT
>JACEEZ010022106.1:203996-208128 GCA_016584305.1 Chionoecetes opilio
CTCCTCCTCCTCCTCCTCCTCCTCCTCCTCCTCCTCCTCCTCCTCCTCCTCCTCCTCCTCCTCCTCCTCCTCCTCCTCCTCCTCCTCCTCCTCCTCCTCCTCCTCCTTCCTCCTTCCTTCCCTTCCTTCCTTCCCTCCCTCCTTCCTCCTCCTCCTTTCCCTTTCCCCTTCTTCCCTTTCCCCCTCCTCCTTCCCTCCTCTCTCCCTTCCTTACTTAGAGAAGCCCCTGCAGTAATATAGTGTGTTTTCAGATAACGAGGAGAGAGAGAGAGAGAGAAGGGGAGAGAGGAGAGAGAGAGAGAGAGAGAGAGAGAGAAAAGAGAGAGAGAGAGAGAGAGAGAGAGAGAGAGAGAGAGAGATTGCAAGGAAATCAGGGGGGGTTTTAAAGTGATGGGTTTTATTAGTTCCTTTTCTTCTTCTCTCTCTCCTCTCTCTCCTCTCTTCTCTCCCCGTCCTCTCTCCCCTCTCTCTCTCTCTCATCCTCTCTCTCTCTCTCTCTCCCTCTCTCTCTCTCTCTCTCTCTCTCTCTCTCTCTCTCACTAATAAGAAGATGAAGAAGAGAAATAATAGAATAATTAATACAAAGAAGATAAATGATTGAAGAAGAAGAAGAAATTTGGGAGTCAAAATCAGTCACTCGATAATTTGACCCAGAAATAGCAAATCAAAATTGGGACTCAAAATCACTGTCTCTACTCTACTACATTGTTGTTGTTGTTATTGTTCTTGTTGTTTACCCTTTCAATCACGTATAAGAAGAGTATGTTATATATATCCCTATTATTATATATACTCTTAATAGGGATTATTAAATAGGGTATTGAATATGTAAAGTTTTTTTAAATCACGTTTAAATCTCGTTCATTGGAATTTGGCTACCATTAGATGATTAGACGGTTTTAATTAACATCAGCAATATATTATAGATATGACATGTTTAGTATCCTTGTCCACTAGCTAATTTGGTATAATGAGTTACTTTTTCGTCATTTTATGGCTAATAACAGACGATTTTATTAAGGAAAGATCTGGGCGTGCAGGGGTTCACTCTTCTCTCTCTCTCTCTCTCTCCTCTCTCTCTCTTCTCTCTCTCGCTCATCTCTCTCTCTCTCTCTCTCTCTCTCTCTCTCTCTCTCTCTCTCTCTTCTCTCTCTCTCTCTCTCTCTCTCTCTCCTCTCCTCTCTCTCTCTCCTCTCTCTCTCTCTCTCTCTCTCTCTTTGTCTCTCTCTCTCTCCTCTCTCTCTCTCTCTCTCGTCTCTCTCTCTCTGTCTCTCTCTCTCTCTGTCTCTCTCTCTCTCTCCTCTCTCTCTCTCTTTGTCTCTCTCTCTCTCTCTCTCCCTTCTCTCATCTCTCTCTCTCTCTCTCTCTCTCTCTCTCTCTCTCTCTCTCTCCTCTCTCTCTCTCTCTCTCTCTCTGTCTCTCTCTCTCCTCTCTCTCTCTCTCCTCTCCTCTCTCTCTCTCTCTCTCTCTCTCTGCTCTCTCTCTCTCTCTCTCTCTCCTCTCTCTCTCTCTCTCTCTCTCTCATCTCTCTCTCCTCTCTCTCTCTCTCTCTCCCTCTCCTCTCTCTCTCTCTCCTCTCTCTCTCTCTCTCTCTCCTGTCTCTCGTCTCTCTCTCTCTCTCTCTCTCTCTCTCTCTCTCTCTCTCTCTCTCTCTCTCTCTCCTCTCTCTCTCTCTCTCTCTCTCTCTCTCTCTCTCTCTCTCTCTCTCTGCTAATATCCTCACCTTTTATACTGTAGAGGAATTTTGGGAACAGGAAAACAAGTATCTTTACATCAAAATTTTTATAATATTAAGTTACTTTTTCGTAATTTTATAGTTGACAACAGACGATTTTATACTGAATAGATTATCCGGTATTATTCCAGCTTGACATTGAATTCACTTTGGTGGACGAAACAATTTTTTTTTGGTGAGTTTTGATGTTTTTGAATGAATCTACCAACCGCTTCTGTCGCAAATCACTGTTTTTCGTATAGTTAGGAAAAGGATAGGTTAGGTAAAGGTTAGGTAAGGTAAAGGTTAGGCTAGGTTAGGTATAGGTTAGGTTAGGTATAGGTTAGGTTAGGTATTGGTTCGGTTAGGTAAAGGTTAGGTTAGGTAAAGGTTAGGTTAGGTTAGGTATTGGTTCGGTTAGGTAAAGGTTAGGTTAGGTAAAGGTTAGGTTAGGTATAGGTTAGGTTAGGTAAAGGTTAGGTTAGGTAAAGGTTAGGTTAGGTATAGGTTAGGTTAGGTATAGGTTAGGTTAGGTAAATATTAGGTTAGGTATAGGCTCGGTTAGGTAAAGGTTAGGTTAGGTAAAGATTCGGTTAGGTATAGGTTAGGTTAGGTAAAGGTTAGGTTAAGTAAAGGTTAGGTTAGGTAAAGGTTAGGTTAGGTAAAGGTTAGGTTAGGTAAAGGTTGGTTAGGTAAAGGTTCGGTTATGTAAAGATTAGGTTAGGTATAGGTTAGGTTAGGTAAAGGTTAGGTTAGGTAAAGGTTAGGTTAGGTATAGGTTAGGTTAGGTATAGGTTCGGTTAGGTAAAGGTTAGGTTAGGTAAAGGTTAGGTTAGGTAAAGGTTAGGTTAGGTATAGGTTCGGTTAGGTATAGGTTAGGTTAGGTAAAGGTTAGGTTAGGTAAAGGTTAGGTTAGGTATAGGTTCGGTTAGGTAAAGGTTAGGTTAGGTAAAGGTTAGGTTAGGTAAAGGTTAGGTTAGGTAAAGGTTAGGTTAGGTATAGGTTAGGTTAGGTATAGGTTAGGTTAGGTACAGGTTAGGTTAGGTAAAGGTTAGGTTATGTAAAGGTTAGGTTAGGTAAAGATTAGGTTAGGTATAGGTTAGGTTAGGTATAGGTTAGGTTAGGTAAAGGTTAGGTTAGGTAAAGGTTAGGTTAGGTATAGGTTCGGTTAGGTAAAGATTAGGTTAGGTAAAGGTTAGGTTAGGTATAGGTTAGGTTAGGTAAAGGTTAGGTTAGGTAAAGGTTAGGTTAGGTATAGGTTCGGTTAGGTAAAGGTTAGGTTAGGTAAAGGCTAGGTTAGGTAAAGGTTATGTTAGGTATAGGTTAGGTTAGGTAAAGGTTAGGTTAGGTATAGGTTCGGTTATGTAAAGATTAGGTTAGGTATAGGTTAGGTTAGGTATAGGTTCGGTTAGGTATAGGTTAGGTTAGGTAAAGGTTAGGTTAGGTATAGGTTAGGTTAGGTAAAGGTTAGGTTAGGTATAGGTTAGGTTAGGTAAAGGTTAGGTTAGGTAAAGGTTAGGTTAGGTATAGGTTAGGTTAGGTAAAGGTTAGGTTAGGTAAAGGTTAGGTTAAGTATAGGTTAGGTTAGGTATAGGTTAGGTTAGGTATAGGTTCCGTTAGGTAAAGATTAGGTTAGGTAAAGTTTAGGTTAGGTAAAGGTTAGGTTAGGTAAAGATTAGGTTAGGTATAAGTTAGGTTAGGTAAAGGTTAGGTTAGGTTCAATTTGTTTTTCAATAATTTATGTCGCAAATCACACAAAAAAACAACAGTGATTTGCGACATAAACGGTGACCAGATTCATTCAAAGCACATCAAAACCCACCAGAAAAAAATAGTTTCGTCCACCAAAGTGAATTCGTTGTCAAACTATAATAATACCGAATTAACCTCACCTATATAGTTTCCTTTTATACTGTAGGAAAAATTTGTGAACAGAAAAACAAGTACCTCTACATCAATATTATATTTTTTCACTCTAAAAACACAAAATTATGGCGTTTTGGTTTATATGCAGTGCCAATACAAACTTTTCACATGCAGTATAACAACGTAATGTATCGATAGTGCCTCATAAATATAATAAAGTTACTTAAAACCAAACCAATAATTCTTTCAAACTCGTCGGTCCAATAGCCATTCAAAACTCTCGCTTTACAAAAAAAAAAAAAAAAAAAAAAAAAAAAAAAAAAAAAAATTGCCTGCTCGCCTTCCCTTTCCTACTTTTGTTAACACTATTTTTTTTTCTTCCCCAAAACACCAATCGACGTGTACCGAAAGTTTGCCTCCCCCAAAAACAAAACAGGACTGAACCCCCCCCCCCAACCCCCCCCCCCCACCCCAAACAATCAAAATGTTTGTAAAAAGAAGTTTGACCTCTCTGTCCCCTCTTTGCCCTAAACACATTTTCGTTGCAAAAAA
>JACEEZ010022107.1:0-27500 GCA_016584305.1 Chionoecetes opilio
TCTCTTTTTTTTTAAAATTTTTTCTTTAATTTATTTTTTTTTTCCTTTCCCCCTTTTTTTTCTATATTTCCTTTTTTTTGTTATTTCTTTTTTTAATTTTTATCCTTTCTTCCTTTCTCCTTTTTTCCTCCTCTTTTTTCCTTTCTCTTTCTTCCACATTATTATGTTTTTTCCTTTATCTTCCTCCTTTTTTTTTTTCCCTTTTTCCCCTCTTTTCTCCCTCCCCCCTTTTCCTCCTTTTCCCTTTTCCCCTTCTCTTCCTCCTTTCCCCTTTCCCCCCTACCATTTCTCCCCTTTTTTTTTTTTCCCCCCAAAAAAAACCCTTCCCTTTTCCCCTTTTTTCTCCTCTCTCCCCCCTCTCCTCCTTTTCCCCCTCCTCTCCTCTCTCTCCCTCTCTCTCCCCCTCTCTTCTTTTCTCTCTCTCTCTTCTTTTCCTTTTTTTATCCTCTCTTTTCTCTCTCTCTTCTCTCCCTTTTCTCTCTTTTCCCTTTAATCTCTCCCTTTCAACTCTCCCCCTTTCAATTCTCCCCCTTTCAATCAGTCGGTCCAGGTGGGTCAATCAGTGTTTATATGTATGAGTCTTCTCTCTCTCTCTTCTCTTTCCTCTCCCCTTTTCCCCCCCCTTTCTTTTCCCCTTTCTCTCTCTCTCTCTCTCCCCCGGTTTTCGGGTGGTCGGTTGGTAGAGGTGGGCTCGCGTGAAGCGTCCTGCATTCGGTCAGGGTTCGACCAAACCCAGGTTGTCTTTGGGGGTGGCGCTTTTATAGTTTTAAAAACCCTTTTCGTTTTTAAAACTGTTTGATAATCAAAAAATCTTTTTTTCTCTCTCTCTCTCCCCCCCCCCCCCTCTCTCTCTCTCTCTCTTTTTCTTCCCCCTCTCTCCCCTCTCCTCTCTCTCCTCTCTCTCTTTTCTCTCTCTCCTTTCCCCCTCCTTTTTACTTTCCCCCTTTCCCCCAAAAAATTTTTCCATTTCTCTTGTCTTCCTGCTTTTTCGGAAAAGAGGAAAAAGAAGGGGAGAGGGGAGAGAGAGAGAGGAAAAAAGTAGGAGAGAGAGGAGGGAAAAAAGAGAGAGAAGGGGGAGGGAGGGAAAAGAGAGGAAGGGGGAGAGAGAAAAAAAAAAAAGGAGAGGAATTAACCTAAAAACCCTTAGACAATTTTTTTTTCCCATTTTTTCTTTCCCCCTCCCTTTTTTCCCCCCCTTTCCCTTTTTCCCCCCCCTTTTTTTTTTTTTTTTTTTTTTTTTTCCCCCCCCTTTTTTTTTGTTTTCCTTTTTCCCCCTTTTTTTTTTTTTTTTTTTCCCCCCTTTTTTTCCCCCCCCCTTTTTGGTTTTAAAAAACAGGGGAGGTCAATTCCCCCCCTCTTTTCGGAACCCAATTAAAAAACCCAAAAAACAACACAAAAAAAATAACTACTACTACTACTAACTACTACTTTAAACCCATACACTCTTACAACTACTTTAAATGCATAAAATCTCATAAACTCCCCCAACCACACACACCCACAAAAACCAAAAACCACACTAAAAAACCCCACAAAAACACTTTTATTATTTTAAAATACTTTAAAAAAAAACACACCCAAAAATTTTAAACCCCACTAACTTTCCCTTTTTAATTAAACCCCCTTTCCCCCCCCCCCTTTCTCCCCTACTTCCCAAAATTTTTTAAAAAAAATTTTCAAATCACCTTTTCCCCTTCTCCCCCCTAAATTTTTTAGGTTTTTTCCCAAATTTTTTTAAAAAACCCCCAAAAAAAACCCCCCCCAAACCCCCCAAAAAAAAAACCCCCCCCCAAAAAAAAAAAAAAACACAAAAAAAACAAAAAAAAAAAAAAAAAAAAAAAAAAAAAAAAAAAAAAAACAAACCCCCCCAAACTACATTTAAAACCACTACTATTTACTTCTCCACTACTACTACTACCACTACTTTTTTCCACTACTACTACTGCTACACTATACTACACTACTACTTACTACTACTACTACTACTACTACTACTACTACTACTACTACTACTACTACTACTACTACTACTACTACTACCACTACTTCACCTACTACAATTATCATCATCACTTTTAGCATCGCCATCATAAATTCCTCCATCACCATCACCACTCCACACACACACACACACACACAACACACACACACACACACACACACACACACACACACACACACAATACGCATACAAACACACACATAAAATTGTCTAATGTAATTTTTTCCTGCAGCCATTACTACACACACAAACACACAAACACACACACGCACAAACACAGCTATCACCACTAACTACAACAATTTCTCGCTCTTGTTACTCAATATATAGCAACGTTACTGCCTTCTCTCCCTCCTCCTCCTCCTCCTCTTCTGCTAATCTCCGCTAAAGTTTTAAACAATTTATGGCAAGCATCGACCTTTTGCCCCCTCTCTCGCTCCCCGTCAACTTCTTCTGCTTCTAAGACGGGGGGAAGGGGGGCGGTTTTCCTCAAATATCCGATCTTTAATATTTGTTTAAGTTCTCCCTAGAATTTAATTCATCCTCGGTCCATTTTCTTCGTTTTTTATTATTAGTTTTCTGCGTTTTTTCTTCGTTTGGTGATTTTACGGGAGGTGGAGAGAGAGAGAAGAGAGAGGAGAGAGAGAGAGAGGAGAGAGACGAGAAGAGAGAGAGAGAGAGAGAGAGAGAAGGAGCTGAGAGAGAGAGAGAGAGAATATGAGTCGTAAAGAGGAGCAATATGCGACTATTACCATTAGCCCTCCTTCTCCTCTTCTTCTTCTGCTTCCTCCTCCTCATACCACTATTACTTCTACAATTACTACAACAAGATGACATCGTAAAAACGCACAATAACACGCAATTTATGATAAACTTTAAAGGCGAAAGAAACAATACCCCCCCCCCACACACACACACACACACTACAGTAATGTGAGTGCGTTTATATGAGCATAAAGACAAGACAAGAAAAGAAATCATACGAATAAATGTAATTACTATAAAGAATGCAACAAAAAATAAACTTACACATAATTTCGAAACATGTTGTAATCCTCTTATCTATGTAATAAAGGCATTGTACTGTATTATATATTATACTAGCCGCAAAACCGCCCTCCGGGCGGACTTTTTGGCTAGCTTCTGTGGAGGGCTATTGGTGGGCCTTCGGCCCACCATACACAGACTCTCCAGATAGCCCCACTAACTTTCTGAAATCATGGATGTAGAAATGTAGTATTCCCCCCCCATCATCCTCACCCATTACCCATCACCCCCACCCATTCACTCACCATACCCATCCACCACACACCATTCACTCACCCATACCCATCACCCCCATCTATTCCTCTCACCCATCTCACAACTCACAGCCACAACCCATCACCCCCACCCATTCAACTCACCCATCACCCCACACCCATTACCCATCCACCCACACATTCACTCACCCATTACACCATCACCCTACATCAAGGTTTCTCAATTCTCGCAAACCATTTTTCACAAATCTCGCTAATAGGCTACTGAAAAAAGAAAAAAAAAGTGACGGATCATCCATAAGTGACTGAAAACTTTCACCTGTCAACCCGGTTCCAAAAACTGTGGCATATGGGGGATTCCGCGGGGGTGGAAAAACCTAAGAGCGGACACACACCCACACACACACACAACACACACACACACCACACACACACACCCCACACACACACCACAACACATTACACACACAGACGACACACACTTTCGCTTATATTATTATAAATTATTGTATGTGGTATTGAATGCAGTAGAAAATGGTATGCTGGAGTATCACGTGACTAGGGAAATATTGGTATATATATATATATATATATATATATATATATATATATATATATATATATATATATATTTATATATATTATATTATATATATATATATATATCATATATATATATATATATATATATATATATATAAAGATAAATTTTATATGAAAAGATGAGATAAGTTGAAAGATAAGGACAAATCTAAGTTTGTTCTTCGTTTTCTTTCCAAGTCGTTTCTTGCTTAAACTTGGCACTTCTGAGGTTATAGTTATTGCCACTACTACTACTACTACTACTACTACTTGTATTGCTTCTACTACTACTACCACTACTACTACTACTGCTTCTACTACTGCTGCTACTTCTACTACTGCTGCTACTTCTACTAATTCTGCTACTTATACTACTACGACTACTACTACTACTAATAATAATAATAATAATAATAACAACAATAATGATACTTCTACTACTACTACTGCTGCTTCTACAACTGCTTCTACTACTACTACTACTACTACTACTACTACTACTACTACTACTACTACTACTACTACTACTACTACTACTACTACTACTACTACTACTACTACTACTACTACTACTATTGGTTGGGAATGATAGTGAAAAAGGACGCTAGCGATTGTGGTTACCTTTGTTCATAAAAAAAAAAAAAAAAAAAAAAAAGTAAAGAGAGAGAAATAAATATAAAATAAAAGAATAAAACAAACAATTATCACACAAACAATAAACAAAATATACAGTTTCGATAAAGTAATACACAAAGCCATAATATTTGCTATGCACCACAGCAACGTATTTATATACTGTACATATATGTATTTTATGTACGTGTCTAAATTTCCCTTGTGCGGCAAAATGGTCTATTATTTTCACTCACTATTTGTCCTTTTTCTTTTTTTCCCATTGTGGTAAATTGGTAGATTATTTTCCACGTATGTTTTTTCCTTGTTTCCTCATTGTGGTAAATTGGTAGGTTATTTTCCACGTATGTTTTTTCCTTGTTTCCTCATTGTGGTAAAATGGCAGATTATTTTCCACGTATGTTTTTTCCTTGTTTCCTCATTGTGGTAAAATGGTAGATTATTTTCCACGTATGTTTTTTCCTTGTTTCCCCATTGTGGTAAAATGGCAGATTTTTTCCACCATTTCCTTTTCCTCCCAATACAAGTGCTGTAAATGCTAAGATTAATTTGTAACTTTTTCTCTTTTTACCTTTTTTCCCTATTATTATGAAAAATGATGGACTTTATTCATTAGTTCTGCATTAATGGTAGCTTAAAGTTTCTAAGTGGAGTAAAATACATTATCTTTCACACCATACTAGAAATTAAAAAAATTGATACATGATATTATTGATATTTTTTTCAACTATACATAGAGTAGCAATTTTTCTCACAATCTTTCCTTAACTCTAGGCAAATGGCGACGAAATTTCTACTTTATTACTATATAGTATAGGAGTATATTTTATTCCCCTATTCTATCCTCTCAACTTACTTTTCTCTATTTTCCATGTATACAGAAAATAGGAAAATGGAAATAAAGGATAAAGATGAGGCTAAAGAGACGTAGGAAAATAACAAACAATTGGCTCAGGGGATCGAACCCTTGCATAGAAAAAGACAAGCTGACCACCGCACACACACACAAACATAAACAAACAAGAAAACAAACTATATAAGATAAGATACTTTGATCCTATCTAGACACTTTGCAAGTACCAACTTCAAGGTTATTGACTATACAAAGCGCCACCACGCCAGGACGAACCTGGTGGGCTCGAACAGCTGACCGAATGTAGGGACGATGCACGCGAGCCCACAGCTCTACCAACCGAGCCACCCTGATGGATAGCAAACAAACTGGTGAATACATAAAGGCAAGTATACACGCGAAGCTCGTTCCGTTGTGTGTGTGTGTGTGTGTGTGTGTGTGTGTGTGTGTGTGTGTGTGTGTGTGTGTGTGTGTGTGTGTGTGTGTGTGTGTGTGTGTGTGTGTGTGTGTGTTTGTGTGTGTTTGTGTGTGTGTGGGTGTGGGTTGGGGTTGTGTGTGGGGTGTGTGGGGTGTGTGTGTGTGTGTGTTTTTTGTGTGTGTTTTTCAAAAGTCCAAATTATTACGAAAAATTTGGGGAAACCTGTCACACAAATGATATTTGGGGAGTCTCTCTCTCTAAACCTCTTTTTTTTTTTCTTTTCTCTCTCTCCCCCCTCCCCCCTCTCTCTCTCTCTCTCTCCCTCTCTCCCCTCCCCCCCTTCCCCCCCCCAAACTCTCCCCCCTCTCCTCTCTCTCTCTCTCTCTCTCCCCCTTCCCCTCTCTCTCTCTCTCTCCCCTCTCTCCCCTTTTCCGCTCTCCCCTCTCTCTCTCTCCTCTCTTTTTTTTCCCCCCACACTCCCAAAAAAAACATATCATCTTTTTTGCTCTAAACTCTCTGCACACACACCCCCCAAAACAAAACACACCACCCAACAACACACACACCCCACACACATACAAAACCCCAAAATACACATACACTACAAAAACCCCACACCACACACCCCACCACACCAAAAACCCCAACCCCCCCACCCCACACACACCACAAAAAAAAAAAAAATAAAACAATTAACTAAAACACCCACCCCCCACAAAACCAACACACACACCCCTACAAAACGACTGTTCGATGGGTAGAGGATATATAGTGGCCACCACACTATAGCCCCGGTGCAACCCCCGAACACATTTAGTCCCCACTTAAGGTAATCGTCCAGCCCAATTTCAAAATTCCTGTTAAAATTTTAGTTAGAGTATAGCCATTATCGAGTGAAATTCAAAATATTTTTTTCCTTTTTCCCATCCATTCGGGCCTTTTTTCTTTTAAAATCCCAATAAAAAATCTGTCCTTCCCAGTTTTCGAAAACGCTGCTGGCAAGGGCAGCACGGAAACTAGGGGGCTCGGTGACGCCCATCCTAGGATTTCCCTTTCCCTTTCCCGCCTAATACAAATACACCGAAACCCTTGGGCCCAATAAGCATGTCCCATGAAAAAATTTTTTGGGTGTTTCTGGGATTTTTTTTTGGGCGAAAATTTTACACATGCCCTTTAGGGTGCACAAGAAACCCGTCCCTTTACAAAAGTTTGACACGTTCATACCAATAGGCGAAAATGTGTACAAAATGTTGGGGGCTCGGATGGGGGCTTAATGGGGAGCCATCGCAAGGGGGGGAAAGGGGTAGGGAAAGGGGGGTTTTGGTGTTGGTGGGGGGGGAAGGGGGTTTGGTTTTGGTAGGGGGGGAAAGGGGGAATGGTTGTTAGTGGGGGGGGAAGGGGGGTGGGTGTTATGTTGGGAGGGGGGGTTTGGGTTTTTTTTTGGGGGGGGAAAAGGGTGGGGGGTTGGTAGGGGGGGAAGGGGAGGGGTTTTAATGGGGGGGGAAAAGGGGGGGTTTTTAGTGGGGGGGGGAATTGGGGGGGTTTTTGGCGGGGGGGGGAATGGGATGGGTGCGGGTTTGGGGAAGGAAGGGGATGGGTGTTTTTTGGGGGGGGGGAAGGGGTTTGGGTGTTGGGTGGGGGTAAATTTGGGATGGGGTTGGTGGGGGAAAGGGGATGGGTGTTGGTGGTGTAGAAACGGGGGTGGATGTTGGTGGAGGGGGAAGGGGATGGTGTTGGTGATGGGGGAAGGGGATGGATGTTGGTGGTGGGGGAAGGGGATGGTTGTTGGTGGTGGGGGAAGGGGGTGGATGTTGGTGGTGGGGGAAGAGGATGGTTGTTGGTGGTGGGGGAAGGGGGTGGATGTTGGTGGTGGGGAAGGGGGTGGATGTTGGTGGTGGGGGAAGGGGATGGGAGTTGGTGGTGAAAAGGGATGGGTGTTGGTGGTGTGGAAACGGTGGTGGATGTTGGTGGTGGGTAATGGGTTGGATGTTGGTGGTGGGGGAATGGGATGGTAGTTGGTGGTGGAAGGGGATGGGTGTTGGTGGTGTGGAAATGGGGATGGATGTTGGTGGAGGGGGAAGGGGACAGGTGTTGGTGGTGGGGAAGAGGATGGGTGTTGGTGGTGGGGGAAGGGGATGGATGTTGAAGATGAGGAAGGGGATGGGTGTTGGAAGTGGAGATGTGGGTGGGAATGGTGGTGGGTGTTGGGGGATGTGGTTGGGGGAAGGGGATGGGTTTTGGAAGTGGGGATGTGGGTGGGGACAGGGGTGGGTTTTGGGGATGGAGTAGTGTGAATAATAGCAGATTCTTGAAGGACTCCAGCATCCCCCCCCCCTCTCTCTCTCTCTCGGTGAACTCCTCAATTGACGTAAGCAATAATATTCGCGGGCCTGTTGGAATGATGATTTTTTTTTCCCGCGCTATTTACAAAAGACGTGTTTTTACGGAAATAAGTCGTGGAAATGAATTATTTTTTGTGGATTTGGTGTTTTGAATGAATATATTCAACATATTTATGCAAAGAAAAAATGGGTTTGGACGATTACTTTAAGGCTCGGTATTTTTCACTGACAGGCGAGCGGTTACTGTCCCCCTTAAAAGAGGATTTGGGGTGTGTGGGGGTCCCAGCCTTACCAAAAAATCGGTTAAGAGTTTCAATTCCCCTTAACGGGAGTAAATAGTTGGCGATCGCAAGTGCGGGCCGAACCCAAGATCAGGGGTGAATAGCAAACCCCCCTCAAAACAAAAAACAAAACAAACATGGAACGAAAAAGGGGAACGAATAATGGAGCGAATTATGGTTGACGAGGACTGCACGCACAACGATACAAAAATGGAGGGATCATAAATATAGAAAATAATAAGAATAATAGAGAGTAGAGAGAGAGGAGAGAGAGAGAAAAAGATGAGGAGAGAGAAGAGTGAGAGATAGGAAAGAAGAGAGAAGAGAGGAGAGGAGATGAGAGAGGAGAGAGAGAGATTGAGGTTTTGAGATGAAAATTAGAAGAATGAGAAGGAAAGAAAATGGGTTTGGACGATTACTTTTTTTAAGCTCTCGGTATTTTCCTCTCGTCTACTGTCCCCCTTGAATGATGGGTGGTGTGTCCCCACGCTTACTCGATCGGTTATGAGCCTTCATCTCCTTCGGAGTAGTGTTTGGCGATCGAGTGCCACTCTCAGTCTTAATGCATACCTCAAAACAAAGAAGACAAAAACTGTATCGAATTAATTTATCTCTACATGCGACATAATGGGTCTCACTCCACCATTATATCACACTGGATTCTCTTATCCTTATACCTACTCATATTCCATCCTTCAGACTCTTCGAGTAGCTCCTTCCGAAAATAGATAAGACTTGTATGATATTCAATGTCATTGTTGCGAGGGACGAAAGAATGGCCCTCATAGATAGAGAAGAGGAGCAAGCGCAGGATATTGTATTGGGTAACTATCTATTACTCTTCTGTGTTTGCTTAATTTCGCGTTTTTCTCCTCTCTTTCTCTCTCTGTCTCTCTCTCTCTCTCTCTCTCTCTCTCTCGTCTTTCTCTCTCTCTCTCTCTCCTCTCTCTCTCCTCTCTCTCCCTCTCTCTCTCTTCGTTCTCTCTCTCTTCTCTCGTCTCTCTCTCTCTCATCTCTCGTATCTCTCTCTCTCTCTCTCTCTCTCTCTCTCTCTCTCTCCCCTCTCTCTCTCCTCCTTCTCTCTCTCTCTCATTCTCTCCTCTTCTCTCTCTCTCTCTCTCTCTCTCTCTCTCTCTCCACGAAAATAAGATAAAACTTGCCTATGAATATTCAAGTTTATTCTCTTCACCGTAGTGTTGACATAATGGCCTCCATCCACCTAATTAATTATGACACTACCCTGGACACGTTATGCCCCTTACCCCCCACCCACCCAGGTAAATATGCCCCCCTCCCCTCTGCCTCCCTTTCCTACTACTCCTTCCCCCTCTTCCCCCTTCCCGTACTCTCACCTGAGCTTAGTTACCTAGTCAAGGGTAAAGATAAATTAGGTTGTTTCGTTTTTTTGTTTGTTTGTGTAAAAAAAAAGAGATTACTTTGCTTTCTTATTTGTGTTTGTTTGTTTGGGTGAGGTGAAGTTGGGTTGGTATGTTTGTGGTGATGGTGTGTGGCTATGGTGGTGATGGTAGTGGTTAAAGAGGTGGTGGTGGTGGTGGCAGTAGTAGTTGTAGTAGTAGTAGTTGTAGTATAAAAATGATAATGATGATAAGAACAGTGATATGCAAAAAAATATTAATAGTAGTAAATAAAGTAATAATAGTAATAGTAGTAGTAGTAGTAATAGTAGTAGTAGTAGTAGTAGTAGTAGTAGTAGTAGTAGTAATAGTAGTAGTAGTAGTAGTAATAGTAGTATTAGTAGTAGTAATAGTAGTAGTAGTAGTAATAGTAGAAGTAGTAATAATAGTAGAAGTAGTAGAAGTAGTAGTAATAGTAGTAGTATTAATAGTAGTAGTAGTAGTAGGAGTAGGAGTAGTAGTAGCAGTAGAAGTAGTAATAATAGTAGAAGTAGTAGTAGTAGTAGTAGTAGTAGTAGTAGTAGTAGTAGTAGTAGTAGTAGTAGTAGTAGTAGTAGTAGTAGTAGTAAGAATAATAACAATAATGATATTACTACTACTAATGATGATACTAATAACAATAACAGCAATGGAACAAGGGTATCGAGGGTGTAACGAGGGTGAGGATCCGTGATTTATGCCACACGGTGATTAGGACACATAACACCTGATGAGGATACTATCATGTTAATACACGGGAGGAGGAGGAGGAGGAGAAGAGTGAGAACAAAAAGAACACATCGTAAAGATATCAATGAAAAAAGAAGAAAGTTAAAGGTAACAAATATAAAAATAGAGGAAAACATCTGGAATAGAAGATAGAGGAAAAAAGGCATTTAATAATGAAAACTAAAATAGTAGAAATGAACTTTGGAAAACTAAAATATTGAAAATGAAATTGACAATGAAAAATGATGCAGAAAAAAAAAATTGGTGAAAGTTTGAAATACATAAGAAAGAATGTATTTGTCAGCCACTAAACACTTCTGTCAATTATACTAGTACTAAGAATTATTATAAATGGCACAAGTGTTTAGTGACTGAAAAATGCATAAGAAAATGGAGGAGGAGAGTAGACGAAGAAGATCAGGATGAGGAAGATGAGGAGGAAGAGGAGGAAGAGCAGGATAAGGAAGATGAGGAGGAAGAGGAGGAAGAGCAGGATAAGGAAGATGAGGAATATGAGGAGAATCAGAATGAGACAGATAAAGATGAAGATGAATATGAAGAAGAGTAGGAGGATAAGTAGAATAATGAATATAAAGATGAGGAGTATGAGGAAGAGACGATAAATAATATAAAGATGAGGAGGAGTATCAGGATGAAAAGGATGAGGAAGATTAGGAAGACAAGAAGCATGAGGAAGAGTAGGTTTAAGAAGATAAGGAAGATAAGGAATTTGAGAAAGAGTGGAATAAGGAATACAAAGATGAAGAGTGTGAGGAGGAGTAGGATAAGGAAAAAGGTAAAGATGGGGGCATACGCTAAGCTGCGCGTGGCATGCGGTGCTCATCTCCGTGGCATTAGCCCTTAGAGCCTGTGGTAGGTGAGAACCCGTTACCCCGGGACACAGGGCTAGTGTGACTCCCGGGTTACCACAGTTACCTTCCCCAGGCTACCCCAGGTACCCATTTATCAACCCCGAAAGGAAGTAAGAACAGCTGGGTAGGCTGGTCACCGACTTGCCCTGGCCCGGGATCGAACCAGGGCCCGCAGATTCGTAGCCAGACACGCTAGCCACTGCACCACGGAGGAGGCGACGAGTAGTAGGAGTAGAGTAGAGGTGAGGAGGAGTAGGATAAGGAAAAAGGAGATGAGGAAAATGAGATGTAAGATGAAGAATATGAAACATAATATATAGATGATGGAAAGTAGGATAAGGCAGCTACATATAAGGATGACTATGAGGAAGACAACAAGCCCTACCCTTACCTTGCCGTGGCGATGCGGGGGAGACCAGGAGCCACCAGGTAGTTAAGGAGATAAGGAGACGGACAGGTGAAGGCAACAACATACTTTTTCCTTTCTAGTATTTCTCCTCTACACCGCTCTCTCTTCTCAATCCTGTGAGCGTAGGATCTCTCTTCAATCCATGGAGAGGTGTTTGTGGATATCCTAGGATCCTTCACGCCCCCGGGTCATGCTATAAGGGCGTTCCTCCGTCTTGATTAGCGGTGCCCCTAGTTCTGGCCTCATCCCGTCTCTGGTGATCTGTTAAAGTTAACGTAAATAAGTTAGGTTAGGTTACTTCTGAAACTCCCCCATTTCTTTCCACCGGTTCAATATGTTTTTTTATCTCGTCTCTCTGTCTCTGTCTGTCTGTCTGTTTGTTTGACTCTCTCTCTCTCTCTCTCTCTCTCTCTCTTCTCTCTCTCTCTCTCTCTCTCTCTCTCTCTCTCTCTCTCTCTCTCTCTCTCTCTCTCTCCTCTCGTCTCTCGTCATCGTCTCTCTCTCTCTACTCTCTCTCTCTCTCTCTCCTCTTCTCTTCGTCTCTCTCTCTCTCTCTCCTCTCTCTCTCTCTCTCTCTCTCTCTCTCTCTCTCTCTCTCTCTCTCTCTCTCTCTCTCTGTTTATGTCTCTCTGTTTCTCTGTCTGTCTCTCTCTTACCTACACGTAATCTAATTCATATATTTCTCTGTCTAGTTCTAAAAATAGCATAGATTAAAAGTTGGGTAAATGAAAGAGATATAAAAAATGAAGAAAGGAATTCAAAGAAGGAAATGAGAAAGAGAAGAATGCATATAATTTTATTTAGTAGTTATTTTCCTGCGTGTTTTATTTTCTTCTCTCTCTCTCTCTCTCTCTCTCTCTCTCTCTCTCTCTCTCTCTCTCTCTCTCTCTCATCTCCTCTCTCTCTCTCTCTCCTCTCTCTCTCTCGTCTCTCCTCTCTCTCTCTCTCTCTCTCTCTCTCTCTCTCTCTCTCTCTCTCTCTCTCTCTCTCTCTCTCTCTCTCTCTCTCTCTCTCTCTCTCTCTCCTTACCTATTCGTTATCTAATTTATCTACAATCCCTTCATTCTTTTTCCTCCCCTTTCCTTCCCTTCCTTCCTTCACCCTTTTCTTTATCCCATCTCATCATTTTTTTCCTTCTCTCTGTTTTCTAAATAAACAGATGAATACACATATAAAAAGATCTTGATAAAGAGATAAAGTAACCTTATCTTATACCATTCTCGATTAAACAAAAGAGAAGTAAAAAAAGAAATACAACAAAATGATACGCATACTTTTGTAACATTTATTTTTTCCTCTCTTGTTTATATATTTTTCCTATTTTCTATTTTTTTCTCTTTTATTTTAATCCTTTTATTCCTCGCCTGTTTTTTCTATTTTGTTTTTGTTTGCTACTTTTTTTCTAGTTTTTATTTTAATCCTTTTTATCCTCTTTTATTTTCTTCATTTTTTTTCTATTGTTTTCAATTTTCTATTTTAATCCTTTCATTCCTCTTCCATTTTCTGTTTTGTATTGTAAGTTTTAAGAATCGCTGCTCTTCTAATTAGCGGAGCAGCTTAGCTCAAAAATCTATAGGGATTGTGCATTTTGTGATAAAAAGCATGAAATTTGGTACACATACAGGGTGTAACACGAGTTTCTGCAAATATTGATACAGGTGAAAGAACATGTAATTCTAAGCACAAAATATTCTATAACCATATGCTTTTTGAAGCTTCCTTAGACTGAGAGGAGTTAGAAAAATTAGCGCGGCCAGTAATTTCCCATGGCAGGCGATTGCCGCTCGGTGACATTTTGAATGATTTAATCATAATGTTTACTAGTAATGGAGCATTACATTATCTTATAACAACACAATTGGTATTAATGGACATGTTTTTACTAACTAAGCAGTACATGAGAACAGCAGGACTGTAATAAACAATACTTAAAAGGCTAAGTGCAATGCGTCGGGCGGGAGGAAGGAGGGACTAGGCTGCGAGGCTCACGCCCATCGCTGAGTCAGTGTATCCTTTTTTTTATTTTTTTTTTTTTTTTTTTTTTTTTTTTTTTTTTTTTTTGGGGGGGGGGCAAAAAACCCCCCATTGGGAATTTTTTTTGGGGTTTTTTTTTCCCAAAAAATTAAAAGGCGCCCATGGCAAAAGCCCCCCAAATTTTGGGGTTCCAAAAAAAAAAAGCCCAACCAAACAAAAACTTTTAAAATTTTTTCTTTTGGGGGGGTGTTTTTGGGAAATAAGGGGGGGGGATTTTTTTTTTTTTTTTTTTTTTTTTTTTTTTTTTTTTTTTTTTTTTTTTTTTTTTTTTTTTTTTTTTTTTTTTTTTTTTTTTTTTTTTTTTAAAAAAAAAAAAAAAAAAAAAAAAAAAAAAAAAAAAAAAAAAAAAAAAAAAAAAAAAAAAAAAAAAAAAAAAAAAAAAAAACGGAAAAATTCCTTGGGGGAAATTTTTAAAACCCCCCCTTTTTTTGATATTTTGAAACATTTATTTTTAAAATTTTCAAAATTTTACATTTCCCAAAAAGGTTCAGGGTAATTGTTTTTGGATAATACCCCCAAATTTTCGTCATTGAAAATTTCAAGATGGCCGCCATTTTTCGCATGACTAGACTGGCAGATATGGTGATCTATGTCAAATAATTCATTTCTTCTTGATGTAAAATTTAAAAATTAGAATTTTAGAGTTCTAGAAGCTTTCTTCTATCTACAAGCTAAAAATAAGTAATGACAATACCCGGGCCAAAACCCTGGGTTACCAGTGAAGTCATTCACACTCCCCTTTTAAGAAAGAAAAGGGGCTGTGCAATCTAAGGCAGTTTTTTTGCCTTGAAATGCTAAAAACCCTTTTTTACATTTCAGGAGACACGTTCAGGGGCGGACGCCCGCACTGGTAGGCATGTCCAGAAGGGTTCTAGTACCCCTCAGATGTCTTTGATCACCCCATCTACCGGTGAAGGTAGTTCTGGTGTGGACACCAGCCCTTGCCCCCCACACATGGCCCCCTTTGGTCCGGCTCTTAACATGCTTTCTGGGGCAGCCTTTGCAGAGGGATTGATGCACATTGTGCCTTTCCCCCAAAAAAAACTTCCTTTGCCGTGTCTTTTTCTGTCAATATTGTAAACAGCAGCAGTGGTAAGCACGTGACTGCGAAACTTGGAGGGCAATTTTTTTTGCACCCCTTTAAAAAACTCTGGCAGAGAGTTCCCCCTCTGTTTGAGAGTGAAAAACACAATCAAAAGATATGTTCAAGCCCAGAAATGACATTCTATTATAAGTTTTTTTTTTACGGTTTGGGCAGCAGCATCCGTCTTATGTTAAATGATGGTGCCCCTGTTAGTACTGTGTCTGAAAAAAGCTGTTGGTTGTTTCTCGCTTGTGTTGAACTGTTAAATTTTTACCAAATGAACAATCGAAGTGTTGAGAAATGTTGTTTTTTCCATCTGGGTTTTGATGGGGGGTTGCCTCTAGGACCTTTCCCCAAAAGGGGGTAAGCACAAATGGGCACATAGTCCTTTTGGGCATCTTTGGGGGAAACCAAAAAAGGGTTTTTGGCCTCAACAAAAGTGGGCGGACTTTATGGCAGCACGTGCAACTGCCATCATTTTTGTTGTTGTCCTGCCACAGCCTGGCAAGAAAATGCCGACTCGCAAAAAAGGTCATCAAGAGTCTTTTCCCTTGGTGTATGCTTGCATATAGGGAAAACTCGAAGGGGCCCCTCTCTTTCAGCCGTGTAGGTGAACTTTTTTATCAACCTCACCCCTGCTTTTCCATTTGGACTTTAGAGCGGGGAAGTCAGTAGCTTGAAAAAAGGGTGCTGCCCCATCAGTTGTCGGGTCTCTTCTTTTAAAGCACCAGCTTAGAAAACACGACGCCAGAGGTTGATGCTGCGTGTCTCTGGCCAATTTTCAAGCCCTTCTAGGTTAGCCTTTCGGGCACGTTTATGAGACCTCTAGGCTACTAGGTGTGATATTTCAAGGGCCACTTTACCCACACTAAGTCGCCAAAGTAGTTTTGGTCTTGAAGTGGGTTTTGCAGCAGGAAACCCTTTTTTCCAATTGAAACTTTGCAGCATCATGAAGGCAACCTTGCCAGCAGGCTGTCTGCGAAGAAGCGGGTGCCCCTGCCTTATTTCCGGAGTTCTACTCGATGATTGGACCTTCTGAGTCGTTTTCTGTTTTTTTTTGGTTTAGGACTTTCACTGCGTCTCGATTTTTTCTATTTTAGAGGGTTAATTGCCCTTTCGCCTGCATGTATTGGTTTTTAGCTTTTTCCAACCTGCTCTTCAATACTTTGGCCTTCACCCAGTCTTCCAAATAAAATTTTGAAGGAAGGGGCCAAGTTCATTGAACGTTTTAAATGATCTGCAAGCAACTATTTTACCCCCCAAATCTGCCGTTGGATTGCAAAGGACATGTCAATCCTCGCCTTGTGCCTTTGGCTATTACAGAGATCCAATCAGTCTTGCCTGTACAAGAATTTGATAGTTAGTCATTACTATAAAATTCAAAAGTTTGAATGTTTTGGACATTTTCCAGAAAAGGGAAAAATTTTTTGCTTTAAAGGCCGAGGGTATATTTTTCCACTTTTTACTGCAGGGAACAATTTTAGGGGATACAACTAGGTTCGGCGTAAAATTGCCTTCACCTAGCCCGATTTTTCATCAGGATTTTTTTAATTTATGTCGATTGTACACCTTGGGTAACTGTATGAAAGTCATATAATTCCCTGTCACCCTTGGCTGGGTCTCCCGCGCTGGCACACCTGTCAATTCAGGTGCGGCTATCTAACTACATATAATATAATAGTAGATGTGGGGCAAATTTTTAGATAGCATTTAAATATAAAACTGCACTACCAAAAAACCAAAATCAACACTTAAATTCTTACTGACTACAGAAAGCATGGCTTAAAAGCGGGGGTTTGTAAACCCCGAACCCCAGCGGTTTGCGCAGTGTGTCCCCAGTGTGCCCTGGCTGTGCTTGACATCCCGGTTTTACATTCCATTCATACAATATTTTTTTTTTCCTTTTTGAAGATATGGGGATTTATAAATTTTGGATCAAAATGTTTATTGAAAAAAATAGAGACACTCTATTCTTTGTTTTACAATTTTGATCCCGATCATGGCCCATCTTAAAAGAAACGGTGGTCAATTGAATTGTGGGGTAAAAAGAACTTCTGACCAAAATTCCAAATTTGAATTCTACATCAAAAAAAAATGTAGATTTGACCCCGAGTCCCCCATATCACACAGTTACATAGTTATAGCTGCCACTAAAAAAAAAAATTCCATCTTGAATTTTTCCCGTGGCCTGCGGCAACCCTTTTCGGGAAGACTCTGCTGAGCGACTGCGGAAGCCCCCCGGGAAGCGCAATTTTAAATTTGCATACAAAAACCGCGCCAACTTCATAGAGGTTAAAAACTGTGTCACATATACCCTTGAGTCACCCCTGATAACAAAACACCCCCATCGCCAAATACGCTGACGAAGATAAAACTTTCCCTTGGATTTTTCCCAAAAGATTTGGATTTAGCCCCGGCGTTGGATATTTTTTGCATCTTGAGATTTTTGTAAGGATTTTTTCAAGTTTTCCCCAAATAGTTTATCTAAGGTACGGTAAAAACGGTACATTTGCTTACCTTGAGATAAACTAGGGGGAAAAAATACTTGAATAATCCCTCAAAATCTTTGAAAAAATCCCAAGGAGTGGCCCCCCTGACCCCCACCTCGCTCGCCAGCGGTTTGGTCCCATTCCCCCATATTTTTCAACTCCCGCCACAAGCACCCCAAAAAAACCACTATACGTTTGGGTTTAAAAAATAGATATATTGCCGGTGCGGATTTTACTCCTTGAGTAGATGTGTTTTCACCCAAATTCTGTGTTGGTCACTTTATACTCTTTTTCCCCTCATGGTGGCACTAAAAGAATATTTGCCCCGCATTTTCCCGGTTAATAATTTTGCATGTCTATCCAAATGAAATTTTCCAAGAATAGAATCTATGGAAAAAAATTAAACTAATTATGTCCTCAAAAATTTTTATTTCCATCACTCATAAAAAATACATCTGTTGCTGACGGCCATTTTGGAAAAAAATGGTTGCCAGGGGCGCCTTTTTTATAATTCATGATGCCTACAACCCAATTTGTTTGGGAAATGCTTTGGCTGTAAGTGTACCAAATTTTTTTTTTTATTTACAAAAAGCCAAATTTTTTTGCTTATCTGCCCCCTAAAGTGAAAAGACAAAACATTATAGAGTCACGCATCTAATTAATTAGGATATATGATAAAAATAATATTAAAATTCAAAATGATCATTTTAATCAAAAATAAAACGTTTCATCTTTTTTTTTGGCTTTGGGGGAATCAACTTTAATTAAGAGAAACTTGAAGATGCTAATAAAAAAAGACGTAGGGAAAAAATTTTTTTCTTATAAACCTCAGAAAAAATTTTGGGAAAAGAATGATACCCTGTTGTTATTTATAATTTTTGTTGTTTGTCTTTTGGTTTTTTTTTTTTTTTCTCTCTCTCTCTCTTTCTCTCTCTCTCTCTCTCTCTCTCCTTCTCTCGCTCCCCTCTCTCTCTCTCTCTCTCTCCTCTTCTCTCTCTTTTCTCTCTCTCTTCCTCTCTTCTCTCTCTCTTTTTTCCTCTCTTCCTCCCCTCTCCTCTCTCTCTCCCTCTCTCTCTCTCTCTTCTCTCTCTCTTCTTTTTTTTTTTTTTTTTTTTTTTTCTTCTCTTCTCTCTCTCTTTTTTTCTCTCCTCTCTCTCTCTCTTTCTCCCCCCCTTCTTTTTTTTCTTCTTTTCTCCTTCCTTCTTCCTTCTTTCCCCTTTCCTCCTCCTCCCTCTCTCTTCTCTCCTCTTTTTTTTTTTTTATTTTTCTTTTTCCTTCTCTCTCTCTTTCTTTCTCTCTCTCTCTTTCCTCCCCCCACAAACACAAGATGCATTTTTGATAAACAATTTATTTTCACTCCTTTTTTTCCTTCCTTTTTTTGTTTTTCCCTTCTACCTCCCCTTTTCCTTCCTTTTTTATTCCTTCCTTTTCCCTTCCCCCCCCCCCCCCCCCCTTCTCCCTCCCCCTCCCCTTTCCTTCCCCTTTTCCTTTTCTTCCCTTTCCCCCCCCACAAAAATTTTGATGTGCACATACTAAAAGGAAAATAGTCAAGGGAAAAGATAAAATGCACTGATGATCTAAAAAATTAATAACAACAAAAAAAAACACAACACAACTTTAAAAACAAAAAACAAAAAAAAAACACAAAACACAAAACCACACACACACACACCAAAAAAACACCAAACCATGGGCAAACACGTACTCTTCTTGGAGGGGAACTCACTGAATTTTTTCACTGTTTGGGGGTTATATCCCCTTGGAAGGGATGGGTTTAGATTGTGGGTTTTGCTTCTGTCGGGTTTTGGCCCGCTGCCCGGGAGGGTAAAAGGGATTTGGAGTGATGGTGGACAAACTGGTTACCAACAAAAAAAAACTAAACAAAACAACAAAAACCCACAAACCAAGAAAAACCCAACCCCAACACAAAAAAAAAAAAAAAAAATAAAAAAATTCCCAATAACCCCTAAAAAAAACAAAACCCTATTTGTTTTAAAAAAAGGGGGGAAAAAAAAAAATCCGGCGGGAAATATTTTTTCCTATTGGGTTTTTTGTTTTATTTTTTGGGTTGGGGGGGGGGGGGCCCCCGAAAAGGGAAAGGGGGGGCCCCTTGCTTTTTGGGTTTTAAAATGTTTTAAAGCCTCCCTGTTACCCAGGGTTTATCGGGGTTTTTTTTTTTTATCTTTTTTTTTTTTTTTTTTTTTTTTTTTTAAAAAAAAAAAAACCCAGGGGGCCCTTTCCCCCCTTTTTTTTTACCCCGGGGAAAAAGGGGGGATTTTTTTTGGAGGGGGGAAAGGGGGGAAGGGGGGAGGAGGGGGGGGGGGGGGGAGGGGCAAGGGGGAGGAGGGGAGGGGGGGTGCCCAGAGGAAAGAGAGGAAGCACGAGAAATTAAAACTAGTAGGAAAAAGGGAAAAAGGGGAGACAAAAAGGGAGATTTTGGGGAAAAAAAAAAACGGAGAGAGGAGAGGAAAGTAAACACTAAAAGGAAAATGGGAAAAGGGGAAAAAATGTGTTTGATTTGATGAAGAAAGAAAAAGGGAAGAAAAATAACAGGAGTGAGTGAGGGGTTAAAATGGAGAGAAAAAAGGGCGTGATCCTAAATAAGTCTGGAAACAGGAAAAGGAAAGTATAATGGGGAAAGGAAAAAAGGGAAATTAAGGGATGAAAAGAACAGATATAAGGGGAAATGGAGGAAAATTTTTGGGTTTAAGGGGGGGGGAAGGGAATTTGATGAGGTGAAAAATATGAAATTTAAAAGGGTAAATGATAAGGGTTCAAAGGGCTTATGGAAGGTTTTTTTTAAAGGGGAAAGTTGGGGTGTGTGGTGGGTGTGGTGGGGTTTTGTGTGTGTGTGTGGGGTGTGTTTTGGGGGGTTTTTGTTGTGTGTGTGTGTGTGTGTGTGTGTGTGTTGTGTGTTGTGGTGTGGGGTGTGTGTGGGGGTTTTTTTATTTTATCTTTTCAGCTTTTTCTTTAGCAGTCTTCTTTCAGTTCCCCTCTCTCTCTCTCTCCTTCTCTCTCTCTCTCTCTCCTCTCCTCTCTCTCTCTCTCTCTCTTCTCTCTCTCTCCCTTCTCTCTCTCTCTCTAAATCTGGTATCGGTAGTTTTGCGGTTGTTTCTTCATTCTCATGCATTTTAAGAGAGCGAGAGCGGAGCCCAGAGCGAGAACCAGAGCCAGAGCCAGGCCAACCAGAGCCAGAGCAGAGCCGAGCCAGAGACAGAGGCCCACCTCTGATACCCCTCCTTTTTTTAAATCACAATTTTTCCCTTTCCCTTCACCTCCCCTTTTTTCTCCGTTTATCATCTTTCCCCACTCTCTCTTTCTCTTCCCTTTCATTTCTATTCCCCTTACGTTCTCTCCCAGCGATTTTAAAACATAGCCATGTTGTTGTGTGTGTGGTGTGTGTGTTGTTGTGTTTGTGTGGTGTGGTGTTTTTTGTTGTGTGGTGTGTGTGTGGTGTGTTTGTGTGTGGGGTGTTGTGGGGGGGGTGTGTGTGTATGTGTGTGTAGTGTGTGTGTGTGGTGGGTGTGTTTCACCTAGTTGTATTCATCTGTTGTATTTTACGGGTGAGCTACACTCGTATGCCCCGTTCCCCTATCAACATTTTATCATTTATTTAGTGTTGGCCGAAGCCCTCCCCCGGGGAGGGGGTTTTCCCAACCCCCCGGCTAAAAACCCCGGGGTCGTTTGAGAGCATCGTTTTACGAGGTGCGCGTTTAAGCCTTATAATGCTAGTGTGGACGCAGCCCTTTGCGAACATTCAGTCACAAGCGCAAGATTAACACGGTAGCGTGTGGCATCGCGGGCAAGCGGTGCGGGGCTTTGTTGTCAACACGCCTTTGTTAGTAAACGGACTGCATCGAAACAGACTGCTGCACCACGACACCGACACCCCCTTTACTCTGGGGAAGAGGCTCGGGTTTTTAAAGGAAACAGCTCTCTGTCTCCGCTCCGCCGGGGATTGAAACCCGGGGGTTTTTGGGTTTTAGCCGAGCTCTACCCTACACTACGGGGTACCCGTGTGGTGTGTGTGTGTTGTGTGGGTTGTTGTGTGTGTGGTGTGTGTGTGTGTGTGTTTGTGTGTATGCGTGTGGTATGCGTGTGTGTGTGTGTGTGTGTGTGTGTGTGCGGTGTGGGCTTGACTGGTGTTATTCACCCATGGTCTTGTCCACTGGAGTCGGACTCGTGATCGCAGTTTCACCCTCCGGTGCGAGCTTGGAGTTCATTATTACCGATCTTTGGGTATTCTGAGACCTCCAAACCCCACACACCCGATCCCTTTGCTCAAGGGGATAGTTACCGCCCTAAATATGACAATGAAAAGTCCTGGCCGGGAGAAGTGAGGATTTGATCCGGCTACCACAGAATGGCAGGCTAGCATGCTAACAACTTGACCATCGTGGCGGGTATATATATGTTGTGTGTGTGTGTGTGTGTGTTGTGTTTTATGTTGGAGCCTACATGCCTGTAGGCAATTACATTCTTCATTAGTTTTTTTTATTTTCCTTAGGTGTGGTGTGTGGTGTGGTGTGTGTGTGTGTGTGTGTGTGTGTGTGTGTGTGTGTGTGTGTGTGTGTGTGTGTTGTGTGTTGTGGGTGTGTGGTGCGTGTGTGTGTTTGTGTGTGTGTGTGTGTAGCAAATTATCCTTTCACACCCCATATCTCTCTCTCTCTTTCTTTCTCTCTCTCTCTCTCTCTCTAATGCAGTCAGGTCATGTCGGGTCTTCAGGTGTGTGTTGTGTGTGTGTGTGTGTGTGTGTGTGTGTGTGTGTGTGTGTGTGTGTGTGTGTGTGTGTGTGTTGTGTGTGTGTGTGTTGTGTGTGTTTGTTAACTTGTGTTGCTCTAAATCTAGTGTGTTACCGGTAAACTTATGTGTTACTCGGATAGTTAACTATTTGAGGGTCCTGGCTGCTGCACTATTCGAGGAGCGTAATAAGATAATAATAATAATAATAATAACTATAAAAAATAATAAATAAAATAATAATATAATATCAATAATAATAATAATAATAATATTTATATTAATAATAATAATAATAATAATAATAATTAATACAAATATTTTCACCCGAAGTCATAGAGTAGAAAATGATCAACAACATAATAAGGGTAATTTCGCTCTCCTTCAGGTTTGTCTAGATTCCTTCTATTTTTTCGATTAAAGGTTTTTGTGTGATGGATGGTCTTGATTTTTCTTATATTTTTTGTGGTTTTAATAAATTTTTTCATTGGAAAGGAAACTATTATCTTTTTCATAATTTTTTAAATGCAAACTGAAATAGGACTTCTTATCGTATATATTCTTTCTTTTGTTGCTATGGATGAATATATTTTATATTCAGTGCTCTATCTCAATTGTAACCTCATGTATTCGTAACCTATATGACATAAACAACTTATGTAGATCTATGATAGAGGCGAAAAGGTTGAAATATTAAAATTAAAGCTCAGATTGCTAATGAAACCCTTCCTTCACCCTTACAGCGCAGCACCCCCTAAATCAGTGGTTCTCAAACTTCTTGGCCTTGTTACCCTTATCTGTGTGTTGTTACAGGTAACAGGGGTCAACCCAAGTAAGAATACTTACAACTGTTGGTGACACAGTAGGGGTTGATTGCCTCAGAAGTGCAAGGTTGATGGGTAGGCGTATACCGTCCTAGCCAGACACTTCAGATGGTAGTTGAATAAAAGTGGTCGAGCGGTTGTTTTATAAGGCTTCTTAATCAGTAAGTACCAGAACAATAATTACAAGATATATATATATACATATCTGTACACTGTGAGATTTATACAATAATAATGTCACGCAGTTTGTTAAGTAACAGGCCGTTGAGACTAATGTCTAATAGACAGGGCCTTGAACAGTTAATGTCGTGACAAGTTACTCACACACCTCCTGGGTGTGGAGTACAAACAGACACTCTGAAAGGTGTCGTGAGTTGGAGCGCTCTGTAACGCGTCTCCTCGTAATCTGCCCTCTCCCACTGCGTCTGCCGCATATGAGGAAAGCAGGCCGGAACTGACAGGTTCCGGTGGACATGTCTCTCAGGCCGGTTGCACTCGCGTCAGCGTCATCATCCTTGGGCAGTGCGCTGAGATGACACACACACACAACTTGTGTGTGCATTCTGGAGCCAGGGGCAAGGTGTCTACGTGCTGCCTCAAGACACCAGGTTGACTGTCCACGTCATCCTTATAGGCCATGGCGTGATACTTCGTCAACATAACCTCATCAAAAGGTGTCAACACTCAGCATCCGCTAGGCGCCAGTACAAGACACACAGACACTCAGACATCCTGTATTAGTATCGATTAACACATACATATAATATAACCAGTACGCTAATAGCCTGCGACCCCTCCAAAAAATGTCGGAAGGCTTGCGACTCCCCCCCCACCCATTACCAAAGCATTTCTGACACACACACACACACACACACACACACACACACACACACACACACACACATACACATACACATACACACACACACACACAGACACAGACACAGACACAGACACAGACACACACACACAAGGCATTTGATAAAGTTCCTCATGAGAGGCTACTCTGGAAATTGGAAAATATAGGAGAAATCAAAGGGATGATCGAAACCTGGATGGAAAGTTATCTGAGAGGAAGAAAAATAAGAACAGTAGTAAAGGATGGTAAATCTGAATGGAGAAAGGTATTTAGTGGGGTACCACAAGGATCAGTCTTGGCACCAATAATATTCTTATTGCTCCGTATTTACGAGCGAGCGCGAAGCGCTCGTGAGTCCTCACTCACTTGGATTTTTCCAGGATAAGCGGCCGACCCGACCCGACCCGACCGATCATCACGCTTTTCAGGAGCTTATATCTTTGGAATCCCGCTTCTGATTGACAAGCGGTCTTCGCCACCTGATATACCGATATCAGGTGGCGTTTAATTCAATCATTACAGTTTCAGCGTAAAAAGGCAAAGGTAAATGGAGTTTAGATGACGGCAGACAAATTTCCTTGCTATCGAGAGTCCTCACTGGATAAGGGAAATATGTATGAACTTAATATTCTATTAAAGTCTTCGTCATTTAATACTTTGCGAGAAAACTTTTTGTATGGAGAATATGAATAGAAGCGGAATTTCATTAGTTTCCATTGATTGATTTCGTTTTCTGATAAATGAATTAGCAGCATGCATAACCTAGCGTTAACTAAATATATAACACCATCAATCGGGAAAAATTACCCGTTTTCATGATGTTATTTATATAGTTAACGCTCATTTATGCATGCTGCTAATTCATTTATCTGAAAACGAAATATGTCAATGTAAAGCTAATGAAATTCCGCTTCTATTTATATTCTCCATGTAAAAAGTTTTCTCACAAAGTATTAAATGACGAAGAGTTTAATAGAATATTAAATTCATGTACATTTCTTGAGAGTCTCATAATGGCAGTTATTTAGTGTGTTTTCCGGTTTTTTCATTTGATAATATTTTAGAACAAACATTTCCGAAGATAACAGTATACCTTTTATACTGATAAACATATATTTAGTAGGGGAAAATTACCATAAGCTGGCAAACACGGGCGGCAAGTGGAGTTTGTTGATCCTCCAGCTCGCATTTCCCGCGTTTTTCACCTGCACAGCGAGGGCTGTGACGTCACGTGCAAGACACCTATTGTGTAGTAGTAGTAGTAGTAGTAGTAGTAGTTATAGTAGTAGTAGTAGTATAGTAGTAGTAAATAGTAGAAGTAGTTATAGTAGTAGTAGTAGTTACGAACGAGCGCGAAGCGCTCGTGAGTCCTCACTCATACGGGATTTTTCCGGGATAAGCGGCCGACACGACCCGACCGACCATCACGCTTTTTAGGAGATTATATCTTTGGAATCGCGCTTCCGATTGACAAGCAGTCTTCGCCATCTGATAGTCCCATTCAATCCCTTTTGTGTTTGACATGTTTTGTCTCACGTGAGGGGTCAGCATGGCGCGTGGCGCGTGCCGCGTGAGGGGTGTCAGACAACGTTATCTCTGCTATAGGCTGGAGAACGGCTGTACCGACTAAGTGAAAATCTGGTGTGTGTTTGAGACCACACACCTAACAATGTCACACAGGTCAAACTCGCGGGTGACGCCGCACTGCGCACGTGCGGCGGGTTTTTTACGGGCTCGCTCGTCCCTCGCGATTAAGGCGTTTTTACTGGTTATAGTTAAGTGTATAGTAACAAGTAGAAGAATAGTGAAGAATTTAAGAAGATTAGAGTATAAATTAGCCACATCGGGGGTTNACTGTATATCTACCCTGTTTCAGCGTTGTTTTATGCTTTGTATCTGCAAGTATAGACGGTTTCAAATTTCGCTACGCATTTTTTTTTCGGGCGACGACGACAGCGGTACGACACTCAGTAAATAAACACTAGATGGCGACTCTACTGTTGGTAGCCACTTTGTAGATATTTTTGTCATTTGTTCATTTATAGCCATAATATGACACAGATGAAGACACAAAATGACACAGACTCTTCAGATAGCCCCTTCTAACTTTCCTGAAATCATGGATGTAGAAATGTAAGTATTAACGCCACCACACGTCTGTAAACAGAAAAAAAAATTGTCCTGGCGACTTAACTGTTATCTACGGTAGTAATTTAGATGTCCCTCGGATAAATTTCCCCCTTAGAATCCTGAAATTTCCCCCCAGGGGGAAGTTTCCCCCAGGTTGAGAAATACTGTGTCAGATAGTCTGGCAACCCTTAGTTGACCACCATTCATTACAAATTCTGGTGGTCACTGGCATCTGTAACATTAATGGCCAGAAAATCGGAAAAATAATATATTGTTGTCTTCGAAAATAGTGCTTGGGATGAAAGGTGGATGTAGATAATGTATCTACATGTGTTGAAGGAACTACCACGTGTACGTAAGACTACCGGCCTCTTGTAGTTTCCTTATGTTCTTGACTCAAGTGGTTGTGGGCACCGGGCGGTAGGTCACGCCCCTCCCCGTTGACCCGGGCCTCATCACCGCCGCTCCACACTCTTTGAAGTAGTGCCAAGTTATTCCTTTTGTACTAGAGAGAGCCAGATAATGATACTATAAGCCTCTCATACAAGAAAAGATCCTTATAATACTAATTACAATCCAGCAATAGTAAGAAAAATCCTTGTAAATAATAGAAATAAGCCTTTGATAGTAAAAAAAAGATACGGTAGGCAGGACAGCTCGACGGCTACTGATGCGCGTTAACTTGTCAAGTTGTAGAAATGCCCCATTTGAAACGCTAGATCTGCCCCGAGCATGGGCTTCGTATGGGTTGGGGACAGACCCTTCATAGTCTTCCATAGAAGACTGTTCCATAAACCCTTTACTTTTCCTTTACATCTATTCCAAATGGAACTGTCGCCGAGAATTTCCGCGTCGGCGAGCGTTCCACTGTCGGCGACAGTTCTCGTTTGATGCTTCGGCGACAGTTCCTATCGGCGACAGTTCCATGGCACTCTTATGTGTTGTTGCTGTTGTTTTTGGCTGCCTTCCCAGTACAGCGTTTGTGGTGCCCACCTCTGGTGTGTGTGTTTGTGCATGTGTGGTGTGTGTGTGTGTGTGTGTGTGTCTGTCTGTCTGTCTGTCTGTCTGTCTGTCTGTGTGTGGGTTGTGTGTGTGTGTGTGTGTGTGTGTGTGTGTGTGTGTCCAGGTATCACAGAAAGGGAAATAAAAACATGTTGTGTTATAGTAATATTAACAAACAAGTAATGGAATGAAGGGGTAAAGTCAGGGATGTAATGTTTAAGTCTTCAACATTTTTAGGATTTTTGTTCTGGATGACATGTTAACAGGCGTGAGTGTGGCAAGGGTTGTAATGAAATGCTTCAGAAGGTATTAGATGTTATTGTAGCTGATATTTTTTTGTATTATTACTATTATTATTTTTATTATTATTATTATTATTATTATTATTATTATTATTATTGTATTCATTATTATGTTTAGGCATAGACCACTATATCTCTGGACTGTTTACGCGCCAGTGTTTTTAAATCGCCGCGCTGCATACTGGCCCCAACGGGGATTGTCAGTTTCACTAGAACGCTTGGTGTGGGAAGCTGTACTACTGCACTCATCTCCGTAAGT